>QUSF01000060.1:1859941-2271196 GCA_003676055.1 Chloebia gouldiae
CATTTTTCATTTTTCATTTTTCATTTTTCATTTTTCATTTTTCATTTCTCTCACTCTCTCTTTTTTTTTTTTTTTCTGGAAGAAAGAGAAAAATGTCACCATGGTAACTTACTTTCAAATGAAAGCATCTTCAAGTGGCAGTGTACTAGCACATTTTTTTTAATTAAGAAAACCTCCCCCTCTAAATACAATCTAGATGTTTCATTTCATCTCAAGACAGGTGAATAATTAAGTCCTTTGATAGGGAACGTGAGATTTTATTGGACTGACTACACTCACAATCCCCCAGTAGTTTCTAACAGAGATCCTGGGGATTGGCAGTTGAGGGAGGAAAAGAGCTCACAGTGGAATTTGTACAGACTGATTTAAGGAAAACAGGTACAGAAATAACAGTTACTTTGATGAATTGTTAGTTATTAAAAAAATAGATCTTATATTAAAATATATATTTGTCATGCAAATCTCTTTTCTATGCTGTCAGACAGCTTCCAACTAAACTTCTAAAGAAAAGGCTGATATAAATGTAGCTGTTTCTCCTGCAACATGACACAACACACCAGATTATTTATGTCTCATGATACTCTGTGCAAAGTAGAGTTGTTAACCTTTATGTCTTGGCTGAATTCTTTTGTGGGTATTTTCCCTCTCTCTTGAATCCTAAGTATGCTTTTCTTCACATCTCCTTGTCTCACATTCAAGCAAACTTTTCAGCAGAGAGCCTTGATTTGCATGATTTGTGCTCTTCTCTTCTCTGTCCTTAATTGCTCTGCATTTTTTCTCATTTAACCAGTTGTTTGTTTCTAAGAAATACATACCTGCACACAAGTAGAGACTGTTCCTGTGACTTCCTATTTCCCACAGAAATGAACCAAATAACTGCATGCTTTTCCTTTTAAAATTTGTTTTATTACAATTTCAGACAAACACAATATTATTTAATGGACTAAAGCTTTTTGCCTGCAGTTATGTTCATTTTGTTTCATACAAAAGAGTTGTTTCTCACCTCATTGTCTTGTTCCACACAGTTGGAGACTAATCCCATTTTCCTGTCCCCTTGCTTCTATTCAGAATGAAAGGTTGTGCCATAATTTGCATTATCTTAGACTCTTCGAGCATATTTTGGTGGATTCAGTCCTTCAAAGATACAACTCTCTGGGCTACCGAAGAGGCCTGATTTTTTTGTAGTAAATTATGTAAATTTCATTTTGCATTATGAGAATAATGCAAAGAGGAGATGATAAAATATCAGCATTGAGGTCTGGAATCATATGAATCAGCTACAAGATTTCTCATTCTAACTGCTGCTGATTTACAGGTAAATTTGCCTATTTAGCTTGAGAGGTATGCTGTGGCATTTTAGACTTAAGTTTCTGTCTTCATGCCCTTGTCACTGAATAGAGTTAATTTTCTTCCAAGTACCTGGTACAATGCTGTGTTTTGGAACTGAGATGAGAATAATGTTAATAATGTTTAGGTTTTAGTGGTTGCTATGTAGAGTTTATGCTGATACATGAGGACATTTTATCCTAAGACTGACCATTTTTGCTACCAGTCTTTAAGAAAAAAATCTCAAAGTGTCAAATAAATTAGGACTAAACTTTTGTTTAGTCTGTGGAAAACAACTGATTCAACCAAGGTCAGGCATAATCCAAATTCAGTGGTATAATTTGCCTACCCATTCTGCCCAGCACCTCCCCCTCCAGAAGCTTTTATAATTATGATGGCAAAAGGCAATATTTAGATGTCCTGGAAGGTACTTCCTCTTATTTTCTATATCCTTTCCCATTTTGAGAAGAATTCAAATGTTGTTAGTACAAGAGACTAAGCTGTGATACGCAGTTGAAGATGTGTATTAGACAAATAGCTCATCCAAAATGTTGAAGAATCTTCTTTAGAAGCATTATGTAAGTAGCACTGAAGTTCTGCATGCAAAGTACTTGATTTACTAGCCAATCTCTCAAGAAAATTCCACTGTGTAAACACAGATGATAAACTAATGTAACTTCTTTGGAGCAGGATGGGTGTTTACCTGAAAATCTACACTGGCATTCAAGAGTATGGGCATAAACCCACACTAAACAACTCTGCTATAGGTACCTGCTGGTACCATTTACATTGTGTCTAGCTGATCACACAAAGTGTAGCTTTCCTTTATAGCACTTAAATTAAACTTTTTTCATGCTCTACTTTTGAAGCAATTCCTTCTTTTTCCTGTCTTTTCCTTCTTCTTTTTTTTTGGACAAAACCCCCACTCATCTCCGGCCCTCATGTAACTGAAAATATCTCACAGATTCATAAGATTTTATGGTTGCTGTAGATTGGTTTGCATAATTTAAATGAAACATGAATATTTCAAGTCCCATTTTAAACTGTGTGCAATTTCACAGGTCACAGTGAGGACAAAGTAGTTTTCTAGTAGTTTTCATCCAGCTAAAGATGATCAACTTGATAATAATGCAAATTTATGTCCTGTGCACTTGTGACAATTTTTAAAAGGAAAATAATTTGACTGAAATTCTAAGGAAGATACAGTGTTGAGAGTGAACTCAAGCTCTGTATTACACTTTGTAAAAGTGACTTTTCAACAACAAAATGGTTCAATAAGGGCTACAAGCGATCCTCTGCCTCTTTAGGACCTATAAGGTTTTGCCAGTAATTTTCCTAAGAGATCAGTGCTCAAATCATATAGAAAGTATGGAGCATCCTTGAGTGATTTATCTCAAAGCAGCCTATGTTTTGTCCTGAATTAAATATCAGAAAATAAAATAGCCTTCACTTAAGTAATAAAAATTAGTTTTTATTTCTGTTTGTACTTCTATTATTTTCTAAAGAATCATTTTCTCTAATTCAAATAACCAAGTAAAATTTTTGAAAATGAAAAAAATCTTTATTTAAACATCCTACTTGGTATTTATAACCAGAAAAAAACCAAAATGCCATATTTTAAGCAATTTTTATAGTTATACATTCAGATTCTTATCTGTCACAAAAGTTTTATCCTATAAAATTGTAAACAACAGCTTTTTGCTTTCTGGTTTGTTTTGTAGTTTACTTACAATTTTTGTCAGTCTGGATGCCAAAGAAATGGGACTGGAAATAATACAATCAAAAATATTTGAATCTTATCTTGTGTGAGTTAAATGTGACTAGCTAAACTATTTCTCACACAGAAGAAAAAATGTAGCATTCTCAAAGTAATAGTTATTCCTTTTGCTCACTGTCCCGCAGATTTTCTGAAGGACAGAGAAGTAACTTTGCAAAAAATAAAATGCTAAGCATTTGAGTAGTATAAATGCTTTACTCTTACTGAAATGACTGTCCAAGTGCAAAACAAATGATAGCATTAAATGTAGCCTAATCCATTGCAAGAAAACCTTTCTGAGACAGCATACAGTAGTGACAGAAATGCACAATGGAAAAATCAAAAAGGAAATAGGAAGAAGATTTTATTTCCTGGGTCTGAGATGCTGCTGGACCTGTTCTTGCAAAAGCTTGGGAAACTTGAAGGTGTGTGTCCTTAGGAGAAGTAGTCTAGCACAATAGTTCAGAAATTCAACTGCTGGAGAGTAGGAACAAAAACCAGTAAGCTTAGAAGCTTAGAAATGTGGAAGTTCCTGGTTTTAGGGAAGGAAAGTGTAAAATTCTTCAGCATGCACATTTCAGCCATACTCTGCTATGCTGAATAGCCAGTTTGCATGTCCTATGGAGAGGGCACAAGGAACATTGGAGAAAGTTTGTGCTCTCTTGAGCTTTCAAATAATTTTTTTTGCATTGTTTGCATTGGCAACAGCTCTGGTTTTTGTTTGTGAGTTGGTATAATCTATCAAAGTAGTAAGAATGTGCTGATGTGTTCACTCTGGCCTGAGACAGATGAAACACAAACACATTCTGTTCAGATTTTGTTCCCCTTCTGCAAATAAGCAATCTAAGCTATTAGTGATGTTTTTAAAAAACCTCAAAGATTAATGCTTATATGTACAGAGTCAGCTGGCTCCTTGGTTCCTTGAGGTCTCAAACTGAAATGCCCAGAGATTTATGATGAGCAGCATGTCATAGAGAATGCAGTCATAAAACTTGGGTATAAAGCTAAGTCTAAACACATTCCAGCATATAGTCAGGGAAGTTTCAGTAGCCAGCTGGCAGCTTGGGACTCATCTGTGATAATTCCCATGAATTTTCCCTACTGTCTTCAGTTGCATACTGGCAAGTGTCTCTATGTGCATAATGCCTATTATGCTTTTTAGACCAAAAGGTACTATTGTATGTAAATGGCCATATATTTTTGCTAACTTTTAAATTTGTTTACTGACCAGGAGGACCTTTCATGGTGTTTGGGTAGGTATCTGCCAAAACCCAAATTTGATCGCTGTTCTTTGTAAGATAGCAAAGTAAATGCTTTGCAGTGTTGTGCTTCTACTCAGGACAAATAAGTACTTTACTCTGGTGGCAGGGAAGCAGTAAGCTGTTGGAAAAGCAAAGAAAAGCCTATACACCAAAGCAGGGTTGTATTGCCTTCAGAAAACTGAGCTGAGTTCAGGCACACAGTCTGACACACAGTTATTAATATCACCAGTCACTTTTTTATTAAAAAAAAAAAAAAATAGAGTGTTTTTTCTGACTCACTGCCCATGAGTGTGAGGCAGATAAAACACTGTATCAGCCCTTGTTTAGGATTATATAAAACTGATTTCTAGCTTTACCATTCAAAAGTGATGAAAAAAACATGCTTGAAAGAAAATATTATGGAGAAATCTGATCTTTAACTAATCCCCCCTGTATGCTTTACCACAATGTGGATGTTGCACATACACTACTACTGTATTGCACTCAGCCCCTGTTACATACAGAAAAAAGTGATTCATTGTGCAAGCTTAAAATGGCTACATTCTACAAAAATACATTCAAAATTTACATGAAAGGGGGAGGTTTCTGTAGCACACACAATAGAGCTTTTCCAATAATCACTTCTCCTATATCCAAAGACAAGAGACTAAGAATGATTGTCCTGTTGCTGTAAGTCTTATTGCATTATTATTTATAAGGGAATTATAAAGAATGTAAAACAGAAACACTTTGTTTTCCAAATTTTCTCTCCTTTTCCATGTCTATCCTGTATGTAATAAATCTGTAGTAGAGATACTTTGTTCTTCTTTCTTAGGATCCTGATTCTAGTTTTTTCTGCCTATTCATTTGTTTACAGTGGTCTGTGCGCTGCTTCCTCAGTTGTTCAATGAATCCATTTTTCCCTGGGTAATATTTTGGTCAAATTCTCAACAATGCTGGAAATTAAAATTTCATTGGTTTCAGGAAAGCTACCAAAATGGTCACATATTAGGATTTATTTCTCTTCTTTAAAGAACATTAGGAGCAGAAGAAAAAATAGAATGTTTCAAACTGCATCATGCCTCTTTAAATCAAGATCAAGCTAATTCAAGCAAGTAAAAGTATCACTGTAAGAGAGGGCCATAGATTAAAATTATTCTTTTTAAAAAAGCTCTGAAAATACTGTATTTCTTCACAGTTTTGAGAAATGCATTTGCTATTTTTAGTCTTTTATCTATTACAAGTGTGTTACAGATCTCTATCAGTGTATGGTCTTACTCACAGTCTTTAAGCTGAGTATTTTGCTAAGGATGAGATATTATTTGTCTGGCAGCTGTTCCTGTAACAACTATTTTTATGGTCTCAGAGTTTCCAATTATATGCCTCAATATGACATAATTTTTTTTTTTTTTGCTGTTCAAGTTCCCATGTTTAATACTCTCTTAGTTGTTAGTATCCTACCCTAAAGGCACAGAAATTTAATCTGTAATTGTGACTTCATTCCCTGTTGGGTATTTGTTGCTATGATAAAAATATCACAAATAATATTTACAAGGAGTGCCTAACAGCAAATGTATAAATCAGGACACATTTTACTAAACAAACTTTAGTTCTGGCTCTATTTTGTGTGTTTTAGTAATTCCCATTACATTTTGAATCTCTTTTAATTCTTACTGCTTATTTATCTGTGAGAATTTATTCTGAAAGGCCTTTTAACTAGTTATTACATATTGCATCCTGAAGGGCATCATTTGGGGATAGATGGTCAAATCTAACCATCTGTGCCCTACAAATGAGTTTTTTGCTCTGTACTTTTTCTTTATTGTGTATTTGAGGTAAATTAATTTTGCCACTAGAAAATTTAGGAAGTCTTTTTGTCAATTGTGTTTGGCAATCTAGCCTAGCCTTAATATTATATCTCCTTGCATCAAGAAAACATTATGTTGATCTTTCACAATTTGAGGAGTGATTGATACCTTGGAAAAACTGACATTGCATGGAAGGATGAAAAAGAGAAAGAAGCATCTATTTGCTTTCTTTCCTGGCTGGATTTTGCCACCTGGCAAATATCAGGTCTATAGTCAAGTACAGGACACATCTTCACAAGGCAGTAGTCAGCTCTGGGCCTCAAGTATGCTTTGCAAAAAAAACTAAAGGTCATAAGAAAATATTTAACTTCTTACATTTCACGTTCTGATGTTTAAGGTATTGAGTGGAATAGCAATGACTCTTTGACCTTTCAGCAAAATTTTCAAAAAGGCATTGCAAACTTTACTCTCTGGCATAAATGCCAATTATCAGGAAGATACAGGAGAAGGAAGGACTGTCATTGCAAATCAACAACTACTTAAGCAAACAGAGAACATAGAAATGTGATTAAACTGACAGAGTCTCTTGCCATGCTGATGACTGAGAATACTCTTTTAAAGGTTAACACTTCTCTAATACAAGCAGAATAACCATGTAGGATAGTACTCCACAAGAATGACACCACTATACAACAAAATCAAGAAAAGCTGTAGTTCTTGGTGGGACAGAGGTGAAAGGAAAGTAACCAAATAGGAATCATATTTAAAGAATACCCAGTTTTCTTGCTGAGAAAGAATGCTTTAGCCAGTCTATCTCTGGCTAAATACAAAATTTCTAAGAAATCACTTTATGTCATAAGAGCTTAAACATTTAACAAACCAAGACATGATTTGACTCTCAGCCAGACAAGCATTCACCCATGTGATTCAATTTAAGATCTAGTAATTCCATTGGATTCCTTTCTGGTTCAGTATGCTCAAGCCAGAAATAGACATGGAAAGCTCACTCTACATTAAAACTTTGAGGAGGAGAGCTGCTGATAACACCTGGTGGAGCTTGAGGGCAGATTTCCAAGGCTTCTGTGCAAAGACTGATAGGAAGGGAGAGGAGAAACTACAATGGATTCAAACACCATGATAGTGTAGAAGCAACTGTTTAATAGTTTCAGAATCAAGTGGTATTCAGAAGTTACCAGAGATGTAAAATAAGTTTTTTTGACAGTGTATTTGAGGGCTGTACTTACAGGTAGCATCTATAACAGAGTTTCTTATTGTCTCAGAGAACACTAATGTGGTTATCTGTGTTCATAAATACGAATAATTACATTCTGACACTAACTCAAATTTAGGGTTTTTTTTCTTTGTTTCCCTTTGGTTGTTTCCTATAAGAACCCTAAAGGAACTTAGGGATGAATGAGCAGAGAGATTCTTCAGTGAATCTTCTTTGATTTTCAGCATTTACTCCATGACAAGGCAGTAAGAACATGTCTTTTCTCTAAAACTTACTCATAATCCATAAAAATTTGATTTCGAAATTACTTATTTAATGGCCCAATATGGAAACATCTATCTAGTTTAGAAGTACTGCTTTCTTTATGGGCTCCATTCCTCTTCCAGTCACTTCCATTAGTTTATGAAAACTTCCCTCTTCATGGCTCCAGCCCTGGGGAAAAAAATTAGAAAAGAAATATTCTTTTGGTACAAGACTGGGGAAAAAAGTTGATTTTCTTCCCAGTCTTATGGACTCTGACATTCTGTATGCTTCTGAGCAGAGAGAATGAGCTCCAATTTTATGCACAATACAAACCTTAAATAAATGCAGCACTCTAGTTGCGCAGTTACTTGGTACTTCGTCCCCTTGACGGTAATTACACCAGAGCAAGAGGACAGAACAATTAATTAGTGGAGCCAACAAGCAGAGGGTAGCAGAGCAAGAGCCACAGGGTGAGATTTTGTTGGGGGAGGAGGCAGAGTTCACTAAAGAAGGCTCTAATTATTGTGGTGAAAGAAACACCAAAGAAGAATTGCTGCAACAATGCAAATGAGTGTGTGTAAAACTCAGCTCTACATGATGTAGACAGTACTTGAATATAGATCTAAAAACACCCCTACTTTCTGCATGAGAAATTTCTTAATAAAATGTCAAAGGACTGGAGAGAGCTGGAGGTTATAGTAAGATTTTAGAGGGAAATTTGCAGCAGTAACAGAGAAAAGAAGGTTTAAAGTACTTTGCTACATAAGCAGACAGAGAGAAAATGCTGAGGACACATATTTTTTGAACAGGGGAGAAGAAGAGACCAATACAATAACAATAATAAATAATGTGCAAGAAGTCTATTGCACTACAGAATTAAAATGGGAAAATGGATTGTTACGAGAGAAAGGTGTTTGAGAAGGTTGATTTGCTCATGGGAACAAGGAAAGGGGGCTGATCAAGGAGAAAAGCTGTGTGCTAGAAGTAAAGAAGTAGCAGAAAATTCGAGAGTAATCAAAAATTAAGAAGGTTAGGCTTCAGGGCTCTGGGGTTTTTTATGGGGTGAGAGTTTTCTACAAATGGTGAAAGGCTCTCAGGACAGCATTTTGAAAGAAGTGGACATAAATTTATGGCAGGGAAACATATTGAGGTCTGAGCCACCAGTGTGATACAGTTACGAAAAAAACACTGGCAATAGTTCCCTTTCCCACAGAAACTGAAAATATTATCACCAGTTACTAAATCCCTCATAAGATCTGAGTACATTGTATGCTTCCGGTCACTTGTTTTCAAGAACGCGGAAGCAGATAAGGAATAAAGATATAAATAATGAATAAAAATACAGTTCAAAATAAGGAGAAAGAAGAGAAGACCTTTGCTGATAGCACTAAAATGGCATAGCTGGGAAATAAACTTCCTTATTTATGAGTATCTTATCTCAAGGATCCAAGGAGACATTTATAAGCAAATATTAATAAAGAAGTTTAGACATATGGCATTTAGGCAGAAACATGTAATTTTAAATGTCTGCATTTTCCACCACATGTAACTTAAATACTGTAGAAAGCCACCAATATTTTCTTTTGAGTATTTTAGATTATTGTTTCTGTGACAGCCAAACCAGCAAAGTCATTGGCAGTTTCTGCTATGTTAAAGAAAGGTTTTTTCATTTGCTTGCAGATTTGCTTCTTTAAAGAGAAAACTATACTACTGTGCCTTAGATATCACTCAGAGGTAACTGCTCTTAAAATGTATAATTTAAATCCATTATTAAAAAACAGCATTCCTTTCCCAAACATTATTATGTATATCATAATTGATTTTTGGAAGAGCATATATTCACTTCCAAAGGCTTTAATCTTTAGAGTAGCAAGTAATCAGGACACAAGCTATAGAAAAAAAGATTTATTTCTGTAAACATGAGCTGCTCTTTTTTCCAATGTTCACAAGGGTAAATACCAGAGATGTAATGAAGACAGAGGGTAATTAATTAATGATTACACAGAGTAAGAAATCAAAATCAGACATTATCCAAAGAAAATTTTTACATTACAACATTATATGTTCAAGGCAGGAGAATGACTTTTAAAAGCTTCTAAGCCAACTAGAAATGCTTCTGTTGTTGAATAATAGTTCAAATGAAAGAATTAAGAAATTCAAGTAGAAAATGGCCCTGCATTGGGCCTGCAAAGGAGTGTGTTGGGGGATGTAGCTGACATTGAAATCTCTTTATGAACAAATGCAGACCCTTTAGAGTCTGCATGTAGTATATTTTCCATATATTTATCATTAGTACAAGATTTCTATTACTTCTAAAAACTAAGCATTTATTTTATGCTAGGAATTATAATGTTATTACAATAAAGGTTACCTATAATATTTAAGAAAACCAAAGATGCAGACATTCAATCATTAAGAACACAGTGTTCCAGTATCATTACAATGAACAATTATTTAAAATAGGAAACTATGACAAAAAAATAGGAAGAATAGGAAAATAACAAATAAAAAAAGCCAAAAATGACCAAAAAAAATAGGAAAAAAGACAAACTAATGATAACCCTGGTCCATTATTCACTAGATATCATGATATATTATTTCCTCACCATGAAAACTTTGTTCTGTGGCATAAATTTGACAATTCATTCAGACTGGGACTCCCTCTCAAATCAATTTTTTAAGGCTCCGTAACACTAATTATAAATTAAAAAGCTGGTTTGTCCTTATAGACTCATCATAAATCTTTCATATTTTAATTTGTTGCTATCTCATCTTATTCCATAAAACCTAGCTTATAGAATGATAAAAATGTTAATCCATTGTAAAATATTTCTAGTATACTTCAAATTATTTGCTTAAAACTTGGGGTTAAAACATGTTTTCTTCACCTGTATCCACCAATCAGGTTTAAAATTCCTTTAAATACACTTGGAGTTTCTCCATAAGGCTACTTCTGACTTCACTTAAATATGAATAAAAAATACTCCAAACCCAACTAAAACAGGATATTTTCTAAGGATTAGCATATCAAATGAAAGAAGTTGCTATACAGACTTAACAAAAACAAATGAACAAAATCCAAACCCAAAAGAAATAACATGGCAATTTCAAATCAATGTTAACTGTGAAAAGGATAAAGCCTTTCTGTCATACCATAGCTAAGTGATTTAGCTCTTTTGACCATATCCACGCAGTTAATAATATTTTCCTTTTTTATTCTGTACATTTGAAAAAGATATATGTATAAGTACTTAATATTTTGGGTTTAGTGCTCATATTTTCAATTTCCATTTGTTTTGGAAGCAGTGACAGGTTTAGCCTTGCTTGTAGACCTACTTTGGCTGACCACAATACAGCATCCTCCATATGGAAATTGTTTAGAAGATGTAGGAGGTTTTACCTCTCTGTCCTTACTGCAATTTAGATTGTCAGAGTATCATTCATTCACATAATTTTTATTTAACAGGTTTTGGACAAGCAAAGGGGATAAAAGGGACTTACACTGAGTCCCATTATTGAATGTGGAAATTTATGTAGGATTAGGTAACTATGCTATTTCAGCTATATCTTTGGGGATTGGAAACAAAATAATTGCAATTTATTTAATTCATTTTCTATTTAAGAGAGTAGCAAATATTTGTTACAAATACTTTCCAGAAGTCCTGTCACACATGTGATCATTGCTGTCCTGGCTCTGCTTTATTAAGGTGGCTTTCAGCAAGTGAGTTGCAATCCTGATATTGCATGGACTGACCTCCCATTTGGATATTTTTACCACTGCACAGCTCTTCTTTTGTTATGTTCTGTGGTCCATTTTAAAATATTGACTTGCAAGTTTGCAGGTAAAGAAATGTCATTTGGGTCAGCTATAGAATATTCCATGTTGGATCAGGAATAAAACCTTGGGTCAAAACCACTGAGGTGCAGCAGGTATTTAACCTAAGCCTGTGAGGGAACTTTATCAATCAGCTGAATCAAAGGGCTTGTGACTTTGTAACAAACGTTACCAGGCTGTTCACAGAGAAATGTTTCCTGATGGATAATGCACAGCTTCTCACAGCTTCTCCTTATTTTCAGTTGCCAAACTCCACTGAGAGAATTCTTAAATGCATTACTGACCAATATTAGACACACATACACTATGTGAAGAGATGTAAGTATGTACTCTATCTAAATATTTTATTTAACATTTGTACACATAACTATAATATTTGATGCATTCTGCATAGAGTCTCACATATATGCAACCACAGTATTGGAGTTAAAGTTATAGGTAATTAATTGAATTTGGGTAACAAATGGTAGCCAGGGGAGAGGTGGAAAACAAAAGTTTTTTAGTATTGCCTCTGCATTAAATTGCGGCCTGCAATATGAATTGATAAATAAATAGAGAGCCCATGATGAGTTCAGGTTTTCACAGTGTGCCTTCAGCATCTGATGTTCATCTGTTTGGTAAAGTGATTATGTATTTCTCCAAGATACAAATCAGTTGGTCTTTCCAGCTACATGCAACTAAGTCTTGTCTTTATTGGAAGTCTTGGAAAATTGGTCAATTAAGTCACTACTAAAGCAAAATTCTGTGGAATCAAATTGTGACAAAGTATCAACTTGGTTGTGTCTTTCAGAAAACACACCAGAAAAGTATTTGTCTGCAGTATCTGCTTCTGAACAGCCATTGCTTTTGCCTTTTAAAGAATGGGATGGGACTAATCATCTTCTTCCTATGGTAACTACAAAGTTTATGTCAATCAGACAGTAAATACAAATTATTTATTTTTACTGTCACAGCTGTTACTTGCCTCCAGTCACTTCAGAGAGTGGATTTGTAATTTTATTTTTACACTTTAATTTTTACACTACAAGAATTTTAGGTATTTAACATCAGGTAATCAAACCTTTCTCTTGCGTTATGTTCTATAAATCCAGCCTTCTAAAAAACCCACATTGTTTATACTATGTGTGACATGAGACACAGTTTTTGTGTATCTATGTGATTTTATGATTTGTCAAATGTGCTTGCTTGCCCCAAACATTTACCATATGTATTTACATGTTAATAATGTATCTGTAATATCTTACAGTGCTGAGTGGTTTTTTTTTTCAGCATAAACATTGTAGATATCTTCTGTTTAGCCTAATGGTCTATGTTTCTTCTGTTCTAGTGCGTATGTACCAAAGACAGAAGCAGGTCATTGCAAGTGGGCAGAAGTTCTGAAAGATTTGGAAAGGATCAAGACATCCAAAGTAAGTTCATATAACAGTCAGCATTCTGTATAATCATAGAAGAAGATTTAATAAAATATTTAGCACTGCACTCAGCTAAGAAGTGTTAGTGAGATGGAGAGAGATGGTGTTTGTTAGCTAATGTTTGTAATTCCAACTCTTGTTTTCTTGTAGGATATTGATGTCAGTTTATACACTGCAAATGCAGATGAGGATGTAAGTAAACTTCACATATGACCGCAACTAATGTTTAATGTGGTGGCTTCATGACCTTACTAGAAATTATCCCCTAAAGTAGACTTGTTCTAATTTGATAAACATGTCTAAAATCAAATAATTTGCCTTGAAATAAATGGTTCTTCTAATCAAAGTGCTTATGATAAATTATGCAAGCAGGAATTAATTATTCTTATTTAGTCATCTGCTAATAAAATTAACCAATTGAAAGGGATGATCAAGGCCATGTTGGGTGGAGCTTTGAGCATCCTGGCCTACAGAAAGGAGTCCCTGTGCATAGCAGAGGGGTTGGAAGTACAGGATCTTTAATGTCCCTTCCAACCCTGAACTATTCTGTGATTGTGTGATTCCAAATCATTTTATCAAAGCAAACAATGCTAAAATAATTCTGGGATTAATTTTTCATTTAAGGGAGCATTATCTGCTTCCTGTACTCTCTTACCCATTCTGAATTCAGATCTCTGAGTTGAAGTGTTAAAACTACTAAAAATGATATTAAATTAATTCACTACGTTTAGTTATATGCCAGGTTTCTATCCTAATTATTTTCCTATCTTCTTCACTAAGACACTCTCTTTCACCCCATCTTAGCAAATTGCTTGGTCTTTTTGTTCTTAGCTCTCACAGCCCATCTCTGCAGATATTCAAATGTATTTGAATAGTAAGAAAAGATGCCCAGTAATTAAAAATCAGCCTCTTTGTGGCAGATTTTATCTTAGATTGCATCTCACTTCTATCATAATTGTGTTTAAATTATATCACAAATTATGTCCTACATTTGCTTATTCCTTTTTAATCATAAAACTATTGCAACTGCAATTTTTTTCAGGAAGAATGCCAAGAACTTGTAATGAGGTGCTTTTTCTTAGAGACAGAAGTGATAATTCAAGAATGTCGTATCAAAAATTGTAGTCAAACACAGGATGTGTGGAACATATGGAAAAATGGAAATGAAAGCTTTGAAAAAAATAAGGTAAGCAACACCAACAGTGTGAGGAAAAAAGACAAATCAAAAATGTTTCTTCAGTAGCACAAACACCTCTTTTGTTACATAAATGGTGGAATGGTAGAGATGAAAACTAATTCCAGTAACCTGTACTCGTAATAATGAAAAATCAGTGGTTTTTAGAAAAACACTTTCAATATTCCCATCAAAGCAAATACTTCTGTGCATGCTTACATATGTCAGCATGTTAGAATGTGCATGTATAAATGATAGTGTGCACCTTCAGTACCTGCAGTCAGATATGTTGGACATATGCAGAAAAGTATCCTAACTTTCAGAGGGACAATAATTTGCATCTTTCACTGAAGTGATGTACCTCTCCAAGATGCTTCTATTCAAAAAGTAAGCCAGGAACTGCACAGACCATAACTACCATGGAAGCCTCCACTAATATTTTCCATAGCTATTAGCTGCAGTGGAATTATTCCCCAAAACAGTGCAAAAAACCAGACTCGCTATCAAAACAAATGGATTGGTATCCTGCTTTACTATTGCTTTTTTTTTTTTCAGTTGAATTCCACAAAATCAGAAAAATGCAAAGAGTGTGAAGAATATGAAGAAAAAAATTTTACAGAATTTGTACAAAATTTTGAAAAGGTTATACAAAGGGATTGCAAACACTGACCAAAAGACATAAGCTGGGAAACAAGATTCTTACATGAAAACCCTCAGAGAAATTATCACCAAAAATAAACCAGAAAAAAAAAATTACAATCCTCTTGGCTATCTCTTAATATATCTGTTTCTATTTGTGGTTTTCAGGTAAGCCAAATTACTTTTTCTACCCAAGAACTCAAAGTCAAAAATTAGAATACTTGTGTGAAGACTCTTCTTTGTCTTTTCCCCCTTTTGTACAATGCTAGCATAAGGGCATTAAAAATTACCTCCAGTCTTCTCACAGAAGGTAAAGCTGGTGTTTGGTTCTTATATCCAACAACATGTACTGTTCCTTCATTTGTTATCTCTAACATGACTTTATTCATTAATGGAACGACTACAACTCCTTTATTGATTACCAAAGGTTTCAACTGAGATGTCAACCAAAGCAGTGTTAATTTAATTCTCTGAATAAAGGAGGTGACCAAGTCTCTTGCACTCTTAAAAAAAAAAAAAAATCTACTTATTAGCTAGAAATCTTGCCTGTGAAGTAGGGTTTGTAACTTTATTCTCCTTGTGGGAAAGAACTTTAAAGACACAAATCACTTTTGACCAATTGGAAATCAAAACTACATTTCTAAGACTCAATGCAGTCACCTGTCCTCTGGTATTTCTGTAATGCTGTCCAGTCTCCTTTGGGCTCTTTCTAAACTAACTGCTTTCCCCATGACTCATATTTATGTCATACCAGCTGCCATCCATAATAAGTAATTATTTTCTCCAGGCACCTCCATTTCTCTGTCTTCAACTGATAAATGGCTGGGTCATTCAGCTGTCCACTTACCGGGAAGGAAGTTTCAATCTCATTATGCCAACAAACACACTGCCTGCTTCTCTTTTATTGTTGGGATGCTCCCAACAGTCAGTCTTTAGCACTCTGAGGAGATGGAATCTCCAGTAAACTGCAAGAGGAAGAACATAAATATGAGCATGTGGGATGTCATCTTCCAGGGGACTTGTAGACAAACAGGTTGGTAAATTCATAAGAACATTTATTATCAGCATTAATCACTGCCAGAAGTATCACAAAAAAGAAATAAATTATTTGCCAACATAAAACATCAAAACCAGAAGTGTTTATTACACAGTTTGCATGAAATAAAATGGTCCTACACTTTAAATTTTTCCTTAATTCAGTGGTATGCACTGAGTATGATTTTTCCTTACCTGATGTCATGTCCACAGGAAAGGTAACACAAAGTTTAAACTTTGGTCTTTAGTCAAAGAGATAAATGGACTTTCCTTATTTCTGGCTTTGAGAGGGAGGCAGTATACTCATGATGGGAGAGTAAAAGAATTTTCTTTACTTGCTCAGAATTTTCTTTATCTTGATAATTTTGAAAATAAATTTTCTGATTTTATTTTGCTTTTCATTAACCCATTTACCAGTGGCAAGTATGTTACATGCTGTGAATTTGTCTTTCCAAAGAATATTGCTAAGTCTGTGACCACTTGACCACTCACTCTGTTAGCCACTTTCTGTTAGACGCTGGCCATATCCCTTTTATTTCTTTTACTTCCACCTGGTCCAGGTGGATATTCTAGGATGAAAAGAAGCCATTTGCTAATCTGGATCTTCAGCATTTCTGTTAGGGCTTAATTTTTCCTGAGAGCTAAGCAGCCATCTGAAATCTTTACTACAGCCTGAATGGAATTGTTATAGTAAATTATCTAGATTATCCAGTTTATACCAACTAGTTTATCTAGTTGGTATAAAAGGATGGACTAAATTAAGGTCAGCTTGTTATTTGGTTGGTTATTTTGTGGGTTTTTTGGTTGTGTGTGGGTTTTTTGGCTTTTTTTTTAGGGGCGTGGGAGGGGAGGGGTGTTGCTTTTTTTTTTTTTTTTAAGTTAAGAAATCAATGTGTATTCCAGAGGAAAAGTTTTAATATGACTAAAACATGGATACATCTGATCTGACTTGTTAGTCCTGCAAGCAGAACAGTAGAAACTGATTCGGAATGGCTACTTTTGAAGTAAATATCCCCAGGTTGAAGAAGGTATTTCTTCTACACAAGGCTGAATTATTTGTGTGGCATTTACTAGGTAATATTTTCCAACTGCTGTTGGCAAATATTAAGGAAATATTAATACTGAATTTTCTCCAATGAATCCTTGTCAGTTAGGGGGACTAAGATGACTCATAGCAGAGTGTTTCCATGTACAGAGAGAACAATAACTACCTTTTGACACCAGAAGAGAAGAAAAAGACTCTTCCATCAAAGTTTGCACTACTTAGTTCTGCTTTCATGACATTGTAGTAATTTAAAATCTGCTTTTCCTTTCCATTCCTACTACTTAGTATCCACATTTCTTGTCTATATACTAACAGGATAATGCAAGTAGCACTAATACAGATGATGTCTGATATCCTCTGCCTTGATGTTTTACTGGACCCTGAAGATAAATATGACTTCTTCATCCATAGAATGTTGCCTCTAGTGGCTCCCAAATGTTTGAGCACCTGTTGATCGGGTACTGTTCAGATGATTTCACAGACATTTGAAATTCTGAACTGCAGATACCTTTCTTGTTAGCACCTTCACTGTTCTGAGGAAAATATAAAAGAGGGAATTCTTTGCCTGCAGTGTGATAGCTGGGGGATCAACAGCAATTTCAGATTATCCATCTTGTTCATATGACTATGTGAGCAAAATAATAACAAAGAAATGTACTTTAAGATCCATTGCAGCTCCATGGGGCAAAAGCTTAGAGGGACAATGAATATTTGAGTCAGCCAGCCCAACATACAGAGGTAACACCTACAATGGAGGGAAAACCACCATATTATATATATACACACATGTATAGCAATATCAACACTCTCCAAGGATAAAGCAGGAATTTCTGTACAGCATGAAGAGACTGATCAACATGACATTGAACCATACTTACAAGTGACATTCTGTAATGTCTAAAGGATTATATCTTCTCTAGAGGCAGAGAAGGAACAAACTTTGCCCCTATGAATTCTATGGAATTTTACTCTCAGGCACGCAGGGAGGAAAAGAAAGCCATAGATGAGCAAGCTAAGCTAAGCATATTTTAAATAAAAAGTTCAAATCAATACCTTGAAACCATCTCCTTCCAACTATTTTCCCTCAAACAATCTTGGAGAATTCACCTCTACTTATCAAAAGGCTTAATTAAGCCAATAAACAACTTAAATAAAGACAAAAGGAAATAAATATGTTTCATAACCTCACCCTCTTCTACATGCTTATTAAATGTGATATTTTCTTACATTTCTAAATGTGGTTGACCAAGTCAAGCCAACCAGGAATCAACTGGCCTTGTAAAAATTGAGGGAAAGATAAAGCAGTACAATAAAGAATGAAAAATCTGCTGAGTTAACTGACTTATCTGTGCCATGATAGAAGCAGCTCACTACTTCTAAAAGTTAAAAAACATACAGGAAAAAAAATGAATGAAGTTAGAACATAAAAAGAAATCAGGGGGTTTTATGGGAATTTTCCAGAAATTGTAAATTCTGGGAATGGTTAAAATTCTGGAAATGGAAAAAAAGAGCCAGTGGCTCTTTGGAAACAATTTTTGAGAAGCCATAATTTATTGGTGCAGTGGAGCTCCTGGAAGCCCTATTACCAAAAAGAAATACCAAAGGCTAAAAAAGCTTATTTTAAATTTAACATACAAATTAGTATTGTATACTGGTTTTCTTCCATACAAACTTTTCCCCTTTTTTTCTTTTCCTAGTGGAACTCAATACTCCTCAGGGCTTTCCACTTCACTATATGCAGAATTGTTTCTAATGAACTGTTTTTACAAGTTCTAGTAAAGGAAAACAAAGACCTGCAACTAACTTCTCCTATGTAAAGATGCTTTCTTGAAATAAAATTTTAAAATACATTGACAGCACTGCTGAAAGAATCTTCATTAGATAGTATTTTGTTGTGAGGTGAACAGAAGCCATCAGTTGTGGATTTGTTTATTTAATGCCTTTCAGGAGGAAGCAACTGTATTTAGCTTTTCAAGATGAAATATTGAAAGTCAGTAATCCTTACAGAATCTTAATGGCTGCTCTACCACACGACAGACCTTGATAAACTGAAAAAAGAGAATTTGAGAGAAATTTAAAATATACTTATGTCATTGGAATACAGCACAAACAATGACAACATTAATTGAAACAATGTACCTGTGCTGCAGATAAAACTGAAAAATCATTCTTTTAAAACTTGTCTTTCCTAGCTCTTCTAAGAGTCACATACATCCTGCAGCTAACTGGAAATCTATAGTCCTGCAGTAATGCAGGGCATATTAGTAATCCCAGTTTGAGGTTCTTTGAGCCACTAGTTTCCCAGTGAGTGAAAATTTTCTTTATCAAGAAAAGAAAAAATCTAATATTTCTTATGATTGGTAGAGTCTACTATTTTTCAATGGAGTACTGAGAAGCCAAACCTTTGTTTTGGTGAATCTCAAGGCATTCAGATGAGTTTATTCAATCAGCAGCACATGGAACTCCCCAATCCTCTGAGGCAGTGATACTAAATGACCAGTTGTTAATCATAATCCATGATGACAACTGGGAATTTCTTCTCCTCATTAATCTTAATTGTGGCTTTTTACATCCTGTTTTCCAATAATCTTTCTTTTCTTTTTTAGTTGAAGATATCAAATGAGAGATTATGTTTCCTTTGGTTTCCTTGGTAACTAATTCAAAGAAGATTAGATCATTCTGAATAATTCCTGCAATTTTTTTCTGTAACAAGCTTGCTGCTTTCATGAACCAATTTGACATTTTAAAGTTCTGACTGAAGTCTTCAGACAGCTTTTCTCTCTCTTATACTTCCTACTGCAGGCCAGTGTCTGGGCTTTATTTTACCCCAGACAATCTTCCTAGCAGTAGATATCAGTCATTTGGATAAGTTAACCAAAATCCCTTAGCTTTACTGCAGTTTTATCACATCACATAAATTCTTTTCCTCATCCTCCAGCATTTTATACCACTAATAAACTATGAAGATCTACTTGGGACAATTTAAAAAAAAATTCACTGAATTTCTGAAGTCTTAAGTTCTCCAGCTATAACAGATAAGATGCAGATGTCAAGCATTGGCTTAAAGACCTAAAGGGTTTTTTTTGTCAGTTTTATGTCCCTTTGTTTTTCCCATAATGACCTTCTGAAAGCACAGATAATTCTGGATAGTCTGTAACTTATTTTAGCAGTGGGGAAGGAATCTCAAGCAGAAAAACTTCCAAGAAGCAGGCATCAATTCTGTCAGAGCTGGGATATAAGCTTCCCCAGATAGGTGCTTGTGTAGGGTCTCAGATATCTGGTGACTGACAGTAAGCCAAGCTATGGGAATTATTCCTTGTCCTCCTCAATGCAAAGGAAAGGGCGCCATCACCAGCAGCCACTGGCTCTTTGGAAACAGTCCTTGAGAAGCCATAATTTCTATCTCTTTGCAGTCCCATTACCAGCCACATAGGGTGGTGATAGCTGTGAGACTATCATGGAACATGGTGGTTATACAGATAATTTTTTCTAGGAAAGCTGCCTTAAAATAAAAATTTCAACAAGTTGTGTTCTCTGGACTTTATCATAGGCCTTTATACCTATACAAATAAAAAGAAAAAGTGGGGAGGCCAACAGGCACAGCACAGCCTATTTGGGCTTGGCCACATGAATTTATGAGTCTGCATTTAGTCCCAGAATGCAAGGAGTTATTTTAAGATGCATTGAAATAAAGGGACAGGACAAAAGTAATAGCATTCCTGACTAATATGCTATAACAAGTCACAAGGGAAGGATGAAGGCATAGTAAGCATTCTTTTTCTCTCTGGTCCTTAAAGTTATTCTAATCACTAAATATTAAAGTTGACAATATTTGGAATTTAACACTCAGATATGTGTGATTTCTCTCACTAAGATGTTACCAACATCTTCCAAGCCTGCAAACCATGACCAACTCAAGGAGTACTGTATGTTGAAACCACAGAAAAGAGCACCCTTTTCCCCTGAGGAGCTAATAAGTTCATTTCAACTGCAAACAGCCTCAGCAATGATAATCTCTGACACCTGAGGTACTCTAACCACAACAGTCATCCAAACCCTGGGAAACTGAGGAAGAATAACACTCAGCTGTTTTCTTAGCTGCATGTAATGCCCAGGAATGCTGAGACTAGCAAATCTCAAGGTTCTGAGAAGAAGGGAATAAGAATTAAGTAGCACATTCACTGTTTACAATGCCAACCCATTGGGAATACTTTTGTTTATTAATGGCAGAAAACAAGATCTGCCTTTACCCTTCCTACTTTCCTGTTTCGTGGTAAAAAACATTGTATGGTAAAGCATGGTAAAAAGCTTCCTTCTACAGCCCTCTTTAAGGGAGTTACACAATAGTCAGCACTTGGGGACGTATGTTGTAACTTCTAATTTGAACACTGCAGCTGGACAACATTTCTGTAAAGAGAAGGTGTCTATTTCAAACTATTCACTCACAGTTGTGACAACAAAAATATTACAAGAGAGCTCAGAAATATAATCATACTTAAGATCATTATTGGCCGTTTTCTGGTTTGTAAGCAGAGCTGCAAATTATTTTTTTTACTTGAAAATATTTTCTACCAGAAACTTATTGCATCTTCAGAAACAGTGTCCGAAGCAACTCCTTAAGCTGCTGCTTTATTTTTAGTCAACCAATGTTATTGTAAAAAGAGAATAAAAACTATTTGTCAAAGATCATGTAGTGAAGTAATTTGCATTTTTTGCAATGCCTAGGAAAATACCTTGGGGCATACTAGCACATGTAAAGAGTAAATAGATTTCATTCTCAAACTTTCTCAGGACTTGAGGTAAATTTAAAGTGGTTTTTATTCTGTACTCCAAAAAGGATTACTGGAGCTTTCAACTTTCACTATTGTCAAACAAACAAAAAAAGGCAACTTAGAGTAAATCCAGAGAAATCGGCTCAACAGTAAAAAACTTGGCTATAAAGAATTTAGAATTAAGAATTTTCCATTCCTTCTGTAAATGTAAGACTCAACCACCTTTCAATACAAGTATTTCTTTTTTTTTTTCCCCAAGATTACTCAAATACTATCTGATATACCTTTGGCAATACTTATACAATGAATTGTACAAACTCATTTTTGTTTTGCAAATATAATGAGAAAAGCTGTCTTGTGCTTGAAATTTCTTGTATTTTTCCTTGATGAAAGAGCTGAAAGTGCTTTTTATTAAAATCAGAAATTTGAGTTGTCCAAAATAATACAAGTGCTTTTAGAATTAAAGGAGATCTAACTCCTTTTTTACTCCATATAAACATACCCAATACTTTCTTGGAATATATTCTAACAGGGGAACATTACTATAAAATGTATGTCTGAATTTTTATAATTGTAGTCATTTCAACAGTTAGAAATTCAATACATTTCTGGGAAGAACACCCTTGCTAAGGGTAGAGACTAAATAAAGAATAACAAGAAATTTTTTTTTAAACCGAAAAGGAAAATAGATTATTTGAACATGAGTCAGATGATTATAATTTAATTTTAGCTTTGTATATTACTAATTTTTTTGTCTTATCACCTTCCTCATAGTCTCCCTTGCAGCATTTCTTTGAGGTAGGCATTAGGCTTTGGAAAAAAAAAAAACCCTTCAAGCATCTGGTTACACCTTCAGGGTTAGATAATGCCTCCAGGACACAGCATTTCATTTGGGTTGTGAGAATGGCAGTATCCTTAAAACAAGGAAGTTGTGGAGCAATGAGATGACAATTCCATGGGATGAGAAGCAGAATTTAAAGAAGTCTATGCATCACCAACCTTGCTGTGGACAGCTATCAATGCTATTTTTTTAGATGCCTTCTTTTCAGGAATTTGAAAGAATTTTATGAAAGTAAAAAAAAAAGAAAATGAGAAAGATAACTGAGATGAGTCACTGGTAGCAAGATTTATGCTGTAAGGGTTGCATTTCAGACTGAGATACAACTTTAAGCTAAAAGGATGTTCCTGATACAACAAAGTGGTAAACTCCATCATGGCCAGCCTCTTGATCCCAGTCTCAAAAGAAGGAGCAACTAATACTTTCTCTAATTAAATTAGTTCATTTTTCCTTGCTACTTAATCTCAAATATATTTATAAGGGTCAAAATCAGTAATCTTCTTTTTACGTCTGCTGACATAAATATGTAATTTCTCTATTATCCTACCAGCCCTTCTTTAAACATAGAATTGCTTGAGGTGTAACATATCCAATGTTAAATGGCAGAAAGCAGATAAGGCACATACTACATGTTCTTGCCAGCTGTGAACTGTAATCAAACAACAAAGAACCCAGAGCATCTCCTATCCTTAGCTACTAAAAATATCTAACTAGCTCTCCAGCCACCCACCTGTCTTGCAGGCAAACACTTTTGGAAGTCCTCCTGCTGAGGAGAAGAGTGAGTGAAAATATGGGGATGAGTTTGGCCCAGAGGTCAACCCAAAAGTACCCATTCTGTGCGTAAGTACAGGGCTGTTTTCCTTTGGTGTCTGAGCTCAAAGGCCTGCAAATTGCAGAGCTCCCTAATCACACTTCACTGCATAAAAAATGACCTCTCAATTTATTATTCCATCCTCAACATGTACTATTCAGCATTTTCAGGGCACTGAGCACATTGTCGAGTTAATATGAATTAAAGATTAACTGTGGCAAACTGAACTTCTCAAACAAGTATCCAAAGGGAAAATATCAATTAAGCAATAGAGCAGTTCCATGCAGACAAAGCGTTCGAGTAACAGCTTTCCAAACCACATGGCCAGGAGTAATCTGTAAGCTTTGCAATCAGGTTAACAAACTGGATGTGGGTTCTCCTGTGCTCTCATTTCTGTCTGTGCAGTTCCAGAGAGGGTCTCTTATCAAAACCACAGTTAATGAACAAATGAGTGCAGCCCTTTCCTCCAGCCATTACACCGCCACAGCAGAAAAGACAAATGAGTTTTGACTCCGACCATCAAAAGGAAACCTACTCTGAAAGATTATTCTCAGGTCTCAAGAGCATTGGAAGCTTAAGCTGCACATTAGTGTTTAGTATTTCACTAGAACAGTTTAAAAAACACCTGATGGAAAATTTTTACTGCATTCTGGCCCTTCACATGTCGGAGGATTTCCCAAATAACTTCTAAGAAATTAAAGGGGATATGTTATAGTAATAATTGCAGTAAATAGAATCTAGATAAGTCTAATTCAGTGAACTTTATAACATCTTGTAAGTGTTCAAGTAACACTAGATTTATTAAAAAACCTTCTTGAAACACATGCAATTGTGCAACTTTCGTGGAACAGACAGCAGATGATAAACTATAACCATTAGCCTAAATCATAGCAGTATCTCTCTTTAAACCTTAGACATCCATAATACACTCATTTAGAGAATCTGTATGTGGATATTCTCAGTTCAGACAGAGAGAAAAAGAGAAAAATTTCTGCCGGGCTAAGCCTGGGGAAAAGTCCAAGAAGAATGTAAACAATTTATTATTTTGTTTTCCATTCATATTGATTATAGATATGTTCTACCACACTGACCTAAGTCCAGTGTACCAATCAGGTGAAATGCTTTTACTTTAAGACTAATAGAATTAATGTTCACAACGTTCTCTATAAAAGAGAAAGGTGCTTTTGAATAAACATTCCTTTGCCTTCTGAAATAGTATGAGTCATTTTGCCTGTCCCTGGCTCAACAATATCATCTGTATATTAAAAAAAAATAAAAGGAAAAAAAGTAGCACTGACAAAACCAGAAACATGAAAGAATGAGTAATAAAAATCTCTCTTTCAAGAACATTTTTTTTAGTAAGCTTGCAAAGTAGACAGCTCGTGAGTGCCTGGTTGATTTGGAGAGACTTACATTGTTGGGGGTAAATTGACAATATCCACAAAGGGATCAAAATTATACCTGAACTGACAGCTGTAAATAAAAGACTGAAAATAACCCTTGTGTTGCTGTACTTAGTAGGAGGAGTAACTTAAGAAACTCCATTACTGGACTGGATTTTTGCAGGATCAAAGTTCTTATTAAAACTCATTTGAGATAATAAAAAAACTTTATACCTATATTTCTCTAGCAAATTTCAATTCAATTTAATAAAAATAGATATGAGAAGGGTTTTTTTCACTTGTAATGGGCAGATAACATAGTTGAAAGAGTTCTTTAGCAAGTCTTCTAGTTCTGCAGTGTAAGTAAGGCACAGTCCTGAAACTGTTTGGTTTTTTTTCTTTTTTTTTTGTCTATAGAGAAGCATGTAAAGATACTATCTGTCTATTAAAGTATGCAAAGGAATTGGTTAACAGTCATGGGATTTCACAGGGAAGATTAAAACTGTCACTAAAGAATTTGGAAATGCCATGAAATATTTGTTAGTGTCCAAGTATATCAAACACTCCTTGAATTCCATTTAGGTAAAGGCTTCATAAGCTTTGGTTTAGAAATCACCAGATGATTGAGATTGAAGGGACTTCTTAAGATCATCTGTTACAACCAGATCTGCCCAAGCAGAGTCATCTAGATGAGGCTGGCCACAACAATGTCCAGCTGGCTTTTGAATATAAGTTTTCTTTAACTGTAAAATAATTGATAATAATAATTACAGCTGCTTATGGATGATGTCATGGTTTTGTTCTGTGGTGATCACCAGGAAATCAATCTCCTTGTGCAGAACATATTAGTTGTCCTGATTCCTATAGCATCCTGGAAACAGCATTCTGATTCATTGTGGTCTTTTAACTTAGCCCACTAAGAACACTATGCCAGTAGTACTTATGACAGTGTATATGATAGTGGGAGTGTATATAAATAAGATCTGGGTTCTCAGTCTTATGATTTTAAAGACAATTACCTTTTTTCATATTGTATTCTATGCATTTTAACAACATTACACACCTGCTTGGTGGTCAATAAAAGCTGTAATAAAGAACTTGTGATTTTAATTATCACTCCTGGATTAATATTTTCATAAAAACCAGCAACATTTTAAATGTAATGATAGATTAGAAGTTTTGCATTGAATTGCTTAGTGTACTCTTTCCAGATTCGGCCAAAGCTCCTTGGGTTTCTTAGGCACTTAGCAACACTATAGACAATTAAACAAAATGGAAACACACAGACAAAACAGCTCACTGTAGATTGAAACACAGCACAGAAATCAGACAGACTGACCTGTAGTTTCAATATGGTTCATTACTATAATGCAACAAACCAACAGCTGATACTTTATACCTGATAGTGGAATATTTTACCTTGGCATATGCTCCACTAGTTAGGCACTGGATAGAGTTTCCTCTCAGATCACACTTGACACTGCTCCCTTTTATCAAGTACTTCCTTTTGAACTAGTAGTTGAAAATGCTTGAGTGCATTTAATTATAGGATTACTTCCCAGTCATGCTCTGATAGAAATATATTTATTGTTCAGCAAAGACTTGTTGAGCAAACAAGAAAAGTCCTTGCCCTTCCTTAGTATTCTATTTACCTGACCTCTGATTTAAAGAATTTTGATGGAATGGCATCTCTGTGAAGCATTATTTTTCCAAGATGCCTATTTGTTAATACTTGTTCAGTATTAAAGGTATGTCAATTAGTTACTTTCAATAAGATCTTAATAATTTCCTATCAATCACACAAACAACAAAATGATTCCATACTATTGGACTACCTTATAGCACAGAAGACTAGAAACTATATAGCTATGAAAATAAAATTGAATGTTGCTCTCTTGAAGCAGAAAAAGGTTCATATATTTCACAGTTGGAAGACATGGCATGGGGAGCTGGGGCAGGGAAAAGGCTGGTAGAAGTTGAAAGAGTATTAAAGCAGATTTAAGTAAGAAGGTCTCAGAGCAAACTGTCCATGAAAAAAATGGAAGCTTTAAATTTGTGTCTGAAAGACATTTTGAAAGGTACAGTGAGGAACAGGGATTTTAATTTTTCCCCCTCCTCCATCCTGTCCCTCTTCTGATCATGCTTTCTCTCCACCTCATCCCATACCTCACAACTCATCCTAAACAGTGTACTCCTCCTTCCTTCCTCCTCCCTACTGCCAATGGCATCTTAACATCCATCTCCTATTCCCTGCCTCTGATTAATCTGCTTTTCTTCCTGGCAGCTTCCCTAATAAAGGAAGGGCAAAGAGAAACTCCTGAAAATGTGGGTTGAAGACCAGAAGCAGAGCCCAAAGATCTGTTGATGTCAGAGAATGAAGCTTTTCCTGGCAGAGCTGAGGCAGGTGTGTTGGTGAGACAATATCTGCTTTGGATTCAGGCTATTTATATGGGCTACCATTCCCTTCCTCATCCTCACATAAGCAGCAGCAGATGGGGTAAGGATGAATTGTTCAGTCCATGGCAGTCAATCTTTGTCACCTCAGGCACAAGCAAAACATGCAGTTTGCAGCACCTACAGACTCACGCTGAAGAAAAGTATGACACGCCCTGGTTTGGGCAAGCTGTGCGTATATACAAGATGCTGTTTGCATCCTGCAATCCTGTTAACTGTCCTCAATTTAACTTGAAGGAGGCTGACTACTGAAGCTGTAGAGCATGGAAATTTGAGAACAGCAGTATCACATTTCAGGCCTTGAAGGCAAGCATGCATATAAGTGCTGTTATTTTTAGAACATTATATCTTAGAGAGTTCACCTAGGACACATACAGACAGATGTCATACTCATCAGGGCTGCAGAGAGCTCCAGGTGAATCCAATCTGTCCCTCAGTTTCTGCCCTGTCAGTCTTTCCACCTAGGGAATCAGCTGATTCACCCCAAACAGAGGAGGATGTGTAGGTAAAACATGTTGGCTCCTAATTCTCCCAGACCTTGTTTCCCACCTGTTCAGATCTTGAGTCTTGCTCTCCTGTCTCTGGCACTTACAGCTCTGCTTCATAATCTGCCATTCTGCAGTCTGTCCAAGCACAGTTTCAGGACAGGCAGAGAAAGATCTCATCAAATCTAAAGCAG
The DNA here is from genome assembly GCA_003676055.1 of Chloebia gouldiae. Taxonomy (NCBI): domain Eukaryota; kingdom Metazoa; phylum Chordata; class Aves; order Passeriformes; family Passeridae; genus Chloebia; species Chloebia gouldiae. The sequence goes on from QUSF01000060.1 coordinate 1,887,623, forward strand.
GAGTTAATCAGGCATTAGTTTGAGAGGCCTGGAAATTCTCAATATTCATCATTGAACATAACACTTCTGTGAAGGGGAAAAAAAGACAGTGAGAAACAAGAAACCATTCTTTTTGTCAGGGGGTAAAAGGGACAAAATTAGCAGTAATGACTCTACAGTACTTTGAATGTTTAAAATGCTATAAATATTTAAAATGCTATAAACCTCATGCATTTATGAGATTGATTAAAAAATCACAAGAACAAGCAATGTTTATGTGGTCGGCAGACTAATCTTGAAACTTGGGAGTCAAATTCCAAATGCCTAAAAATGTCTGAGCCTTGATTTCCAATTGATTTCCACTCAGACTTGACTCAGCCCAGTACCAACAGGACTACTTGAACAAAGAAATATTCTCTTATTTAATTGGCATTACATATTAAGTGCTGTAGTTACTACTGCTCTTATTTCTATAATTATGGAGGCATATTCACAAATATAAAATTCACAATTTTTGATGATGATCTATTTTGAGCTAATAGGCTAAATTCAAACATAGCTGTGTCAAGGTTTCCACAATAACCTTCTAATCTTCAGTATTAGTAGAACTTACTGTTCATTACCTACAAATGCCCACAACTCACTTAACTCACCTTAAGTGATAGAGATGTTAGACATTAGTCTCCTCTATTTGAAGACTGCACTACCTGCCATAGAGCCACACAAATTATAAATCATTGTTGATCTCTCATAGGTCTTAAATTCTACTTGTATCAGGAGACTCGCTTTAAGAATAAATAGTGCTTCTTGCTGCTGTCAATTCTGATATTATAGCTAAGAGTCTTGGCAGTGTTATTTTTTGAATTGTGATAGGCCTGATTACCAGAAGGAAATACAATGGAATCATGATGTTCCTTATTTTGTATTGAGACAGCACTCAGAAGGCAAGAAAAAGTAGAGGCATGTTCTGCTGGGCATTGCACAAACACAAAATAGACAGACAGTGACTGTCCTGAGGAGATTGCAGTCCCAGTAAGAATTACAAAGAGTACGGAGTAAATGACATCCAGTACTGTGATTCTCTTTCTGGGTTTACATATAAATGACTGCATAGCCGACCTAAATTATTTTATTTGATGAAGAGATATTTAAAATCACTAACACAAAGGAAGGAATTTTGATAATCAAACAAACCCTAAACGTCAAGCCTCAGACAAATATCTTCTAGTAAAATGCTATTTCCTATACAGAACAATTACTGTATCTTCTGGCTTATATTCAGTGATGAATACCTGGGAGCTGTGGTTAAAACAACTTTTTTAACACTATCTTCTGCCTTCCATGTATAGCAGACTAGGAGGAGCCCAACATGAAAAGGTTAATAGCCCATTCCAGGTATCCCTGTCCTAAAGAGATAAAATCAGGCCAAAAGGAACACTGCTAGTCTTAGCAATGCACATATATATGTAAAAAGAAACTTTCTATCCCTTTTCGGTTACCTCTGTTATTAAAAACAGCATTGCTAGTCCAATAAAGGCCTTTTTTTAAGTGCAAATAGAGAAAGATCAGATATTTTTTTGTACACAGAATTTCATCAATCTCCTGTGTAAAGGAAAATGGCTAATACTGCAGCTGCAGCCAGATTCCAATCCTGTTAAACTTCTTGAAGCTCACAATCACCCCAAGGAAATTTTTGTTTTTCCAGTTTCATAAATCTCTGTTTCCTTTATGAACAAAAAACAAACAACAATGTGAACAGTTGGGCCTGAGTATGTGACTTTATTGTCAGCAGGAACTTTGCCAATGACCTTCGTGATCCCAGGAGGAATAAAACCAATGCATTAATGAATTCCCATGCTTTTCACTTCATCTCTGGTTCTGCTTGTATCTCCTTAAATGCTGTACAAATCAGAAACATTGATTTCCCTCAATGCCTAGGTCAGCATCTGTTATGATTTAATTAAAAGCTTGCTCCTCTTGTTACTTCTTAAACTGAATGAAGTAGTAAGCTTTAGACTTTTAAAAGTAAAATTTTCTATTAATTTCATCATTATTAAATCATATTTATTTTTCTACATATGTTGATTTATCTCAGATGATCCAAAACATTACTGAGGTATGAATTTTCTTCCTTTGACTTACTGCTTCTGATACCTACACACAGCTTAGTCACATTTAAGGCCAATTAAAAATATTCCAGTCTCACTCTGTGGCACTGAGTATTTTGTGAAACATGAAAACTTTCCAATTGGCACTATATTATCTCTCAACTCAATTGCTCTCTTTATTTTAAAATATGTTTGACCATTTCACTGATATCAAATCATCATAGCAAAGCATCAAATTCAAAAGAGCAATGAGGCTATGAATAAGCTGCACTGCTTTGCTTTTCATGTGCCCACAGCTGAATTCTTCAGAAGGTCCCACTTTCACAGTCAGGCTTAGCCTCTGACCTCATTTATATCATCAAACACAGCTGAGTCAAATTCAACATAACATCTTTATTTTATCCCTTTTGAAAAAGCAATGTGTGAGAAAATTAGAAGACTGTTTAAGTTATAACCTAAGATTTCTCATCAAGACAAGCTGCACCAGAAAATTTTAGAGTTCAAAGCAAAAATCAAACTACCAAAATATATCATACTCCCTTTTTATGAAATGTTGTCACATGAAGCATACAGCTACCATGATTTTCAACAGTCACTTACTTTCATTTTAAAAGAAAATAAAACAAAATATTTTAAACTGGAATATAATGGAAAACCCACAACATCTCTCTCTACCCCATTTCCAAATGCTTTAATTAAAGTTTGTAGAACAAATTCTAGAAGGACAGTTTTGTAAAAAAAAAATTGTTTTCTCTGAAAGACCTATGAAACGGTGTTGAACCAGATAGCAATTTTTAGGGTTTGTTGGTTCTTTTATTACAAGTGTTACTTTTTCTCTGTCACTAAATAAAATCAATTGATGAAAGTGTATGTTTGAAAGACTATGCTTTCTTAATAAATACTTTTCTGCAATTCAGAAAAAAAACCAAAAGGGTTCTAAAAGAAATTAATTCTTTTGTCATGCCGTGGTCTGGGGTTTTGTAAGTAGTTTGTAAAGAATATAGTTTTAGTATTCTATAAAGCACATTAATTGTGTGGGTCTGTGTGTAACTATATGCATGTTATAATGCAAATAAACCCACCCACATTATAATATACAGTATGTGTCTGTATATGTAATGCACATTAATTAAGCCTGTTCTTTACAAAATAAAAGTCACAGATAAAATTCTATAACATGCAGAGACATGCATAACTACTTAAAAACTAAAATACTTATTGCATTATGACTCCTTTTTCTTCAAATGTTCCAAAACATGAAGTCCTTAGGACACAGAAAGCCCTCATGACACACCTAGAATATGTCAAAAAGGGAATTATAAAAATTAAATATCTGCTCAAAGTATAGCGAGCAGTCCACTACTATTTTGAGAATGCTAAAGTGTGAAAGACAGTGTGAAAGAGCTGTTCTTATTCACCTTAACCCACTTAATCTAACAAAAAAGATTACCATAAATGTAGCTCTCTGACTCTTGTGGAACCCAAGTTTAACCATAGCCCTATCCACCCAGACTTGGAAAATTGTATCATTAACACCACCAGGTTTAGGCAGAGCATCTTGATCATTCCAGTCTCTCCTGTCTCCAGCCAGTGTTTACCAGTAGCTACTGGAGTCAATACTAACCCAATACTGACAACATCCTTAACCATATGAAAACCCCATCAGGAACCATATACATGCCTAACCAGACAGCCTACGTCAAGTCAGCTCAGAATTTAGCCCAGAAGTTACTTGTGGATATAAATTTACCTTTTGTTTTCTTGGGGTTGTACTCCTAGAAGGGTGGTGTAAAACAGGCAAAAAAATTTCATGTGAGATGTTCCTAATTATGAAAGTAAGAAAGCTCATATTGGAGGTAAATGGATATATTTTGCTCAGTTCTACATGTCAAAACCCTTTTATCCCTTGCCCTTTCTCCTTTCGAAAGAAGCAAAGTATTTTAAAAAATAAAGTGGTGCTTTGAATAAAGTTGAAGGACTGCTAAAATACGTTTTTGGGAATTTTGCAATTAAAGATTATCACAGCTAAAAGAGATTATGATAAAAAATCAGGTCATTGGTCAATCAAGTGAAGACGAAATACTGTAAATCAACTTAAATTTCTCTAAGGAGAGAAGCTAAAGAACCCTGCTACAGCAAGAGACATATGTTCAAAAGTTAGTTTGGCCTGTCCTTGGAGCACTTGGGATCTCAAGCAGATGGAACAACACAAAGTGTCTATTTCCAGCACAGCTCTTGCTTCCTTTTTTTTTTCACTGCCTGGAATATGATTCTGAGAAGAAGCTACTGCCATTCTTTGTAACAAAAAGAGCAGATAGATCATGGACATCATTCATCCTTTATCACATTTAAAATATGACTGCAGACAAAGAAGAGCATGTGAATGAATGCATGTTTATATCACTTAATTTCTTCAACATTTTTTTCCAATAAACTGAACAAGAACAAACTGAAACTTCATAGACTAATAGTCTCAGAGAATTTTTCAAGTTGACATTTGAAACTTTAGATCTAGTCCAAATTTTCAAAAAAAAATTATTTTTTCAAAAGTACATTTAATGCTGCTATTTTTTTGACAAAATATTTTTGGGAAAAAAATGGTCTTCTGGGTTGTTTTTTAAAACTTATTTACAATATTTCAATGTATGAAACCGCATTATGCAACTGAACTTCAAATGCTTTACAGGGAAACTGAAAGTACATATATATGAGAACCATCCACCACTGGAATTTATTAAAATGAAATCAAAATTAGTATTTGGTATTTTGTCATTTTATTTTATTCAAAACATGTTTTGGTTGCTCAAATCATGAATGGGATGTAGTGGATCTGTTCTGATCTATTTCAATGAGCCTTTCACTGGATCTCATATACTGTGGAATTATGATAGGTTTTAATTGCTCAAACATAAAAAAACCACTGAAAGGGTTTAATTTTCTTCATTTGAAGGTTTCATTTTCTGCCATAGACAACTGAAAGCATAACCTAATTTTAGTTATTCTGTGATTGAATCAAAATTGCCATTTTGTACTTCATACACTCTACAGTTTATAAGTACAATCCTTGGCACAATTACACATTAATGGACTCATTCTCATTAGTATTTATAAGGATAGAACAGAACTTTTTTGCACTGCATTTATATCCTATGGAGACTGCTTACAAGTTTTTAAATAACAAAAGTAAGAACATGTATTTTCCTAGCATCCTTCAAATTCCTCTCTAACAAATTATTTTCACTGATGACATTTAAAAAAAACCATCCCAACATAAAAAATCCCCACATCAACATGTGATCAGGAGAGCCCTGAATTAGCTTCCATTCTCCCAAAACTGGTAGTCTCTCTTGTGATAATGGTATTTATCTGCTTGCAGCTGCATATCAAGACATCAGTCGTCCAAAAAAGTGAGTTGTAAACTACCATTAATTGTGCATTTCCTCTTTTTTTTTTTAAATTGAAACACATAGTGAGACACAGCCTTCCATCCCTAAGAAAATGGCAAGAAACATACATTTGTAGTAAAGGATATTCATCTTGGGTTCTTTTATGAGACAGTAATTGTTCCTGTGAGTTATTGCCAAATGCTACTGTAAACATTGTCAATGTGATCTCTGAAGTGTTCACAGACTTGCATCCACAGGCTTCTTTGACTGATCTCCTGATCAAATTCTTTCACTGGATCCCTGCTGAAATACAAGATTTGCCTCCACATCAGAGAGGGGAGTGAATGGCAAGTCCAGCTTTTTTTTAGTCAGGTATCAGATCAGAGGAGAAGCAGTAACTCTCACCTGAGGGCCAGGTAAACTATATGCAGAGGAAGAAGTTTGCATCACCCAAAGGAAAGGCAATTCTTTGCAGCCTGATGCCAGCTTTAGAAACCCTGTACCAGAGAGGATCAGGAATATGTCCAGTACACTAGTCTTTCTTACCCCCAGAGTAGGAAATCTGTTTTCAGGCAGATGGCTAATATCAACCAAATCTCTTTGTCCTCCAATACTCATTGAAGTTCCTGTGCTGCCCGGGTATCAAGACAGCAGAACACAGGGTCCAGAGGACTCTCCATTTGTCTCCTAGGAACTGCATGCAGTTTCTTTAGGATCACAAGGTGCTCTGGGTGAAAGTTCTCAAACTCCCAGAGTCCTTTGACTCGTCCTTACCTAGATGTTGGGAGGAATATCACATTACAGAGAAATCTGATGTTGAAGAGCAGACTGTTATAGATCATACATTGATTGTGCAAATCCCACTTCTAACAAAGGCTGTGTTGATTCTGTACTGGCTTTCAAGTAGAAGAGTGACAGCATTCCAGAAATAATGTAATTTCACTATTCTGAATGAATGACAAAAACCCTCATGGAAACCAGACACCTTAGATCAAGATCACCTGAATTATTTGTAGGCCATTTTTATCTTTTTCAACTTTCCAAGATAAAGAAAGTAGGATTGAGACCTACACAGCCTCAGACACTCTATCCTGCTTACACTGATCTTTTGTGCCTCTGAGAATCTGGAACTCCATCTTTTTCTACTGCCTTTAAAAATAAAATATTGATTTTATCTCACGAGGAAGATAACGGATATGATTAGTTATGTCCTCTAGGGATCTAGCACAACATTTTTGACTAAAAAGTTCACTCAGTTCTGACATGTTTGAAAACACTGTCAATCTAAATTAGCTCTAATTTTCCTGGTTCTTTCACTGTTTAATATATTTTCCCATGAAGCTATTGTCTTGGGGCATGGATTTTTTTTCCTTCTTTTTTCAACTGAGTTACTGCCAATAGAAAAATATCTCTTCCATTTGGTGAGAACCCCAGGAGACTATAGGCAGACATAAAGACAAGGGTCACAAGCTTATGCAACAATTTTAAGAAAATATTTCTCCTGGAGTTGTCTTCTACAATTAGTACATATCAAATATGATTGCTGAGGGAAATAGGGAACATTTCTTGAATAATACCAGTTTCTTCTCATTTTTGTTTTACCATTAAATATAATGCACTCTCACACTATTGGCTTTGAACTGTATTTCTGTAGTATATGGTAGAAAAGTAATTTGATGATGAAAGTTTAAGCTGCTTTGTAAAAGAAAAAAAAAAAAGCCAACAAACTATTTTCATGAAATTGAAGGGAGTCTTTAAAAAGGAAGGTTAAAAGGACATTGTGTTATGTCCCAGAATAATCTTAATAATCTTAATTCTAACCATTTTAGTGCAGATTTTGAGAATCTTACACTTTCCTCCCCATTCCCTCTTCTCAAAATTACTTCTTCCAGTGAGCTTCAGAGTCCTGCTGTGCTTTATCGTCTACACTATGAATTTTCCCCACAAAATTCTGTCCCAGCATTTACTTTAAAAAGATAAGCTTATTTTCAGAGCATAAAATCAGGATGATATGTAATGGATCTCAGCAAGACATACTGTACCAAATGTGCCCATCAGAAACCTTATCTAATTTTCCAAATTACATTTTCCTTTACTTTCTATAAAAGTAAAAACCTTGATGCACTGAGGACATGAAAACTCCAGGATTTTCACTCCCAGAAGCCCACAAGAATGGCCTGACTCCTGCTCAAGTAATTCTTTAAAAGAGTTCATATTTAATCTACACCAGTCAGATCCTTTCCTAAGTTAACTACAATATTCCATCCAGGAGGATGACTTGGGAACACCTCTGCAATTCTCCTTGCAAGAAAATATCTTCATTTATTCCTTGCAATTTCAGAAGGCAAGGAGCAGCTTTTCTGAAAGATACCCCGTGTCTGTTCCTCTTGGGTCCTCAGCTGGTGGGGTGTTTTCAAAATATCTCCATTTCAAGACCTGCATCACCAGCAGTGGGAAGATGGATAAGTCTGAAGCTGCACCTGAGATCTCTTCATTGTACTTGAAGAAAATTCTCTCAAACATAGAAATGAGATGTAGCAACTGTTTAATTTGCCAGCTAAAGGTAGAATAAAGTGAAAGGCAAATTCCCAAATCCAAGTCTTAATTACAGTGATATGAGCTGCAATTCAAGTCTCCTGAAGACCTTACTGGAATCACTGCAAAATTGCTTTTCTACCCAGATGGCCGAGAGATCTAAGAATAGAAAAGTTAACAATACATCATATATCAGATATAAAATGGATATTGACACTGTGATTTTTTCTATTACGAAAAACCTCCAAACCTCAGTAAGAATAATCTGCTTATTAATTTATATGACAGCTGGTTATGTTAGGCTTCAGAAAAGACCAAAGCTTTGCTTGGGCTGTTTTTCACTGTCTTTATTTACAACCTAAGCAGACACTATTGGAGCTGCAATAGCAATCTGACAATATCCTGACAGTCCCATGCTGTCAGCCAGTTCTAGGAAAAACTTTACTTCCAATATATGACTAAAAGCCTACTACCATTTTCCTATAATTTGTGGCAAGTCTCTTCTCTTTGGATGGCACCAACTTTTGACGTCCTACCTGCCCCATTAAAATTTTAACTGAAGCAGTCGTTGTCACTTTCTGACATGAAGGTGTCCATGGAGCCAGTAAGGCATTCCATGGTGACCTACATAGAAAACCAGTGGAGCCAGCATAATGGCACAGCCAAATGCCTTGAGATGTCAGTTCTTGTAAAGGAATTCCTGGAACCACCACTTCACATGGAGTTAATGTTTTGCAGTAGAAAAGGTGCACACACTGTGCAGAACTGGGGCCAATTTCTGTGGTGAATTATTATTACTCACCTTTGCTTGCCTTCACTGAATATCTTTGCTTGATGGCCTACTGGCACCTACACAGAAAAAGCATTAGAGCAAGACCTAATTCAGCCATCCTTTTTCAGAAACAGGAGTGCTTGAGATTGTTGGGAAGAGCAGACCTCTGTCGACAGCTACAGCAAACTGAATAGAATCCTTGGTGAAACTTTCTTCTTTCTGACAGGCACACAGAAATGCTTGTGCAGGCTATTCTTTCCCAATGAAGGTATTAGTGTGACACTTCTTTTTCAGATGACAGCTACTCATGTATTAGAGGCAGTACCATACATGCATGGGCTCTACATTGGTGTAGGATTTGGGCTGCCCTCTTTGATTTAATGCTTTTCAGGAATGGGTATTTATTTTTGGAATGTTCACCAGACTTGGGGACAATCCAAAACTATCAGTGCCTTCAACATCTGCACTGAAATACTGCTTTCCTCTGTAACCTAGTTTCTACATGAAAATGCCTGATGAAACTGAAAACACTCAAATCCTGAAAACACATACTAAACCCTGAAACATGTATCACAAATTGAAAGGAGATTTTTTTTTTTGTTATCCTTTTATTGATTGCCAAACTCCATCATTAACCTAATTTAGACAATTCTTGTCTTACTCTGAAGGCCACCAGAAGAAATTTTTGAGCACTGGTCAGTTATAACTACTCCTGAAAATCTGTGGTGTAATCATGCTGGGAAAAGAGGCTACCCATAAAATAAAAATACTTTATCTACTCCTTTAGGTAAAGAAAGATAGATTTTTATGCAATGGAATTCTTTCTAAAATCAGTGGGTGTTGGAGAAACACAAAGATTTTGTTGCATGGATTTAATATCAAAAGAGAGTCCCAAGGTTCCACTTGAGAAAGGAAAACACTTGTTTTCTGAATATTGCTCCACTTTGAAACCCTATTAATTAGTAAGGAGAAATGCAGCACTTTTCATATATGTTTTCATATATGTTTTCATATATGTTTTCATATATGTTTTTTCATATATTAAAAATTGTTACCAAGATTTTTGTAGTGATGTTTTTTCTCTATTACATCAGTTGTTTTTGCAGCCTGTGTGCTGTATTGATTTTCTCCTGAGAATATTTATGGTATGTTTGGTATGACATTTCACTGCACAGATTTTGAAGATAATGTGTAAATAAATTGACAATGATCTGTTTTGTCTGGGAACCAAGGTTGAATAGCTTGATGGTCATACTAGGATTCACAGATAATCTGATTTAATGTACTGAGTGATAATTTTCAACATATTACCTAACATTTTTTCACCTATGTTCTTTCATAAAAAGAAAATAATATTTTCTAGACAGAGAAATTAGATTTTCTGTATCAGTTTAACATGTTTTGTGAAACTAGAAAGATTCAAAAGTTATCTAGTAAGCAATAATAATCAATTAATTTAATCCAGAAAGATAACTGATAGTATTCAAAGATCAGATAATTCAATATAAACCATTTAAATAAGGATTTCAATAGCTGAAATTTCCAATAGAGTTGGCTGCAGAAAAAAAGATTAATGAGTAAAATAAGTATGTTTAAAATATAATACAGCCACAGGGTAAATTTGAAAACTGGATTGAAAAGACTAGTGAAACACAGTCAGTGAGGAAGACAAAGATTTTATATGAACCTGCTTCTTTTTACTTTGGTTTTGCATATAAACCCCACAGCTCTTCAGTGGATTAGTTTTCATTTGATGATCAAAAGCAGCACCTTGTATGACTTTCACAGTGATTTTGCCCTCTCAGTTGTAGACATGGTACTAAGAGATGTTTTTAGCTCTCATAAGGGAATTTGCCTTGATAGATCCAAGCCTTTTTAGTGTAGCACATTTTCCTTTCAAGTATGACAACCTTTGAGACATTACAGAATATTTTCCATTAAACAAAACAAAACAAAACAAAACAAGCCAAACAAAAAACAAACCTTATTCCTGTGGAGACCTGGCTGAAGGATAAGGGCCATGGATAAGGGCCATTGCAGCTGGACAATTTAATGAGGGCCACCCATTTAGACATGGATAGGGCCCATGACAGCTGGGATATTTAACAGAACTAAGGGAGTGCTGAACCATCAAGGCCAGGAGGAGTCCTTGAACACAGCTGCACAATTAGAGTTGGTCAATAACAAGACATGAAGAAGCAATTAGTTTTTACAAATATAGCAATGTTTATCCACAAGAATGTAGAAGTAGGAGATAAGCGAAACACCAATCATGAGCTTGCTTTTGCGCTATGTATGAGCCTCATTAAGTACCCTATATAACCACCATGTAAGCCTTCAATAAACGAGACTTGCTTATCAATCATATTGATTGTTGCTTGATCTCCTGCTGACCCTGACACATTCCATCATTCTTCTTTGGGAAGATAGATTTTTATGTTTACTGTACTTCAGGACCACAAGATAGACATTACACCAAGAACTGGCTTTGTTACCCTCATGAGAAAGTTTCCTTGTGTAACTAATGGTGCAGTGCCAGGATAAACTGCATAGGAGAGCTTTTCCTTTATTAAGTAAATAAAGCTTGAGGACAATGTCAGGCCATCAGGACAGGCCCGTTCACATGCCAGTGAATTACTCATTGCAGAAATGATCAGTGACCTAAGTCTTCTAGCTAAAGCAAGAATGGCAGTTCTTTAAAAGAAGGCCTAGCAGTGCTGTTGATAGATCAGGAAAGATGAGACTGGAAAGCCATGAAAGACTAGGAGTTTACTTGAGACATGTCAAGATAATCTCAGAAAAGCTACTGCATAAAAGCCAAGAAGAAATGAGTAACTCCATGGATATTCCAAGGATTTTTAGATGCGTATCTGTTGTATGTATTCCTCAGTGTTTGCTCCAGTGTGTTTCACAGAGCAAATTCTAACTGCTGAACACAACTTCTGCCATGGCATTAACCTTGTTGCCTCATACCCATAAAAGATTAATGCCTTTAACACTATAATTTTTCCTGCCATTTCACTAAAATTAGCCAACGGTTTCTGAGATTATTGGAGGAAAAAAACTGGCATGATTATATAAGCTTTGCTTTCTTAGGAAAGTGGATTAAAACATTTTAAAGGTGCCTGACACTCTGACCTGCAGAAAAAAATCATAGTCCAGGCACCCACTATCACTGTGAACATATTAGTAAGGCATGAAAAGCAGTGGAGAGGTGCCTCTGTCCCACCTCCCACCTTGCTTGGAATTCACTATGTGTAATGTTGGGTGTTTCAGAGAAAGAAAAATATAAATAAATATGCCAGAAACCATGTTAGCATGAGAGGAAGGATTGTCTCAGGCACCTGAATGAAGTCCTGACACATGACAATTAATTGCAGTCAATGTTTCAATGTGGAGACATCACTCTACAGCCCCAAGATACTGACAGGCTCCTGCTGAGATCAAACCCCCACCATTCTCCCTTGTCCTATTATAAAATATCTCATATAGTCATAATTAAATCTACATATAATAAAACTCTCTACAGCCTTATTGATTGATCTGTTGAAAAACAATACAAATGGAATTCTATAAATCTACATAGCTTGTTTCCTGCCTAATCTATGTGAATTGTTTAAACTCCGTACTTTCTATTAATTTCCATTTCACATGGAAACCAGAACTGAGCACTGTTTCTCTCTAAAAATTCCGTATGTGCTCATTCCAAGATGGCGACCAATCTTTTGCCCAGAGCATTGTGCTGAAAGCAAATGTTGATGTGATTACCTACAATGTATTAAAAAAAAAAATCACAAAAAAAGCACAGCGAAAACCAGACAAAATATTTCCACACACCCTTTTGCACAGTTTAACACTGCAGCATTATACGCTCGTTTAAGTAATCCACATAGGACATTCTTGTTTGGGCAAGCCCTTCTCAGGATCATGATTTCAGAACAATATAAGTGAAAGTGAACAAATAACAAACTGAAGCCAGATTTAAACCTGCACAAAGGATGTCTGCTAGCATCAATCCACTTATTACCACCAGCTTCCCCTCCAAGCCAATATACCTGATTTTCAATTGTGGAAAACCATCATCTTTACAGCACTTACCAGATTCCAAATCCCACTGGAAAGCCTGAACTTTATTCTGCCATGTGTTGTACTGAAATCAATCTGTTTCCAGGACACACACTTTCAAGAAGAAAATGTACTGAAATGAAATTAAATGAATGAAATAGATGTTGAATACTTTTGTATTCTACAAAGTATTTCTATATGAGAAAATTTTGTAGTATTTTTTATTTCCATTCTTCTGTTTTGAATCTATCCCAGCTACTTGTACACATTCACTGTGTCTGTATTTGGGAGTCTGCCCCACTCCAATAGCTTTCATCTTAAAAGCCCTCTAAGAGCAATAGGAGAGTCATGCCAATGGGACTGTTGGCACAGAAAAGGCTGCAAACTTGCAAAACATTTCGACTGAATGCACAACTGGGGCCACAGTAGCAGGACAGAGGCAAGAAAATCAAGGCACAGTGTGCACAGCAGCACACCAGATGAGCTGAGCATCTGAGAATGAAGGATAATGCTGTACTGCTGCAGATTTCTTATAGCTTTGGAGGCTGCACATTGGGAAATGCTCTTTCTTCTCAGCTAGCAACACTGAGAAGAGTTAGAGCAACACTGAATAGTGCAATTGTCTGAGCTGTAAAGCAGTCCTTTTGTTAAAACCACTTTCCACTAATTGCTTGTCTGACAAAAATGCATTGCTCATTTTGTCCTTTGCCAGATGTAATTAGGGCAAATTCAAGTGTATACCTTAGTATTTGTTGCATATATTTTGTCACATCTTAGTTTGACAGCATACTATTAAATAATGTGCTATGGTGTAAAAAGAACTCATAACTTTTGTACAAACTTACAATTTCTGATGTCTTATATTTAAGAGGATGTGAAAGTTGTCTACTTTCATCTTCCCCTCAGGAAACAGAAGACTGAGGCAGGTAAGTCAAATCTCTGCTGTGCCTTGTCAGGAGGCTAATGAACTCCAGGGCAAAGGAACGGCTCCCTGCTCTCAGCTGACTGCTGCGAGGGCTGTCGAGGGTGCTCAGTGTTCCAGGGCACTGGGGCAGAGATCACATCGTGCTTGGCTGGGGATTGCTGCACTCCTCAGAGCAGGCTGGGCATGCTTCCTAGAATGCCCTCCCTTCTGTCATCGCTCTGGAATTAGCCTGACCTTTTTATTTCTAGGTCTGCTCTTAATCTCTTTGTAGCTTTTCCTGTCCCATGATTTCAAACCTGAATCTTTTTCTGTCTACATTTGATTTTAAAATGATAAATGCCCACATTTGATTTTAAAAAGTTCTATTTGGCACTTGCCATCTTTTGAAGAATTCTCACCTGCACTGCCTAGAGCCTTCTCATGCCTGTTTTATTTTATACATCGCTTTCCACTCCAGAGACTAATATATCATTAGTGCACTGTCTGCATAAAGCTTCACTTTGACAGCAAATACAATGCTTTATTATACTGTAATTTTGTCAACTTCTCTGTGGCACTTAACAGTTAAGAAGTATCTTTTTAAAATCTCAGTGTTGTCTGAACTATCAGAGCTTATCAAGCCCTCTGAGTGCCAACATGGGTCTTTTTTTATTTCTGTTATTTCTTGGCTGAGTTATTTCAATATTCTATATATTTTCCTAGTTGCAGTCACTTGATCTTCTCAACACTTATAGGAAGTATAGCAATCCACCTACATGGATTTACTGTCCAAGTTGAATCTAGTTTTCTAAGAATTATCAAAACCAATTAAATGTGTCTTCCACTTATACTCAGAGATTGTCCAGCTTTGGTAGCTGGAATAGAAGGCTAGAAAGAGACAAGACTGCAAGCTGAGTTCCTTGTTGGTGGAGGGATTTCATGCAGTGAGGCCTGAGAATGGGGTAAAATACAGAGTTATACATCTTGCTTTAGAAAATGAGGGTGTACACATGCCCAATAAATAGAACAGATCTGCTGTCAACAGTGAAAAGAATGTCTATGCAATCTGAGTTGAATATGTTGTAATAATGTAATAGAGATTTATTAGTTCATCCAGTGCTGCATTTACTAACTCACCCACATTTCTCTCTATCCACTTGGAAAATGAAGGTTCTAACACCAGTGAAAATCCAAGTTCTAATATCCTTTCAGATAAGATTATATCACATCACACTTTTCAGGTCTTAATTGATTTTCCCCTTTGTGGGGGTGCTGCATTTATTCTTATATCTTCTGTATAATAGTAGTGATCTCACTCAGAAAACACACCACTGCATTGTTAGTTCCACAACATTTCCCTCTTGATTTGAAGATATGGAAATCCTAGAGACTGCAAGTACCTTTATCTTCATTCTCGCTTTTAATCCTATTCAGATAATGATTCTGTACTGTCTCTGCACCTTCCCCCTGAGTAAAAATAATAACTCCTTAATAATAACATTCGTATTTTTTTGCATTATTAATACTGAACAATAAAGACAGATACCTGTTCAATTTGCATCACAGAAACACTTTTTTCAGTTAGTACAAATTTTGCCTTTATTTTATGCTATCCACTAATACTTCCTGATTTTCACCTTTCTTATTTCCTGAATAATTTATACCTTTTTTCCAAAGGTATTATGTTTGCTATAGTCTAATATCAAGGTTCCATTCCTGCAATTCATCAGCCTCCATCAGACATTCATAATTTGAGGTTCTGGTTTCATTACAGGAAGCAGTGATGAAGGAGTAAAACCTTTGAAGAGAAAGAGTAAAACCAAAACCACGACCAGGTACATATAAGTCAGTGCTTTGCCCATATTTATCTAAGCAGCTTTTATCTAAGCTGTTGTGTTCTTGCTGCATATCAGCTTTGATGGAACAGATTCTTTGATTTCTTTGCAGTTTTGTACAATGTCTAAGGAAATTTCACCGCCTCAGGAATGCTCTTTACCTATTATTTGTAAGCTTTCTTCCGCAGTTACTTCCTGTGATATATTTTGTGTAGGACCACGCGTTTTTATAACAATGCATGTGTTGAGGGCAATGAGTGAGGCTTTAATAAGATAATACTAATAATGTCTGTGTCCTGCTGGAGACTTAACAAGCATCCTTCTCTGTCAGGGAGGCAGTGCAGGTGCTGAACTCAGGCCGGAAGGTGATGAGCCACACCCTACTTGGAGTGGAGAGCGGAAGCTGAAGAGAATTTGGAAACTCCTGGGCTGCCTGTTCTGACAAGCCACATGGCTTTCCGGCTGTACTGGGTTACTGTAAATTAATTCTTTAAATGACCTTAAAACACTTGTTCACAACATTCTGGGGAGAATGAATGGTATTGCCAAATTGTGTGCAGTTGAAGCAACCACAGGTCAATTACCCTAAGTTGCCAAATCTCCCTGTAGAGCACTTCCGATCAGCATCAGTGTTCACTTTAGCAAGTTCCCAGGAATAAATCTCTTGACACATTAGGCACTAAAATAAAGGGCTTAATAAAGAGGGGTGGGGACTTAGGGCACTCTGAGTACCTCACTTTTCTGATAAAACACCTCAAAAGTAAATCTGAAAAACAAGGTTGTTAAAGTAATTTTGACCCAGGCTGTCAGTATAATCACTTCTAACTGATAGCATCAAATATCATTTATACCAAAAATTGTAATTCCATTTCACAAAGTTTTATCTCCCAACAATGCAAAATGGACAAGTAATTAAACTGTCATTTTTAAAATTGTAAAATATGTACTAGGCAATTGCTTCATTTAAATTTAAATTTCATTTACATTTAATTTAAAACTACAATATTGAAAAAGAAAATAAAAGAAAGAAAATAATTAGTTTTAAAAGTGTGAGGTTATTCATTGAACACCTGTTACCACCACCCCCCAAAAACGAAACCTGAACATAAGATCAACCAGAATTTTATTTTATATTTAAGCCAGAGCAGTTGCAGTAGATTCAGAAATTCATTGGTTCAAGACATGCAGAAAGTCTACAACAAGCATAAACATGATTTTCTCCAGCAACATCCCCAGAGATACTTTCAAACAAATGCATTGATTCATTTTTTGTGAATTCTATATGAAAATTTACAGCAAGAGAAGCCTGACAGAGTCCTACTTGCCACTGATTTTTCATCAAGCCAAATGAAGGAAAGTATAAATAATTTTACCTGCTGCTGTGTTGTTTCTCATCATAAAGGTCCAACAAGTAAAAAGAGGTTTCCTGTGAAACAACTACAATGTGAAAAATTGATAAACTGCTGAGTGGACAATGCCAACAAAAGCAGTTTGCTTGAAGTGATAACAATGTCAGGAAACCATAATTAACATAAACTGTCTAGACTTAAATACAGCCTGATCAACACTGCATCTCCCCACATATTCAATTCAGAGAAAATACTTGCTCATTATATTAATTTCAGGTTTTATTTTATGCAGAGCAGTCAGCCAGGAAGTCCAAAGAGCCACATTTCTCATAAGGAAAAAAAATCACCTTTTTTTATTCTTGTCCCTTGAAGTTCTGCTTCCTTTTTGGTTTAGATAGGCTGGGTATAGAGGCAGGAAACTACATGAGGAGTGTCAGGGATGAACTGTCAAGTTGTTTATGCAGATTCTCAAGAAGAGGTAACTTCTTGGCTGGCTCTTGTTGAGGCAGAACACTTGTGTGCCAGAGCATTATGATACTGAACAGTTTCTGAGGTGCACAGAAAGTTCTTGGAAACCTTCTGCCCATTTATCTAAGTAAAAACTAATTCCCACTGCTGGAAAGAAGATAGACTGTTGCTTTCTCCAGTGCTACAAAGAAGATAAGACCATTGGTTTTACAACTCATTGATTGAGTAAAAAAGGCCAGTGCCACAATTAATCTACTGCCAGACCTACTTTGCCCAAGAAGCTGAGTCAGGGGAGGTTTAGGTTGGATATCAGGAAAAGGGTCTTCACCCAGAAGGTGGTCAGGCACTGGAACAGGCTCCCCAGGGAAGTGTCTCAGCACCAAAGCCCGGCAGAGTTCAAGGATCATTTGGACAACACTCTTGGGCTCATGGTGGGGCTCTTAGGGTGTCTAGGGCCATAGGTTGAACTTGATGATCCTTGTGGCCTCCTTCCAACTCAGGCTATCCTGTAATTCTAAAATAAGCAAAAAAAAAAAAAAAAACAACAAACTGATAGTTCAATGTAACTTTGGAACAGATCAAGTCCTGCAATTATCATTCTGAAAACACAAGGTTTGCATTTTGCAGGATCAGAGGTACAATTTCTTCCCAGAAAATGTTTGGTAGAGACCTGCAAGCTGAAGAGACTCAGGTTCCTCAATATTTCCAAGACAAAGAAACAGTTATAGTCACACCATGGATTCCTTCACCTCTCTGTCCCTTGTACACTGTGGATTGCAAGTGATTCTTTGGAGTGGTGTCTTAATCCTCCTGCTGCTGGCATCATCTGTGCAGTGGAAAAGAAATTATTATTTTATAACTTGCATGGAAAGGCAGTGTTACTCAGGTGAAGGCCAGCTCTAACACCACTTACTGTCAGCTGGACAAGAGGCCATGGCCAGCCCTCAGACATTTGCAGTCCGACACTCTCAAAGTCTCTAATTCATGCATGTATTCCTCAGATCTCATAAAAGGTCTCAAGTTGCACTCAGGCACTGAGTTTTCAGCTCAGACTGAAAAGCTTTTTATTTCAAGAGGATTAATTTGGTATTAAGACCATGATTACTCCTTGGATAGTTTTCCTTTTCAGTATGCTGAGTATATTTGTGGATTAGCCTGATTCTTTATTACTATTGTTGTTGCTATGGACAGCACTATTTAATTATTTTTATTAAGTTTTCATCTGAAAACCTGAGAGAATACTGCAATAAAGAAATTACACAATAATAAATCCATATACTGTTAGGAGTATGTGGTGGTGCGTTTTTATGTTCCTTAAGTTATATGTTTTCTTATTTAATATTGTAATGGTTTGTTCCGGTTTCCCCTATTATGTCTTGGTCCCTCCCAGACTTTCCCGCCTTGTACCCCTTTTCCCGCCTTTCCAGTAAATGTCAATCTTCCCTAAAGTGCCGAGTCATTCCCCTTACCCCTCCCAGGTGCCTTGTCTGTCACTCGGTGTTCCTTCCCACACATCTAGAAGCTTCCATCCAGGGCACCGAGTGATTGGACGAGGACCTGGGGCCCCTCCCGTGCCCTTTCCCCATTAGAGGTTTCCCTTGTCCCTCATGCCCTTGGCCATCCCCTGCTGGCTCACCGTTGGTCGTTTGTTTCCCCTCCCACACCGTATTTAAACTGTTGCTCCCCATTGTTCGGGGCTCTTTTCTGGTGAGCACCCGTCCTGTTAGGGTTGTGCTTTGGAGGTTCCTGTCTGTTAATAAACCAAAGCTGCTACACCAGAGAGAGTCTCCTCTTCGTTGCTCTGGGTATTGCCCTGTGTCCACGCGAAGCCCACGAGAGTGCCTGCTAAAGCCACTCGGTGGTCCAGCGGCAGGCATCCTGATTTGCCCGCCTCGCCTACGGCAGGAGCTAGCCGGGGCACAGCTCCATCGGGAGCGGGACTATCAGGGAGCGAGGCATGCGGCAGTTTGTTGGTTCGCGGTCAGCTCCTCTCGCCGCGACACCCCGAGCGGTGGCGTGCTGGGCGGTGAGAGGGAAGAGAACGGGCGGCCGCTCCCCCTTGTGAGGCTCTGCAGTCCCAGTTATCGGCGCGGGGACAGATGGCAGACCACACGGGACTTGGAGGGTGAACAGGAGGGATTTATTCAGCGAGCCCCAAGACGCTCCGGGGAGGGCGAACAAAGGTTTTATACTGTAACTCAAGAGGTGGAGTATAGGAACAGCAACCAATAAGGGTAGGGCTAGGGAGGAGTTTAGGGCAGGACTAACATAGCACAAACCTGTCAGGGGGACTAGGGAGAATGACAGGGAGTGCTCTGGAAGCAGGGGAGTGGGCTAGAGGGACTGGCAGGGAATGTTCTGGGGAAAGGGGCAGGGAAAGGGAGGATTGACAACTTGGAGAGGAGGGGTGCCAGGGAAGAGCTGGGGAAGACTGGCAACTGGAGAAAGGAGGAGGGGGGGGATATGAACTGGCATTTTAACAAATATCAAATTAAAGAAAAGCACACCCCCACAGGAGTACATGACACAAGTTTGGTTTATGTCAGAAGGATAACACTAATAACAATTCAATTCTCAGCTTCTTTTCTAATAGTTTCAGGGAAACTGTTAAAAATGGGGTTAAATTATAGGACAATTACCACACTTTGTGCATTCCAGTTGGTGCAAGTTACATCCGACAACTCACAAATGATGCTAAACACCCCACAGTCCAATCCTGGTTTACACAGTTTCATGCTCTTTGATGGAGACACTTTCAAATCATCCTAAAGACATCCTTTCCTGCACGGAAAAGTGATCACCACCCTTTGATGAAAGGAGTCCTGAATTTGGTACTTATGTCACACCAATTCTCTGTCGGTTTTTTTCTTTTTTTATCTTTTTAATTTTTTTAAGGAAATAGGGAGGGAAAATTCAGCAGTATTAGTTATTTGGGTTAGTTATGCTCTTTCTAGGAAGTTTTACATCTAGTCCGTTTCTTCACTGTGGAAATACATCCTCTAAGTGCTAAAAAAAGAAGTGGAAAGGTCTGTAATACCAAAAAAGTGCCTGTAAAACCACTGCCAATTAGTGTGGCTTGTGGCTAAACAGAAAGTCCTACAAAGGTAAGGTGGAGGTCTTTGCCATGGATTCATTACCATGGTTATATATGAAAAACAATGCCTTCAATTCCCAACTTAGATATTAGGGAAGTAGTTTTGAGAGGTTAAATCTAATATGTGTCACTTTCAAAACAAATGTTTTGAAAACAAAAACTTACAGAAGAATTGCAATATTTCCTTCTAATCATAAAAGGTCAGCATAGACTGGGAAATAAAATTACTTCATCCCAGCTTTGGACATTTTGACCAACCAATTAAAAATTAAAAAAAAAAATAAAGCAGCTGATTTATCTTAGGGGAAGAATAATGGAATATTTCTCTGGAGTTCACACAATGGTTTATTTAATGCTGACACATCTGAAACTCAGAACCAAAGAATTTTCTACTGGGCATTGCTCAGACCTAGCTACAGATAGAGGGCTATTTTTTTTATAGTCCCCTTATGTGGATTCAACAGACACTTGTATCAAACTTGACTGACCATCATATAGCCAGCTGAACACCCATGTATCTCCAGAGGTTTGGCTATGGCTTATATTAGCAGAATCTCTATGTCCTCAGATTCTGGGAATTCTGAATTTACATATTTTACTCCTGAGAAATTATACCATACTCTAAATAAAAATCTGAGTTACAGAAAAATAAATTAAAGAGAAAATTCCACACGGTAAATGAAAAACCAGGATTTGCAGCTGATAATAGTCAGAAAATGCTGCCCTGAAGATTGGATGGGACTGTAAGAAACCTGGTCTAGTAAGTAAGATGTCTTTGCCTATGGCAAAGGGGTTGGAACAAGATGGTCTTTAAGGTCCACTTCCAACCCCAACCATTCTATGACTATGAAGTTGCAGTTCATATAGAACACTAAAGACTGTGGGAAATAAAGGGGAGTAAAAGGTCCCAAAGACAGCAGTGACATTACAAATTGCCAAAACATGGCACCTTGATGGCACAAAAGCATTAGTTGCCAAAGTGAAAAACTTTCTCTGCTGACAGGTGATTTCCTAAAGCACACATTAGCATCTCATAAAGGCAGAGTCCTTTTCCAGTCACCTTTCTTATCTTCTTCCCTTTTACTAAATTCTGCTAAATCAGTAGGGGTGTGGGGAGGCAGGAATAAAACAGTCAAGAGAATATACTTGCCATATATACTCTTAACTTTCTTTTTTATCTTTGGACAACATTAATAAAAGAAAGTTTGTCATTGTTCCAAGAACAGCAGCACTTCAGAGAGCTAGCCAATGGTTCTACTTTGTCATGTGGAATGTATTGACGTTCTAAAAGGCTGTCTGGACACAGGTCTCCACACAAACTTTGATAATACTGTCCATTCCATACAGATCACTAAGACTCTTGATTGCTAAAGCATTGAGAACCTTCAAAGATAGTGTTCTTTAACTAAAAATATTTAACCATTTAGTTTATTGTGTCGTTTGATTTTTGTTGGTCAGTCTTCACATCCTTATTCACAAGAAAACTCATTGAAAGGCATGATAAGTTCACATTTAAGCTATAAAAGGTTAGATCTTGTTTCCTTTACCAAATTTTTTGCAGATTTTATTCAATAAGGTCACTTAAACATTTGTCCACCAGAAAAAAAAATCTGAAACAATAATTAAATAAACCAGAGGAATCCCTGTATAGAAACTCCAACTTCATTGAAAACTGTTCTGATTTTGCTCCTGGTGTTTTTTTATTGATTTGAAACAAAAATAAGTGTGGCTTATAATGAGGATCCGTTACAGCCTTTACAAAGGCTGTCTGTGTTATCTAAAGCACAGCATGTGCTTTTTAAATCATGTTCAGCAATACAACCTGTACAGGAATAAATGCTTCAGAGGGCCTGTTTGAAAGGGAATGTGATACCTGAGGAAAAGAACATATCAGCTATCACAGTTTCAGCAACATCAGGAAACTGCCTGGTTCTGTTCTGTCTGTTAACGTGTTTAAGCTTGCACTCACATTAACATAACTGGTGAAGGAAATTTTGTTCCACCAACTCACTGCTCTGACAAGCTGGTAGGTTCCTATTTTGTCCTGTCTTGGAATCTGATTTTTTTTCTCTGGCATGCGTAGGTGCTAAAAATGGCTTGATTGCTTTGTGCCATGCTAGGTTTGTGCACTGACCTCCCTCAGTGTAGACCAACTCGTAGGGGGAATCAGGTGCACCCATAGAAGAAGTTGCATTTGCATTCTACAATGAAACATTGCCATTTGCTAATTATGAGGGCTTATGCACTGAGGAGTAATAAAAAAACACATAAAGAATGCAGTTGGATCACATTTTAAACACTTTAGTTGGTGCAGAGAATTCTAACTTAAATTGTTTATTCAGAAAAGCTGTCAGGAAATAAAACATTTAGCAGTGTGCACCATTACCAAATACCATTTAACCAGTTCCAACTGACAGCAGCTATGGAACACCAGGGGTATTTTTGTTGCCATTGTTTGCTTCTGAACCAGTAAGCTCAGAATACAACTTGTCCCAGTCTTTCTCCTTTTATCATCCAGAAAACCAGAGTTTGCAACATATTCTTTTAGCTGTGGGCATCTGTGTGGCAACAAGGAATATGACCTCCAGTGATATATTTTCCCCCCAAACACCTTTCCCAGGCCATTCTACTGTAGCTTATTTGTTTCCTGAAAGATTCACTGTCTGCAGCATTCCAAGAAGATCCAGGCAGACATTAGGAAAATCTTTCCAAGATTAAACATTGAAAGTCACAGGGAAAATTTGACTTGACTTTTTGAATGCAGAGGAAGAGGAAGGATTCACTGTTCGACCTTCTGTCTGAAGTCTCAGTGCTGTGCCAGCAAGTTAAATATCACTCAGGAGTGAAAGGAGGGAAATGGCCTCTGTAAGCCCCCAGTTTTCTATTATTCAGGATGCTCTCCCACCAAAATGAGAAGTTATTTAAGGATAATTCACTGCTTAAGAAGAATAAAAATTGGTTCTATCTTCAAAATTCAGATCCATTACTTATATACTGCAAGAGCTAAAATGGACAAAGATTCAGAAATCTTTCCTGGGATCCTGCCCTAAGAAAAGTTTGTTGTTATATAGTATGAACTCCTACAAATACTGGTATCAGTTCAGTGAAAAACCTGAAAGTTGCAGGTAGTGGATTTATATTTATGGCCCAGAACCAAGTAGGTAGAAAAATCCCAGTGGTCCTAGATATAAACAATGAACAAGCTGTACTAATTAGCTTTCACTTATAAGTGCAAAGCAGCTCAATTAAAAATAAACTTTTCTACATTACAGCACTGAAGACATCCTTCTCCCTAATTCAAGTATAGATTGATAGATACAGCAAATTTGATCTATATGTGTTCACTGGGTTAATTAAAAGTCAGGCATGCATCTGCAGAACCAGACAGAATTTTTTATTTCTACAACGGCTGTAGATCCAAGTTGGCAACTTGGGATTAAGAAAAAGACGAAGAAAAAAAGCATCTGGTATCTGTTGGAGTTGAAAGAATTTTTATGCCAGGAAATCTAAAACACTGCTGACATGAGAAATGTTGACTCTCAAGCAAAGCTTTCCACACCCTGTGCTCTGCACTGTCTTTTTTTTTTTTCCTATGGAGACTGCTGTGTCTATAGTATGATAAAATCCTGAAGGCATGAACTCATTCTGAATTAGTTTATTGTTAGACTCTTATTTAGAAATGTCAGCAGCACTGAAAGCAAAATGACTAAGTAAATATCTATCTAATTCTAAGAGGATCTTGTTGCCAGAGGCTTTAAATACATGTTCAGAAGTACTGGATTATCTCTCATCTCTCCTGGAATATTCTTTGAAGAGATCACAAATTATGCATTCCTTAATGTGGTACACAATCTCTTCATATGGGAACCATGTGTCAGGACAAAATGTTAAGCAGATCTCCTCTGTGTGGGGAAGCCCATAAATTACCTCATTAATCAAGAATTCAAGCACAGCTGTATCTTAACCTGCCCCACAGAGGCAGCAATTTTATTATACTTTATATTCCTCCTCCTTCCCCCTTCGGTGGTATGAAATAATAATTTAGATGCAAAAAAACACAATGCATATGAGGAAATTATTTTCAAGAATGCTTCCTCCAAAACACTTTTGACAAGCAAATGGTTGTGCTCCCACAGTGGTGGCCTCCAAGGTAGCACCAAGCAGGATATCAGGAATATCAGGAATATCTGCACTGCAGGACATAGAAGCTGAAGATGAGAGGACAAACAGCTCTGCTGCACAGGGATCCCTCAGTCACCTTCAGTCCAAGGAACTCAATGCAACACCAAAATGGCAACACTCACACATAGAACTGGACTAGATCAATTATTGCTGGATTTCTGCCATCATAATGTGAAAGGATGTTCAAAGTACATGAGGACTGCAGCAGGTGAATCCAGTCCAAGGGCAAGAAGCTGGTACTTGTAAACTCTGTGCCAATCTTAGTTATTCCAGTGAATTATGAAATACAGACGATGAGGCTTCTCTTCCAACAAAGCTAAAAACTCTATGCCAGCTTATTCATAAAGCTGAGATAATTAAGCAATAATTCCACTTATATTTCAGCCACTACTTTTCCTGTAAAACCTGCTGAGTAATATAACATACCCCAGAACGAAAAATACCCCAACAAACAGTGAAAAATATGATTCTTCAAAGTTGCACTCTTCACTTAAAAGAAAACTGTTGGGGAGTATAAAACTAATTCTAAGTACTATCACAAGTATAAGAGAAGAGTAAACTTTAATTATCTCACTGTTAAAGATATCAACAAAGATTTGTTAGTAATCAGTTCCAAACGACAGCAGTTTGAAATCTTCCAGTGCTGAACTTAGGATGAGGAAATATAAAATCTATTTGATTCCAAGGGAAAGAAGATATTTTTAAACAAAACCATAGATGCAGAATGCCCTGCATAGCCACAAGATGAAATAAAATAATAATAAAGAGGCATGTATAAAACAAAATACTTTAAATAAAAGTGGCTTAATCATGTTCTTTATGTATTTATCACTAGCAACCTAAGGTTGGCAGTCTAAAGCTTATTAGCCTCAAGAAAAAATAATACGTGCTTTTCCAGCATCTCTTTTGAGGAAGAGTTAAACTTTCTGAGCTTTATTATATTTGGAAAAAGCTCATTTGAGCTTCATCATATTTGGAAAACAGACCAGATCACAGCATCAGATAAAATCTTTCCTCATCAGAAAGCACCTGACATTCCAAATCAACTTTGTCTCAGATTACAGCAACTCAGAATTCAGTGCTGAATTTTGAGCTGAACAGAACTCATCACTTTAATGCCAAAACAAAATCACCCTGCTGGCTTCCTACTTACAAGGAAGTGAACAAGGCTGAAATTTTTCTGAAATTTCACTGTCAGCATATTTTGGTATTAGCATATATCTCTTGTTGAAGAGATATATAAATCAGAATGTTGAAGACATTCTGATTTCTCTCCTCACTCCTCTCTTGATTTTATGTCAGATGAAGAAATATGCAACTGAGGTAGTCAGATCAGTAAAAGCAACTTTTTTTTGAAAGGAGTGAATGTCCCTAAAATCAGAGTGAAATGCCATATTTTCCTTCACATCAAGTGCACTTCTAAAAGACAGAGAAGCTGCAGGAACCTACATTTTCTAGCCACCCTACCTGCAAAATCTATAAGGAAGCAAGTGTTACCATTTTTTCAGGTAACAGTATTATAAATATGTGAGAAGTGAGCTATTTTGCCATGCTTTACTCTAAACAGATTCTTATTTACCTTTTGATATGAAATTATTTGGAACTGAAAGATGCAAGAGTTTCACTCATCTTGGCTATGGTGCACTAGCTGAGATCTGATTATGAGTAGGAGAAAACTAGGGGGGGAATTATATAGGTATATGTTCTCCTCCTCCATCTTTTGAAAGTTTGAACATATTTTAACACTTAAAGAAAATTTCACTCTGCTTTTATTATACTTGAATGCTCACGTGCAGTTCTGTGCAGCTTCATTTGAATATTCCATAAATGGTGTTACCTCTCAAAGTATCACCAAGGGTTTTGCTGTTATTAAGACACTAGAAAAATATCTAGTTCAGTATCATTTCAGACAGCTGGTTGGGAAAAGCAAAAGGAAATTTATTTTTAATTCTTCCCATTACTGTCTCTCTCAAATGATTTGATCTTACTGAAAGACTGGAGTTGTCCCCATAAATCTTCTGCTGGAGAAAACGTCATAAGGTCAAATGAGAATCAGTCATAGGAAAAAAAATCTTTCTTCCACTCAACTCCCTTTCTGCAACACACAGACTCACCTAGTATCCCAGTTCTGCTGCAGCACTTGGTGGAAAGAGTGGGATGTGCTTTCAGGTAGCAGAATAGCAAAGATGGAGCACAACCCATCAGGATTCCCCTTACAGAGCTACTGCTGGAGTGGAGAAGATAGACATACAAGCAGCACTGCCCACTTCTGAAAAGGATGTGGTCAAGGAAAAGGCAGAGAATAAACAGGCCGTGAATACTAGGGACAAGAAATGAATATCCATTACACCAGCTGCACCTGTGTAGCAGGAAAACTCTTCATAGAGTGGGGGCAAAATCACTTGAACAATACCCTATCTGCAAAGCTAACTGTGCTGGATGGAGGAGGGGGTGACATGCTGCTTTTGGTGCTGAATAATGCTGAAACCTGCCTGACTCATCAATCCCAAAGAGAAATATTCTGGCAGTGAGGTGAACACCTGGCAGACCTCATTAAAGGGACAAACAAGTGACACTTCTGGGAACTTATCTAAAGATGCCAAGCTGACACTGCTAGCCCAGAAATATATGATTGACAGACAATCACTTTATATTGCCTATATATATATGTATATATATATATATACACACCTTACATATATATATAGTATATATATCTTATATATATGCACATACACATATACACTTAAAAATATGTAATAGTGACATATTATATATATGTATCATTATAAAAGCCCAGTCCCACTATTTAACAGGAAGGTTTCCCCTTCTCAGAGTGCAAGTGGAGATTGCTCCCTTGAGTGGGGTACTCCTCAAAGTTACTCCTTGAGGCTGAGTGAAAGAGATTGCCATGGATGGGTAACATCAATCTGTTCTTAAAAACTGGTTTGCCAGCTTTAATATAATTTCTTCAAGATAATTTCTTTAATATAATTGCTTCAATATTGCTTCAAAAATAGTGCACTATACTTCTAGTTATAGCTACCTATACTGTGTGGCAAGTAATTCTGATTAAGATCATCTAATCTAATCATTATCATAATAAATAATTTATTTTTAAATAAATTTGGTTTGCCACCCTTAACCCTGCTGGAGAAAGTTGTATAAAGACTCAAATACATCTGTATAATCCTCTGGATATAAACCATTGACAAAGTCTGGGGCCAAGATTGGCTCCAACTGCAACTAGGCTCCTTTCTGAGAAATAGTTTAGAATAGTTTAGGGGGTTCTTTCTATACCTGGTGGTACAAGAGAATTGTGTGAAGCTGGATCCTGAATCTACTGGAGTTAAAGATTCTTAATTCAAACTTCACAAGACTTTAGACTTTGCTCTTGCTTGAAACATTTGGAAAGACACTGGAATATACAAGAGAGATATACCTTTAAAATTACATAATCTTTTTTTCCCCAATAGAAAGAAATCTCAGATAAGAGAGGGACAGCCCTGTAGAGTTCACTGCTGCTCTATCACTATTACTTATGCCCACTTCTGTTTAAAAATTTGAGAAGGGTGTGACAGAGAACTGGCAGCAGTTATTCTTTTTTAAAACAGCAGTATAAAATTTCATTACACTAATGATCCTGATAGATTTTAAACACATCACATTCACATATATTTCTTAAAGTATTTCCTTGCCAGGCAAGTTTTCTTTAACTCTTATAAGGACTTCAGAAACAGTTACACAGTCTTCATGAATGTTTTAAGGAGAGGAGAAATGCCAGGAAAGGGAAAGTAATTAGGTCCTTGGTGTGAAATAACCTGCTAGATCACAGCCATGGAAAAAAAAGGAAAAAGTAAAAGTTCTAGACAAAATTATTTGTCTTCCATGCAGGATATAATCTTCATAGCACCAGGTGATAGAAAACTGAAGCCAGTGAGAGAGAAGAATATGATGATCATAACCGTTAATGCCCTGCCCATGAAACAGAAGGCAGAGAAATCACTGCCTTAAAAACAGCTCCCTCTAAGGACAAACAATCCATACCCAACTATACTACATGTCAATTATCTGCTTAATTATCCTATATGTCACTACATACACCCTTCAAAGGGCTGCAAACAAATTTTTGCCAGTGGTTTTCCTCATCAGATTTCCTCAGTCTATATTCACGATGCATTTCCCTGTTTTCACTGCCTTGTGAATCTTAATTGTTAAATTTTCACTCAGATGACTGCTTCTAATTTTTTTTCTCCTCCACGGCTGCGAGGAAAGTCTTCATTACTTGTATTTGATAACTGAACAAGCATCTACACCCTACTGTCTGTTAAGTACATGTCCTGGGTTACAAGACAGATGTCTGCTAGGGAAGGCAGAAAAGCCTCCCTTGGAATGGAGAATGTAAACCCCCTCCCCCCGAATTATTAGAAATTTGAAATTAAGGGGCTCTCAGGCAAAGACATGTGAATAGGAATAACAGTTCTTTGCCAGTGTGTGTAACAAGGTGAACCAGAACAACAACAACCACAGCATCGGTAACAAACAGAAGCAGAACCCAGACCCAGCCTTCAGGCGCGGCTCTTTCCCCTTGGGTGCAGTTCCGGGCACGGCCGGCAGGGGCGCTGTGGCTCCCGGCGGGCGGGGCAGGTGCGCTGATCCCCGCGTGGCTGCAGGGGGCGCTGCGGCGCGGGCTCGGGAGCGCGCGGCGATGGCGGCGCGGCCAAGACGGGAATGGATGGAAGAGAGGCTTTGTCACAAATCCCGGGAGCAGCCGAAATCTGTGCCCCCAGCAGGGCTCTCAGAAGCAGCACACTGGAATGGCAGGGATGAGGAGAAATCTGGGGTGATGGATGAGAATGTATCAAAACTCTATGGCAATAACTGGAGCCTGCAGGATGTCCTGGCAGGGCAGGGGTGTGGGGGGCCCAGTAATGGAAGAAAGGTTCGTCGCTGGGTTATGGTGGTGGCAGTGAACTCATTTCCCCGAGCCGCAGGTCTGATCGTCCTCCTCCGAAGCCTAGCAGCGAGAGAGAGTGGCTGCCCCCAACCCCATCTCTTGTACCTGCCCCTGTTGCCCGTAAGAAGAAAACACAAAACAACTGGAGTAGTTTTATGCGGTGCTTTGTTGAGGGCCCTGGGAGCCTGAGGACTAGCGTCCAAAGTCAGGCCCCCCCAAACTAACCAACTACTGTGTTTATATAGAGTTCACACTAACGGTTGCTTAATTCAACACATATTTGTCTATGTGACATTCCAACAATCATTTATTTACAAATTATTTCTTGTTTAAACTGAACATTCTTTACGGTAATAAATTCTCTTCACTCTGTCAAGTAAAAACAATGTAGCCCCTGAGATTTACCTATCTATCCATTCCCCACAACCCCTACCTAGTAACTATTTCTAACAACACACGGTTTACGGCCTGCTAAAGGTTCAAAGCCTTAGCCTAACTACTTCTAATAAGTCAGACTGCAACACCCCCATTCTCACAGTATCTCTGCCACCACTCTCCCCTCCCCCTGTGAGAAAACTCACAAAAAACAAAGGAGTTCCCCCTCCCTACCATCAGTGCTTCTTAGAAACTCAGTGGGGAAAAACTCCACACATAACAAGTAAAAACAGAAAAAACCTAACCACCAACGGTACAACAACACATATTGATCTAATAATTGAATTAAATGAGTGTTGCTTTGTTTGTACAGATAAGCAGAACAGAGAAATCTTAAGAGAAAATCAGAAAACATTTTTTTAAGCTATGAGAAAAACAGTTAAAAGTGACCACTCAAGAAACACTGCAGAAAACAGTTCAGAAAATACTTGCTAAACTGAATACAATGCTTTCACAGATGTGTGCACAGGCCCCATGAATTTTTGGCTGTGTAGTCTCAGGCTATTCTGTGCATGGAGAGTGAACAAAACAAAGGCAGCAGCAACATGTCTGTTATAGATGAATAATGTGATAGTTGGTTCTCACAATTAAGAGATAGCTATTATGTGTATGTTAAGAGAATAGGTCCACCCACAGTCTTCTTTTCCCTTCCCCTTCTAATAGCCTTGGTAGTCACAGCATTTGGGGAGGGCAGGCTTATTACTAAGAGGTGCGACACGACAACACCTGACCTCCAATCAAGATGGAAAACAGTGATCTCCACCTGTGGGATTCCTTAAAATCAGAGGGTTTGGGGCACATTGCAAAAGGCAGGCCTCAGAGACAGCAGGATGGCAATTTAGAGCTAAGCAGTAGCTGTAAGATTTGTCAGCAGAAAAATTATACAAGAAGTAGAAAGAAAGGACAAATAGAACAATGGTCTGTGTATTAACACTTGGGTAGAATAACTCCCTAAGTTGCAGAAAAGTATATCTAGAGAGATATTAGGAAGTTTTAAGCTTAATAATGGAGCTCTGTGCATTGTATCTTAAGGCTTACAAGCAAGTATTGTATTCAAAATAAGCAAGCATTGTTTTAACCAAAGGTACGTGTGCTTATAGTGGTTGGATAAAACTACTATCGTTATGCTTTTGCTCTGTGTGATCGGTCCAAAAGCTTTTAAAGTAAATTGTAACATTAAGTTCTTGGTCTATTGCCTGGGATGTGAGCTGCTGGCATCTTCCCATTGTCATAACCATGTAATGAGACACATGCTAAAAAATAAACAGCTCGAGACACATTCCACAGCAGTCCCATCCTGTTTGTGATTTGTACATAGTTCCCCTGGCCAGCGATATCCACCAATGGATGGCAGAAGAGTTGACTGACAAAACTTTGGGAGAGGGTAAAGATTTAAAAGACAGAGAATCCCTTTTGTAGACAAGCACGTGGCTGCTGGTCACAAAGACTTCCAGCACTGTAATTTTTCCTTATTCAGTCCTTTGTTGTATTTTTTGTTAAGGTTTAATAAACCTTTGAAATTTTAAAAGTGAGCATTGTCTCTCACAATCGCCAGTACTTCTGGAATTAAGTGCACAGACTACATTCAACATGCACTTATATTTTCCCAACATGCCTCTACCTCCACCTAAAGAAACCCTGGCCATTATAAATTTCGGTGTTTGATTTGTGTAATGAACAAAAGAGCCTTCCTAGTTCTCATGGTAATACTAGGAGGACTGCTGGCTCTAGCTGAGTACTGATATTGAAATGTTAATAGCTAATTGTTCTGTTTGTTTTCTCTAAACTAGCTGGAGATCACCTGCCTTCCCCCCCCCCCCCCCCCCCCCCCCCCCCCCCCCCCCCCCCCCCGCTGCCATTCTAGGACTAAGATGCAAAGAGGGGAACCCGTGGAACCATGGGAGCCTGTTTTGGGGGATAAAGACACCCCTAAATGGAGAACTAAACACAGTAGAAGGGGCTAGACAGGTGCACTGGCTGAGAAAGAGGGAAACATATCCCCTGATTGATGTTTGACCTGTCACCATCACCTACAGAAGACTAGAATGCAGTGGGCTGTGAGAAGCAGGAATGAAGAGGCAGATTTGCCTGGTGTTACCATGAGGAAAGGAGAGGGGACAGCTGCTGCTGCGACTTCACTGACAGACTCTGCACGCCTCCTTGCCCTTTGGCTACCTGGAAAAAGCTACAACAGCGGGGGCGAGCTCCGTGTTGAGCCCCCTGCCCAGCTATCTTTTTAATAAAGAGCTGAACATTAATAAAGGCATTGCCCTGTTCATTTCAGTTTGCATCTCTGGAAATGAGGCTGCTCTATCCTCCACCCCAAATCCTGATGTGACAGTTAAGTGCTATTCAGCAATCGTGCTTGTGTCCATTAGTGTCAAACACAATGTAAAGACCCACATGTCCTATAGCACAGTGAGTCATGTTCTTTGGGCACACAGAGTTCACTGTACACACGTGATCTAATTGGTTTATCTGATATCTGGCTTGCTAAGCATGGTGGTACAGTGTCAAAATGAGATAGTCTGACAAATACTAAGCGTAAAATGCCAGAACTTGCCAGTAAAAACCTGGTGGCATTAAGGGACTATTTAATTCCCATGAAAAATCATGGTGTTATACAGAGTTCTCAGAAGCCAGGGCACCTGAGAAACCTTCTCATTCTCAGGTGAAGTCTGGTGACATATGACTAAAAGCCATTTGAGAACCCTGGCAGTGTCACACATCAATTGATCTTAGCTTAACTGCAGATGTTCAGGCATTTTGTTCTTTTCTGCAGACTCAAATTCCTTAACAAAGGAGTACCCATAATCTTCAGTATGTTGAAGTTCTTGGAACAAAATAAAGATTGCTTCCAGATCAGGTGGGTTTTTTCAGTCATTTTAAGGGAGGAGAAATAGATAGCACCATCCTTTTCAATTTTTATCTAATAGTCCAGCAGTGATTTGAAGCATAAGAATGTCAACTTGTAAGGGTGCCTACATTGTATGATAACTGTTGTCTAACTACAGTCAATTATTTGCACATTTGCAGGCTTGATTCATGGCCTGGAAATAACAGTAATCAACAGTCAGTGTAAGAAACTTTCCATGCGTTGCTGTAGTATACAATAGAATACAAACTGGCCACCAGAAAAACTTTGCCAAAAGCTCATCTTATTTCAAGAAAACAAACATGAAACCTTAAATATTTGTTTTAAGTCCCATATTTGTCAGGTCACTAAAGCTTTTAAGTCATACAGTGATTTAATAGACTTTATATGAAAGAAAAGGCACTGCTACACAGAAGTAAGCCTTTACTAAATTCTAGTGTCTGAACAAACATTTTGTATAAGTTTTATATTTTACATAAATACGTGTATTCACCTGAGGCTGTAAGTCCAGAAAATGTGAACAAACAATACAAGAGTGTTCAAAGTCCACATACCTTGTGGTATCATTATCAGTAGCTGATTTATTTCATAATCAGGCTTACAAGGAACTGAAATCTGAGGATCACAATTGCCTGAAGAGACAGACAGAGGTTATTTAAATTACATGCACCCTGATTTGGCTCCTGACCAAGAGGTGTCAAGAAGGTTGCAGTAAGGCAAACTTGTCCTCTACAATGCTTGCTGAACTACAGAAAGCTACAGAACAAGTGGTTACAAACAGAAGGGAAAAAACCCCACGCAACACTCTGATTGAGAAAAATCTCATCCCAATGCTAACTTTTTCTTGCCTTGCTTGATATCTAAATGCTATCACACCCTCACACTCAAAGTAAAAACAGTTCATCCAGATAACATCTACAATAAATGCTTCCATCAGCTCTAGAGTGTGAAATCAGTTTGGGAAAAAGAGTTATAAATCTATATTTTTAAGAATTTAAAAAATTATTTAGAGTAGTTTCCTTTGCCATTCTGTATCTATTATTTGATGGATAAACCAAGTATTTAAAAATCAGGGCACAGGCAAACCAAGGGTGTACTATTTTCAGCTTTCACCTCCTGATGTAGCATATTTGTGGCAAAAGAGCCCACAGAGCCTAAAAGAACAAGCTGACAAGTTTTGCTGCTAGAGCCAGCAGGGCAGGATTGCAGCAGTGAAAGGAATTTGAATACCACTGGGTTTGTAGGCAAAAACAACTACCCACCAGTACATATCCTGGAATCTATCACAGGCAGCTTGCTCTTGAGTGTTCTTTTTCATTCTGCAAGCAGATTTTAAAAACAGGAAGAGAATTAAAGGTATTCCCTTTTACATGCTGTTAGGTTACAAAATAAAGGATTCAGAAGTTGTGAAGATCCTGAGTTTTCATTTTCATTGCAGTGTTGTCATCCATGGTTGTGCTGCACAAGCAGGTTTGATGCACTCCCTCTTGGAAATACCAATTCCCTGCTGAAATTTTCTATGCTCTGAGGCCATGGGCACAACAGGATCGCCTCAGGGACTCCACCCTGACCCTGTCATGGCTGTGAGGGGAGGCCACCTGTGTCTTCTCTCCAACCACTCACCACAGCAGTAGTGGGAAGACCCTGTGCAACAAGTTTCATTTGAGAAAGCTGATTTATTTTCTTTCTTTCTTTTTTTTTAATGGATCTCCCCTTCCTGTCCAGCTCTTTCTGTCAAGATGGAGCCTTTGGTTCATGGAGGATTTGCTTCACCTTGCTGATAAATGGCAGCTTCCTCAGGAGGAAAACCACCATCAGAACACAGATCCTCCAGCTCCTCAAGGAGGCCTCATGCCCATCACAGAGATTCTCACTGCGCTTCCCCAGGGCTCCTGCAGCCCCTCCATGGGGCTCTGACACCATTCAGAAGAACTGCCTTCTTCAAACACACTCTTCAGAGCTTCCCAAAGGTCCCCCTTTTCTCCCCACAACTTCCAGAGGTTCTCCTGTCCCTGCAGTGAGACAGCCCCAAGGAGCTTTGTCAGGAGGGTCACACACAGCTGTGCTGGCCTGCAGGGTGTCCCCACTGTGGACAGTGACACAGAACTCTGGAAAACCCTCCCTGGAAAACACAGAGACTGACTTTCCAGAAGGTGGTTCTTGGAGTGGGATGGTGGTGCAGAGGAAGGTGAGATGTTAGCTCTTGCTGGGAGCCTTTTTTCCCCCCATATATCTGTCTCCCTTTCAAATTACAAATTAACTTACCAGGATTCACCAAAACACACCGGTTATCTGGATGTTAACAACATTCCCACCTTCTGTTGCATTATGTCAATGATGAAGAATGTCTCTGTGAGGAATTGAGAAGTGCTTGGATTGATTTTCTCCATGGTGCTGATTCCTGTGGCCCAGACCCAAGGAGATCTGTTGTTCCCTCTGTGTAAACGCCCTGTCAGAGGGTTTACACTCAGGGCTGCTTTTGTTAGTGGTTATACCTGAAATGTGTGTTGAAGGGCTGACAGAGAAACAAAAACCCCAACCCTACCTCTACAAAAACCAACCAACATTCAGTCCCAAGATGTTTAATATTCCCAAGAAGAACTGATTTTGTTTGGAATGATTGCTAAACCCATCTGTTTAACTAGCTAATTCTGTTCAAATGACTGAGAAGTAGGTGCCATTAAAAGAGCTTTTTTGGAAGTGCTGACTATTCACTATTGCACTCACATGCAGCAACTTCTGAAGAGAGAATGGCCTCATTTATCTTTCTTCCTTCAAGACAAAGAGAAGCCATTCTGGCAGGGAGGAGACCAAGGGGTATTTGGGGTAGCCAATGTATTGCTGTATATTTGAATGCCATTGCTTTTTATAGCCATGCAGATGTGAAAACTGCCAAGAAATTTCTTGTCAGCACTGTTGTGATTATTCTGTGATTTCAGTGCAAGTCTCAGCAACTCCTTACATTTCCTCCAAGCTCAGAGAAGCATGTCTCTGCAGAGAGGGATTCAGGATATGGTATTCAAGCTGCTGCTTTATTTGTCCACTTAATCTCATAATCCAGATGCTTAAAGCAATGTGGTTGTTGATTCTTTCCCTTGAAATGGCAGTCTTGCATTCCCCTCCCACTGCTGCTCAGGTCACAGGCCTGGCAGGTATTCCACCGATGGCCATACCTGCTGTGCTGTCTGCCTTGCTTTCAATAACAATGATTTCTAACCTTTCCAAGTTAAAAAGCTTGACCTTATGGCTCAGCACAGGCTTTGCTATTGAATTAGCACACAGAGAGAGAGCCACTAAGTCCCTACATGTAGCTGAAAAGTATTTTATTTACCTTTCATTTCAAAATGTCCTTTCACCTAGTAAAAAATTAAAGTAGATAAGTAGTTTGACCAATAGCCAACTTTCAATATTACTGTCTTGTCTGCAAATAGATTAAGTGCTACAGTCATAAATTACTTACTTTTAATGTCACTGCAGAGTAAATGTTGGTGCTGGCTGAATTCAAGATGCGCTTCTTGATTATTAAAAAGGATTTTTGGTACTGAATTTTGCAGACTGGCAACAGTCAGACATATCAAGTACAGACATATCAAGACAACCCCTTGTTCACTTCCTTAAAACAGCTTTTATCTTGCTTTTCCATACCTTGAACATTCTTGAAAATGCCTTTTTAAACACATCTTAGGCTTCTCCGTGCTTTTTTAACAACATTTTCCTTTTCCTTTCCTCAGTGGAACAACACTGACAGCTGGTAGCTGTTGTGGCTAGGATTCAGAAAT
This sequence comes from Chloebia gouldiae, assembly GCA_003676055.1. Taxonomy (NCBI): domain Eukaryota; kingdom Metazoa; phylum Chordata; class Aves; order Passeriformes; family Passeridae; genus Chloebia; species Chloebia gouldiae. Next base: position 1,924,346 of record QUSF01000060.1, read on the forward strand.
CCTAACTTTGGCTATAGTTGTCTAATTTAAACCGCTTTTCAGAACTCCCTATTTAGTCCCTTCCTAACTTAGTGTTCTGGTTTGAAAGCAAAACCAGTGAGAGACTCTAAGTCAGAAATACAATTTATTGGGACAAGGGGAAAGAAACAAAATACATGTAATAATACAAAAGGGAAACTACTGACAAGGTCAGAATACAACCTGACACCTCTTTGGCCAATGTGTTGGTAGCAGTTCAAATTGGAGTGACTGCAGTCCTCCTGGAGTGGCAGATGTGGTTTCTGTTTGTGTAGTGGTCCTGTAGAAAAGGTGTAGTTGGTCTAGTGGAAAACCCCAGCTGTGTCCTCTTGGAAATCTGTGGGAAGGCTGCCTCCCTGTCTAAAAATCCCAGAATATATCTAGGTGGGAATGCTTAGCTCCTCCCCCCTGGGCAGAGCATCTCACCATGGCCTGATGTCATTCTGAGTCATGGGTGGGTCCTTGATCACTTGTTAAACAGAAAATGGCTTCTGGAGGGAGTTATCTCTGAGCCATGTGGCAAGACACTGATGGGCCCATTAACAGGAGATAGGGAAAACTGCCCAGAGACAACTGCTACACAGATGGCAATAGAAAACATCTTGCCTCTCAATCTCTGACACTTAGATAAAGACTAGTATCTTTAGAGGATAGGTCACACATTTCTTATAGAATCGGATTTATGGTGTTTCTGGCTGTGGCCATTTTTCTCCTAGGAATGTAAATGGAAATTAGACTAAACATAGACAACAGAAGTGATATAACCCAAGTCTCCACTTCAGCATAAAATTCTTGATTATATATTTCAACTTGCTGTTTTTGAATTGCTTGTCCTAAAACTAAGGACTACCTCACATGAACCTGACAAGCTAAGCTGCAAAAGTGCTCCTTCCTTTATCTAAATGTGGCCAAGGTTCATCTATTTCCCCTGCTGAATGGCTTTGGATTCACTAGGCAACACTGGATAAAATAACCACTCCTGGTAGAGAAGAGCACATGAGAAAGCTTGTAGGTGATTCCTACACATCCCACTAAGGAGTCTGTATGCACATGTGGGGTATAAGTCACGGTCAGATGGGAAACTCTCTGAGAAGAACTGGCAATGGCCTTGGGATTTGTATTGCTCTCAGGTATATGGGATTATCTGGGCGTGCTTTATCTGGTTCATGTCATACCACAACTAAGGGACTTAAGAAAATCTCTGGGTTTGCTAAACAATTAATTATGTATTTCTAACGAGTGAAGTCCTTCAGTCTAATTAGAGTAATTGGTTTTAAAGCAGATGTACCTCTTAGAACATGAAGCACAGAGTAGTTAATAATTTCTTCTGGCCTCAAGTCCTAGGAAACTCTATTGAATAAAGCAATAGGATCTGACATGCCATAGAAGTGCACAACTATTTTTTCCCATATCTATCTATTTGGACTATTGTTTGTCTTTTTCTCTTTGTTATGGTATGTTCAGATATAAATAACCTGTTATAAAAGTCTACAGGGAAAAGAAACAGTGAATGAGTTATCAACTACCTACAAATATACTAATGAAAATAGCATTTTAATAAAGATCCATCTTAAAAACCCATGTGATAGTCTTAATGATATCTAATTTATCAATGAGAGAAATGCAAATGTTTAATTTTCTTTTGGAAACATTTTGATGTGTGAAATTCATCACAATTCCTCCAGCAGGTCAAATGAAATAAAGCAGCATAAAATTTAGATTGCAGTCTCAGAACAGTGATGGCAATGTACTATATCTGGTATCATTTGCAAAATCTTAATGCAGTTAGCAACTCAGAAAACTGTGATCAGTAGCATTTTTACTGCTGAAGTCTACATCTCAAGCTCAAGAATATATCACCACCATATGGTAATTTGTTGTAGAATAAGGTATAGAGACAAAAAGTGTTACGTCTCTGTATTCCCACTGTTGCACAATACATATACACACATTGTTGTGAATAAAAATACAAATTACTGTGTACTATATTTTTCCTTTTGCTTTGCCCTTTTCTAGACAGTGGAAGAAGACGAAGATTATCAGCCAATAAAAAGTAGCAAATACCAGGCAAAGAAATAGAGGAGTTTAACATACTGCCAACATTCCAAGGTCAAGATCCTGTGACATGGATTGGTGTAGGGAAGTAAAGAGTAAGCAAAGTAAGCAAAGTAAGTACAAGCATCCATCTGCCTCAAATAGGAATAGATATAAAACTCTCCTATCTGCCTCATGTTCTGATCTGGAATTTAAGTTGCTTTAATTGCTATTAATCTTCATTTTGCTGTTTCAATAATGATAATTAGAGAAATAAGAGATATTATGACACATTTCCTTTCAAACCCAGTCATGGACTGAGCAGCACACTGGGAGAAAATGATTGAGAAAACTGTTGAAGTGGAATAAAGTTTTTAGCACCATGCAAGAGGGCTGAGCTGGATATTCTAGTTTTTAAGTTTGAAGTATGCTGATCAAAATGCCAGCATACAAGATACTTAGTTTTCCTGACCGATTTGGCTTATTTTTATAAATATTTTCATTTGTGTAATATCTAATTTCAGATGGAATGAGTAGTACATTTTTCCAAATAAGAAGTACATTACATATAGATTCTCCACTGACTTACGGCTCTAGCACAACTTGAAAATAAGGACTTAACCAGTAAAACAGAATTAGTTATTTCCCAAACTGTATTAGTTATTCCCCACCAAAATATTAAACCAAACCTTCCAAAAGGAAATCTAGGACTAAAAACCACCCAAATCCTGGTTTTGATTGTGTTACGAATAACATTGTCAGAATGTTATTTCTAGACCTTTTCTTTTTTTGGTTTTCCTGCTGTCAAATGTATTGTCCTATTTGAGTTCCATAATGTTTTGGGTTGGAAATGTAAGATGTGGCTGGAGATGTGTATTCTATTTCCATCTGTTAGAGGTGGGGCAGTTACATTCTGTTAATTGGGCCACCTGTTAAAACCAGGTAGGCCAGTTTGCTTTATCTCTTCCTCAACCCATCCTCCCTCCAGGGAGATATCTGCTCTTAATTGGCCATTGAGTCTCACTGCATGACTGAGAAAATTACATCATCCCACTGGGAGATGCTTTGCCCAGGGGGAGGAGCCAAGCATTCCTATCTGGATATAATTGGAGATTTGGAGCACCACAGGCAGCCTTCTCCCACTGGATTCCCAGAGGAAGACCAGGCCCATCTACACCACCACTGGATCTTCAGAGGAAAACTCCACCTTTCTACAGGACCACTGCTTCAACAGAACCACATCTATCACTGCAGGAGGACTGCAGCCACCGTTTCAATTGGACTGCTACCAACACCCAGACCCACAGGCTGTCAGGTCATATTCTGACTCTGTCAGTGTTGTTTTGTATCACTGCATTTTTATTTTACTTTTATTTTTTTCCTAATAAATAACTGTTATTCCTACTCCCATATCTTTGCCTGAGAGCCCCTTAATTTCAAAATTCTAATAATTTGGAGGAGGGGTTTTACATTCTCCATTTCAAGGGAGCCTCCTGCCTTCCTTAGCAGACACCTGTCTTTTCGAACCAAGACACATATGCATATTAACTTCATATTTGTGGGTGTACACTTGATTCTTACAGCAGATGATACTTCAAAACTTTATTGGAGGACCAGATAATTTTCTATTAAACATTAAATTAAATGTGCACCCACGAATGTCAAGTTTATCTATGTTCATCCTGCCTTGGATGCAAGACATAAGCCCAAGTTAAAGAAGCGCAATAAAAGTCAGAACAAAATGTGTTCTATACCTGATAGATGAAACAAATGTGCATTTTGAAGAAGGTAAGTGGCAATTATACCTGAAATTTCCTGAACTGCACTTTTTTGCAGAACATTAAGTGGGTATTAGCTGATTCCTTTGCCTCATGATTAGAATGACTTTGTTACAGGTTGCAGGCTTTGGTTCTCTCACTGGAATTCATATCATAACTTTGTCTTCTTAACAAGTTTAGTGAAAACTCACTTTAAGACCAAAATTTTCTAAGCCTTGGATAAATTCGACTTAACCTAGATCCAAAAATGCTAATCTGCCATATTTTCCCTACTGCATAATAAAGTCTGAACTTATCCAGACCCCTATGTTGTACTGAAGTGCTCCCTATTTGCAATTGGCATATCCAAGGCAAAGCTGTCCCGCAAAATTTTCTCCTGGTAGATCTGATTCCTGCTTTTGAGGTATAACTTGGTAGCATGACTTGTACACACTGTTTGCTGAGCCTGCATTTTTGCCTTAATTTTTAAGAGTTCTCTGTTGAGCAATTCTGCAAGGGCTCAAACAGCAAAGCTTGTACAACAGTTCTCCTGACCCAGTTCTTCATCCATCTTCCCAAATTACCAGACAAGCAATGAAAGCAGGAAGCTAGACTGTAAAAAAAAAATCTGGCAGAGGAAAACTAGGGACTAGACGATTCCTGTGGTGCTGTGGTGTCATATTTATTGACATAGGGATGATTCAGATCAAGACTCACCAGAGTATTTAATCCATAGAAGGAACATCTCATGTGTCTGGTTATCTTTTGTAATACCATCCTTTCTGAGGACATGAACTCATATCTGTTTAAGTAGGTTATTCATTAAATCATGAATTACTAATTAGATCATTACTTAAAAAGGAGATAAGAGGTGTTAGAGCAAGACAAAAGGTCAGGATATTTAGTAGACAACAGTGTATTTATGATCCATAAGATTGCAATCACAAACCATGAAAATACCTGAAGGTCATTGGATCCACACAGTTCCATTTGCAGCTAAGGTGCTACCAACCTTCTCCCAGACCCACCTCCTGAAGAGAGCAATGAGTTAATCTGTGTGTGAGCCCAAGATCATGTTTTATTTGTTACTGAGGCTCCATGACATGGTGGCTAAGGGCCCTATCAGCCCTTAGCAGCAATCCATCAGCTTTTAGGGCTATTTAAACTCTTGGTGCTCAAACCAATGTGGAGCACACCTGGGGGTAAGATCTGTTTTTAGGCCCATCACTAAAAGTCAGTGAACTAGTAGTTTTCTAAGAAAAAAATAAAAGTAGCGCAATCACAGCATGATTGATATTGAAATATTTAAAACATTTTATGATGCTTCTCACAGAAAGATGTAAGGCAAATGAAAGCCCTCAGGCCAAAGATGTGCATTATTTGTACAGAAAACACCTTATACTAACACTAAGTAGTCCTCAGCTGAAAAAAAGAATCCATAATTAGCAAATGTGTCTTTCAGAACACTAATCATGGGAAAGAGATTTTAATTAATGCCATATTGTAATTAAAAGAAAAATTAAATGACTCAGCCCCAAAATCTTCCATTTAAAACCTGTCACATCATAGCAGTCTTCTTTTCCAGACACCTAACAGCTACCGGAGCTGAACCTAAGCATAGAAATTAGTGGGAATATTTTGTAATGCTAGCTTTGCAAAAGTCAAGATTCTGTATTTTGTGCGCTTCATGCTCTTGAACATAACAGCGGCATTTTCTTAACTCTAGATTTTTCCCTTGTGCAAATGGCTATTTGTGTGTGTGTGTGTGCGCACAGTTAATAATGTGACAGTCATTTCAGTACCTCAGTAATGCTAGAAGTTGTAATATTTTCATTTTAATGGTGTCCAAACAAATTATCTGTTAAAAATAAACTGCATGGTAGCACAGTGGGAAGCAGAATTTAGCAGGCAGAAGATCAAAAGGAATTAAGTGCCATAACTCTAGCCTATGTGCTCCTAAAAATTGATTTGAATTATAAGTTTAATGCAAAAGGGAATTGCTTGGTGTGCACTGCTTTTCTGTTGATTTTTAAAAAGTGTGGGATCACATCTCCCCTGCTGATGTCCATTAATTATGCCCATGAATACATGAATATAAACTGGGTGCTCTACTTTTTTGTTTTTTAAACTCTTATTCAGCATTTTATAACGAAGCACACCAACTGGATTCACACACAAAAAACCTGCTAACAGCTAATACTTCCCGCTGATGAAAAGATCGCTTCTATTTCCCCTGTTGTCGCGGTGCCCCCTGATGGAATGGCTAGCCCAGCGCCTGGGCACTGGCTGGCAGCTGAGGCCACGCTCTATGGCCTAGCGTAGGCGCAAATCGTGGCCCATGGGTCGAAAACCCACCAGAGCCAGTGGGGGAAGCACAACACAGCAAAAACAGATGAAAGGAGTCGTCCAAGTGAGTCTGGTTTTATTGTAGCTCCGCGCGGGGTACAACAGCGCCAAAGGAGAGTCTGCCCCAAAAGGCGGGGAGCACTGGTGTGCGCGCCTTTTTATACTGGGGCAGTAACCAGGGGAGGGAACAACAATGGACCAAAGGGGTACAAGGAGGGAGTGGTAGCTGGGGTGTCAATCATGGGGAACAGCCAATAGGGAGAGGAGGAGGGAGGAGCTCCCAGGGACCAGCCTATCACCTGAGGCCTCTGGTGGAAGCTTCTGGATGGAGGGGAGAGGCCTCAGAGTGACAGACAGGCCCTGGGGTGAGGGGTGACCGTTGAGGGTTACATAACCTGGGTGATTGACAGGGAGGAGGGGAAGGAGGGACAGACCATAGGACCCATATAGGGGGAGCGGGAGAAACCATAATAGGGGGAAACTTAAAACACACCACTACACCCGTTATTAAAATTATCTATTTTACTGATATTAAAAGAGAAAAAAATCTTGATTTTTTTTTTTAATAATCTCCTCTTTCAACAAAGCATGGAGGTGTTGTATCATGAGGAGGTAGCCATTAGAAGTATTGTTTTATACTAGCTAATGTTATTTTGTGAATCTGGGGGTTGCTTTTAATTCATGCTGAAAATTACCTTGATTTGTATCAAATATTCCCATGGAACAGTGTAAATAATTAACCTATTTAAACTTAATTGAAAGTACTTTCAAGCAATTAATTTCTATTTACATTAGGACCTGCAATCAACCTCTAAAATGTTTTGTAATCTTTGGATGTGACTACAATTTTTATGAATTTTATAAGAGATTGCATTCTTACACTCCTTACCTTCTCCGCTGAGCAGTGTCCTTGTCCCTTGCTGTTGGGAGAACGTACAAAGTGGTACAACCATTTTTCCCTCAAAATGATTTTACCTGTAAGAGAATGTTTGTGCACAATACTTGTTTGGCCAATGAGCAACAGCTTTACAACAATTCTGTTATTTGTTCAAGGTTATTTTTAATATTTATATTGATAATCCTGTAGTCTGTGTCCATCGTAGCTGCTGCCACAGTCACAAAGTAGCAAAATCTTCCAAGAACATCTCAGGTGAAGACAAAAGCTGAATGCAGTCTAAAATGCAGAGTTTATACATAACCTTCCTTACCTAGTTTGTAGATCTCTTTGGTCCCTGATTTTATTACCTGTGTTCTTATATTTTATTACATGTTTATCTGCTGGGTGTTTCACATATATCCCATGAGCTGAACTCTTGAGTTCCCTTACATAACCATCACAACACAGCTGCTGTCTGAAAAGAGAACCCACCTGCCATGATGCAATGATGGGGTGATGTGGGACAGTTGTGCTTGCTCATTAATCCCCAACACTAGAACATAATTCACGTTGCTGAGTGGTAAGAAGGCTGGGATTTATTGAGTGGTTTCTTTTGGGATTACTGAGTTCCAGTTGAGCCTGGCTGAAAGCTGCCATATTACAGAGCAGGCAGCAGTATTTGGCTGCTGGAAACCAGTCCAGATGTTAACCACAGTAGCATCAGTCTCATCTTTGCCACAAATATTTTGAGTTTCCATCTCCAGACAGCGTCAAGTCAGATGACTTCATTTATATGTATGACACAACCTTGTCACTATTTCCTGGTACTCTGGTCTTGTTTGAAAAATAGAAAAAAGCCAGACTGTAATATTTCATACCAGAGAGACGTTAAATTCGAATAGAGAGTATTGAGAATCTACCTAGATTTAAGTAGGAAACCAAACTTAAGCTCCTATTTACTTGATGTTTTTTAAATGCTGATAAGTGCCCAAGAAAGTTGGGTATTACATCTTACGAACAAAACCAGATCCCATTCAGATGCTTTTGAATATTTTACTCCACTAAAAAAGTCCTTCTAAAGAGACTGTGTTGATGGCATATATTTCCTTCTGTGTGCAAGTTCATTAGCATCAGCTACTTATTATTATAATTTACAGGAAACTGCCATCAACTTCCTTGCCATGAGCATGAATAAGTTCTTCTTGTGTGGGGCCTTGTACAAACAAAATGTTTTTTGCAGTTCTGAACCAAAGTTCAATGGTCAATGATTCTGAAACCTCTCACAAAACCTGGTCCTTGGAGTTTCTCATCTGAAGTGCCCTATTTCTGATGCTTTGCTTGTGAATAATGACTTTAGGACCAGACCTTAAACTTTTCTGCCTCTAAAAGGAAACTTCTGAGGAATGGTATGACCTAAGGGGTGAAATCTGCTCTGCTTATTTATGACAGTTGTTCTAATTTTGTTCAAGTTGGAAGTCCTGTAAATTGCAGCAATCAAAATTATCCATGAAAGTGGATATAACATGTAGACTTTGTTGTGGAAAGATAGCAGTATTCTTTCCTTGTTCTTCTGCTGTTATCCTCCCAGCTTTGCACCTGCGGTCTGGTACTACTGGAGCAGACACTTAGGAAAGTGATTTCTACTGGGACAGAATTAGCCCCTTCATTTCTCCTCTTCCTGCCCCTGGATTGAAGCCTTTTGTTTTCCTGAGAGACTCCAAGACACATGCACACCAAGCTCATAGCCTGGCAGCAGAGAGAACTGCCCTGATCAAGCCCCACTTCAGTTAGTGACAACAGAGTTATGAGAGGGAACAGCCAGCCAGGGCTTGAGATCTTCAAACTCCTGGCAGGAATGGCAGAGTCCAGTGTGGAAAACACCCTCCCTTTCTCATTTCTCTCTCTCTGTTTTTTTCCCCCTGAAGCAACTTACCGTTAGAGTCACCACATGCCACCAGGCATGCTACAAGCCAAAGCTTTGTTCATGTAAACCTATCTGTGGTGCCACACTTCCAGTAGTGTATTTGACTACTAGAAATATCACAAGTTCCATTTTTCAGCTGATCATATGTCACTGCCCTTTCCTATCCTACAACATAAAAAATATTAAAATGTAAATATAATATGTATGTATATACATGTAAACAATCACATGGAAGAAATATTTCAATTCAACTTCTTATCCCAGCTTATTTAGAAGCAGTTTACATCTACTCCTCTAATAATGTCAAGAATTATCCCTGCAGCAGAGCAAGTGTACTTTTCATTTATGTGCTGGGTTAGGACTGGGCACCAATAGCCTACACAGAAATGCGAAGGGTCTGTTTAGTTGGGCATAGTAAGCAGCACACTGTCTAGTCTGCATCTAGAACCTTCTTGTCCTTAATTCCACAAAGAGCATCTGTCACATACCTATTGAAGGCTCTGATTTGCACAAGATTCATCACTGAACTCACAGGACAGCTCTTGCCTGGGCAAGAAGCAGAAGCAGCATTTCTGAACGCATTCTCTTACTGGCAGCAATGGTCAGCCCACTGTAGAACCCAGCAAACTTGTGGTTCAAAAACATTATGTCATACACTCAAGCATGCCCTGAAGTAACATTGTTAAGTGAATTGGTGAAAACATATTTTTACTATCATATCCTATCATCTCAGTTCAGCTGTAGGTTCTTTCTCTTTTTCTCACATTGTCATGAGAAGAAAGTGGCTCCCAGTTTACAAGGAAAAGAAAATCCATAAACATGCAAAGTGAGACAAAGTAATTTTAAAAGACTTTCACTTTTTATTAGTAAGATGCAAAACTTCTAGGCTCCTATTAGCTGAATGCTAACAGCTTTTTAATTTATTTCCGAAGAACCACTAATTCCCAGTGTTTTCTAAAGGTTATTGAGAACCTTGCAAGTAATTAAAATCTCACTAAATATATTTTACTAAAACTAAAAATGCTAACATATAAACAGAGATATTATATTATTCAACCACCTTCTACTCATAGTACTGATAGTAGAGACGAGCCACATTTTATCATATACCCATAAAGAAGATCTGTTTGCTACATTTCAGCCAACCACGGGTAACTTACCTTTCATTGTGGTGAGAAATCATATAACAAATCTAGATACTAACAGAAGCTCAAGAAAACAGCACAGAAGCAAGCCATAATTATTTCCCAAGGTCTGTCACTGAGATGGTAAAGATGTGATACCAGACAATACGTGACACATCACCTTTTAAAAAGTCTTCATTACGAAAAGTGTTGATCCTGCCTGAATTACAGATCAACAGTTATGTGAAAGGGATTTCCTTATGGGCATGTGAATGTTTTGTTTGCTTTGAACTAGAAAATGCATGACCCACTTGGTTCTGAGATGAAAGTTTTGGTAAGACTAAGAAGAACAGGAACTATTCATTTTTGCCCATTGCAGGCTTTTAACTGTTATATCAAAACTTTTCTTAAATCCTTGCTCCTAGCAGTGATGAGACTTGTGAGTGGATTTCCACCAGCTCCTTTAGGTGGGGACACACTCTCATCAGCATGAACAATCCTCCCTCTGGGCAACACCACCGCAATGACAATGAAAAATGAGTAACAAACAAAAAAGTCAGAAACATAAAAAATAAACATTAGATTTATTTAAATAAAAATATACACATAGTGTACAATGGACATGGCTTACAGACAGCAATGAAACAAAAGTGATAAACCCTGAAATATGAAAAGCATTGAATTCCTACAGTTGTGCTTTGTTTCTCTGGACAAACACATGCTGAAGTCCTGTTAACATTACTTATACACAGCCCTGTGTGCTCCAGAATGTAAGACAGGAACATCACAAGGGACAGCTACACTAAAGGAAAACAAGTACCAAAGTAATTTGGGATTTTAGAAGTCTTAAAGTCAGACCATTTATAAACAGAAGTGCTGAAAACTTTTAAAGTATTTTGCATGCATGGAAAGAATGATCAAACACCACTGCCAATAGTTAGAACTCTAAGTGAGAGCAGCGTAGTTCAAATCTCACTACTCTGAACCTGGCATGTCCAGGACACTCTTTATCATAGTCAGACTCCTACTGTAACTCTTCTTCCCAGTCAGCACACAAATTCTGTGCCTTATGTTTCAGCTCTTTGGAACAGGCAGACACTGGTTCACAAGTGTTTTATAGTTTATTTAACTTGAAGTATTTGCTCATATCTGAGCAAATGTAAGTTTTTAACCTTGGATCATGAGTATCATGCTGATAGGCATGGCTGTTGTATAATTTGTTCAGCAGATGCTATGAAAGAAAGAGAAAATAAATGTCTGAGTCTTGCAGAGTGCAAGCTGAATGCTTGGCAACACAACAGCTGAGGTGTTGTATGGGTAAGGGAAAAACCAGTGTTTTGAGGACTGAAGGCTGTGATTTTTTTTCTCTCTAACAAAGCATTTGATTTTTTTTTTGTAAGTGTGCAATATTCAAGGTAAGTTTGTGTTTTCAAGAGCAGCTAATTACTTTAAAGCATTTCCATTGTAAACATCTGCTTTTAAGCTGCAAGGAAGGGACAAGCAAGATGCAAAGTCATGTCTCATGGCACTGCCTATACAGTACACTTCTTTATAATAAAAAAGAGCATAAATATAGATATCAATGGTTTCAAGTTTACAACATAATGAACTGACACAATGTAAGTATAAGACTCTTAAGTGATTACATACATTAATTCATGCAAGTAATTTTGCTGCATAGTTTTCAATGCAATTCCTTTCTTTATTACACTGGTTGACATTTAGTGCATTTTCTGCTTTGTTTAAAATGGAGCAAAAGATTTCTTGGAACTTGTGTTTAATCTAGAAATAAAAATAAGTTTTTTCCTGAAACTTTTAATAGGCATGTTGTAGAGTAGGCTTCAGAAGTGTTGCACTTCTTTGTATCAAAATTACTAGTGAAGATTTAGAATACCATTCATTACAAGTTATTCCACTGCAACTAAATGAATTTTCATCAGGAGAGATTGATTTAGACAAAAAATAATTGTTTGTTAACTTCCTCATTTCACTTATGTAATGGCAAAATTCAGACAGCAAAAAATTAACATTGCAAAGGACTTCATTAAGGCTACTTCTCAGTTAATATTTTGCTTCAGTTGTCCTCCTAAATTATTTTTCATTATAATACAGACATTGCTAGGATTCCATCAAAATACATAGTTTCACATGGACAAAAATCAGATAACATAATTAAAAATTTCTGCTTCTTAATTGCTCCATAAAAGCCAAAGTATAAACATTAATCAAAATATATTTTAAATTCCTCAAAAGACTTCAGAAATACAGACCTGCTTGCTTAATGTCAGTCATAGACATGTTATGTATTATAACAATATTACAATAATTTCTGGGAAAAATTATTTTAACATTCCTTTTCTTATTTTTTTAGGTATTTTAGACTATCTCCCTATTTAGTCACTACTCTGCGGTACAAAACCCCCATGTAAGCGTGTGTTGCATTGTACAAATATTGAAAGCTAGAAGCTCTTATTTCAGAATTCCTCAAGACAGATCCTGATTTGATTTCTACAAATAATGTTATCTGTTAGACAAGATTTGGCTTTGGATGCCAGATGTATTTTTGAATTTGCATTTTCTAGCCCTTGAGAACTGCCCTTCTCTAAAAGCAGATTACTGTATACCTTTAAAAAGTTTTAAGAGAGCAGTTATGGAAGAGTTTTTGCAAAACCACCACGAAAATCACTATGCTTATTTATTTATCCCTCTGCAAAACAAACAATGTAATCTGCTTATAAAAATTAAGTTGTGTAGTTTTACTTGTCCGAAATCCACAGTGAGCTAAAAGATAATGTGAAAGACCCCAGGGATTATTTAACTTCTCTTTTAGGTATTCAAACAACCCACAGAGCTGGAAGCAGCTGCTACAAAGAGTAAATGTACTCCAAGTAACACAACCATCGACCTGTAGCAAACCCCTTTTTGTTTCTTCATAAAAGGCAAACCAGAAAACCCATGAATTTTGAATCCATGGTCAGCTGATGGCACAGCCTTTGCCCACATTTGGGCCTATTTTGCTACTGAAGCAATGAGCCTCTTCCAGGAGACTTGGAGCACTTCAGCAGGTTTTACAAAGCTCTCCTGAACTATAACAAATGTTCCAATCCAAATATTAGTGAGAAAAATTTCAGTACTATTTAGCAAAAAACTCAGCCAACTCTTCTGTAATGGCCCAAGCCCAATGAAGTTTTACTGCAGCCGACTGATGTGTTTGTGGTTTTGTCTTAATTATCTTTACCAAATTAGAGATTATTTAATTTCACAAGAACATACTGTGAATGGCTGTTAAAACATAAAAGACAGTAATCCAGTGCCATTTTTTTCTTTGTCCTCATCAAATCCATGGCTTCAATGTGAAAAACAACTTCAACACAAAAATAACACGGTAATGACAACAGCAATTTAGAGCCCAGGCAGGATTAAAATGCTGAGGCAAAATCTTTAAAGACTATTTTCCTGACAAAAAAAATTTAATAATTTCATATTTTTAACTTGACAGAATACCAGTGGGACTCAGATAAAGAAGTCTAGGTATCTATAGCACCCAGCAGAGAACACCATCCCCACTTTGATTTTTACTGATAGTTTCAGAATTACTGTACAATGGCTGGCATTCTCTACTGCATACCTGGGAGTTATTTCAGAGATCGATGAGGAATATATCACTATTTCTAAACTGCACATGTAGGGCTTTTTAAGCTAAAAATAAACATGTATATAGTGAGGGCTAGTGAAGCAGCCTGACAGAAGAAAACATTACTTTTCTAGGAAGGATTAAGCTCCATAAATCCACAAAAAAGTTTCACACAGATCAGCTACATTATATTCATAGACAAAACCACTAATTTATGCACATATCTAGCCACCCAATGAATACTGCCAACTTCTACTGGTACATGACAAGAAGAAACCAAGGCATTATGTTCTCATCAGTCTGAGTTTATCTGTGATGCACTGTCCACCCTTCTGACATATACTGAAGTAATACATTCCAAGAAAAAGGAAGCAATTAATGATAGTACATTATATAATAGAAATAAAAAACTAATGCACTAAAATACTACTTACATTATCTACTTTTCTTGGAAAGAAACATTCCAATTCTTGGAAAAAAACATTCCAGAAATTCCAAAAGTTTATATATTGTGTAGGTGAATTTCTGGCTCCACTGAAGTCTGTAAGTAGTAGAACAAGGATCTCCTTCTGATGCTTTCCTACAAACTCCAAAGCCTGATCTCGCAAATATACAAGATAGATTTAATTTTAGCCAAATGATAGATCAGTTCCATGGATCACCCAATTAGAATTTGCAGAATCAGGCTCTTAAATTCTGTTATAGTTACAGAATTATGCCCAGTAATGGATGGGTATAATGGGTAATAATGGATTAAAAAGAACAAATTAAAACTCATGGTGTATAGAGATTTCTTAAACTTCCATAGGAGTAAGCAAACATTTACTTTTTTATGGCAATTACAATTTCCTACAGATGCTCAAATTCCCAGGGTAGTTTCATTAGGATAAATTTCTCACACTTCTGTGCTAGATATGAAAAGAAGTCATTACGTAAAGGTCAGTAACCAGTGAATACTTTGGAATTTTAAATTGTATGTCTCTCTGGGAGGCAGAAGAAGGTAGTAAATAGATACAATTAGAAAATACAAATGTTCTTTGCAAGACAAATTTCAGGACTAACATAAACTGGCAGAACATTAACATTTATTTTAAAAGCTGATAGCTCTTAATCCTAGAGTGTCTACCTGCAGCATTACAAATTTGATATAAATCAGTGATATAAATGCATTTGATATAAATGCAGTGGCTAACTAGTCCTAGTACAGCAGTTTACTCATAACATTTATTATAGGCTTTGTAATAACATACATGTTTTCATAGTCTAAAGATACATTAACTCCTGTATATACAATTTATTTTCCCTACCACTAAAGAAAATTTACTTTTAAGGATTTTTACTAAATAGGAGGTCAAATTCAGGTCACCTTACTTGTGGAATTAATCTATCAGATTTCAGTGTGATTTATGTGAAAGTGAAATAAGTCGTATTTGGCTGCGGTACAGAAAACCAAGAGTGATATAGCCAAATGAACCACAGGGAATCAGAATGGAATTACTGAAATTACAGCCTGCAATTACTAAAAACATATTATCAAGTTACCATGCTTATGTAAAGAAGCTAATTGTAATTACCAATTTCATAAACATTTCTGTGAAGGGTTTAATCATTAGTGATCAAGACCTCAGTGCTCTGCTGGTTACAGAAAACACCTTTTCCAGAACTAAGATACCCCTTAAATCAAATCTCAGGGTTTGGTTTGGAGTCAGAATGTCACCTTCCAGATTACTAATCTCTGTTCCTACAGCAACTGCCATTTCCATTTTTAATCTTCAATCAAATGACTCCAGGAACTAATTCCAACTGGTTTATGAGTAATACTAAGCTTCAATTTCACAAAGATAAGTTGAATATATTTGATTTTCAAAATATCCAGTCCATTGCTTTTTCGTGGTATTTATCTCATAATGACTAACTAGATTAATTTTAATGTAAAATGATAAAAACTGATAAAAATAACACCTCCACTGATTATACATTCCCAATTCATATATCATAAACAGTGGTTGTTATAATCACTAATTAGCATGATATATGGTCCTAATTACACTTTTGATAAACTTAGGTGTCAGCTTTTCCGTATGTCCCCTCTGGAGGTCTGTAGTACTTTGGGAAAGCCATCAGCTGTATCATGTTGAATGCATACTTTCTGCATTTGACATTCTTCAGAACATTCTCTATGCGGCATCCTTCTCTAGTGAAAGGGGAAAAAGTACAACTTCATGAAACACAGAATAAATAAATATGCTTTATTTGTTCATTGCAGGGTTTCAGCAACAATTGAAGTAAAAATAACAAGGATTCAACTCTACATTTTTGTTTTCCATGAGTGATGATACATCTTACAGAATTAAATCCAAGGCCAGGCCCAGTACAGTTATTGCCCTCAGAGACAGGTGATAAGATTTTCCTTCCCCCCTAATATATCTTGCCCTTGTGGTTTAAAGTTCAGTAAAAAAATTAAATACTTTAATGATACATTTTGTTCTAATTCCAGAAATATATTTGCCTTTTAAACCTTTTCATACCTTTTTTTTTTCAGTTTGTTTGCTATATATGTGCGAGTATACATTGCCCTAAAATGTGCATTCTAGGAATATGGAATTTTATTAAGTTGGGCCTAGAGATTTGTGAAGGAAAGTTTCATCTTTGCTTCATTTCCTGTATGTTCAGCTTTGCAATGAAAAAAAGAGAATGGCTTTTCAAACAGCCCAATCCACCTCTCTGCATTATAAAGGAAGGACGTTCATTCACATACAGTACAAAGTCACAAGTGCCAAAGTGGTGCATCAAGACATAAACAGTACTTTGTTAAAAAGAATATAAAAGTGTCTTGAAAGGAAAAACAATGAAAGCAACAATTACAAACAGGCTCATTTCATTACAAAACAGAACTTATTATATTCTATTTACTCTACAGAAAAGGGTTAGTTGTAGCAAAGTAATAATCATTTATTAAATAAAAACAATCCCATCAGCTAGTAACAATGAAAAAAACACAACAAAAGGTAAGTCTCACAAACCATTGCCCTGCCATATTTGTCTAGGGGTTAGTTTGTGTTGTGCAAATTCTTTTTTTTTTTTTTTTTTGTCAGACTAATTACTCTGGAGAGAGGGGTTCAAGCATTCAGGATTCCACAACTTCTATACAGTGACAGCATTGTAAGTGGGCTTTCTTTGCGCTAATTACAGTAGGAAAGCTTTACCATGAACAGAAAAAACAAATCAATTCACTCAATGCATAGTATACTTCTCAGAGTTCAGAAAAAAAGAATGAAAACACAGTACATTTCAGACATTGGTATCTTAAAGATGAATCCTTGGGGTCTGAGACTGTAGAAATATTACAACATGATTCCTTTTTTCTAGAGTTAGTTTGTTGCTATTTGTAGAAAAGAAAGGAACACAAGTGAAGTTTATTGATATTTGGCTAATAGCAAAGCAAGACTTAAAATAAGCCACACAACCAGCAAGTGTGAGCTGACAAGCAGCAAGGCGACAGGATAGAAGTGTCGAGAAGTTGGCTTGTTATCAGTTAGACAGCCTGTTTCAGGATCATCCGATTCATTCAATGCTCCCTGGGTTTGCCTGCTGCTAAACAGGGGAAGTTAGGAACAGATAGAACAGCATTTAAGCAGCAAAGAAAGCCAGCATGCAGATATTTTGACAAAGTGATAGTACATAGCCATTTTGATGAAAATTTTGATCTAAGTACTTCCAGTATAACTTTTGTGTTCTGCAGCTGACATGGGAAGCATGATGACTGGGTGGCTACTAACATATTAATGCTGCTAGGTGCCTTGGAGTAGTATTCACAAGTGAACATTAAATAACTTCCACAATTAACTACACTATCACTAAAATGAAAACACACACTGAACGGAAATGAAATAAGGAAATAAAAAAAAAAAGTTAAGGAAGCAAAAAAAAGATTATGAGTATGTCACAATGCAACACTGAACAAAGTGTCTCCATGGTGTTCACAGGCTTTTCAGTCCTGCTTCAGTATCTGTCATGAAGTTTATTGGCAGAAATGAGAAGGCCACACACTAACAGCTATTCTAAATGATGCTGAAGTTCTTAAATTCTTAAATGCTATTCTTAAATGATGGTAAATTGATTTCAAAAATTCATCAGTGCTGGTGACTCAGTTTCAAAGTCAATAGCAGTTCTTTTTATTTAAAAGTTTGCACTTGCATTCCTGTAAGTAAATGACCTCGTATCTTTATCAGTCAACACAGGGAGGAGCTACTCTACTTACAAGAAAGTTCTACTGAATCACACTGAATTGTGTGGTCACTGTCCTACCAGAGCAACAAAGATAACTTAAACTTCCAGGCTTTCCTGCTGTTTTCTTGATAGATTCTCTATAAGTAGAATTACTCACACTTCAACCACACTTCTTCAATCCCTCTGAGGATTACTTGCATACACCTGGGAGTCCTGTTTATAGACTTCCTTTGGCCAGTAAGTACTGTCAAGATGTTTTATTTTTCTATTTACTATGAATATCCTGTGATTAAAAGATAACTTGCCTTTTTTTTTCTCTGGACTTGAGAATATCCAAATATATCAGATGACAAGACAATGCCTTAATATATCAGATGACAACACAGTGCCCTTTCAGAAGCACATGTCACAAGTATGCCCTTTCTTTCAAGAAAGAAAATGCTGGAAGACATTATCTTTACTGTCCCACAGTCCCAGGTAAGATGAAAAGGATACTCTGAGAACAGCAGCAGCCACATCACCTTACAGAAACCCTGCCTTTCTGACTTGTATGTTAAAGGGCAATGTTGCATTTCTTAAGCTTGGGTAGCAAGAGAGGTGCAAGAACTGCATTTACAGGTGGAATCCTAGGCAAGGGGCTGATTAAAACCTTTCCTTGCCCAATTTCTCTTTTGAACAAAACCTCCATAATAAGTTCTTAGTCTTATTATTTGCTTTGAACATTCAATCTGTATGTTATACTAGTAAAGGGGCCAACCCATACTATTTTAAATAGCAAAATAGAAGATAAAAAAAAATAAAATCCCTGCTATTTTCACCTAGGCCAAAGCAATTGCTAGTGGCTGTGTGTCTGCTGCTTTTGGTCTACAGATTTCAAGTGTCCATGTATAGAACTTGGGCAGAACTCAAACTTTACTGTAGACATTCTCTTGGAAACTATCAAGAAATGAAGCTAATTGCATGATTTATTTGCCTTGTCAACACTGAAATAAGTAATTCTGTGTTTCTCTATCAGACTGCCGCAGTTAATTCCTCTGTCCTAGGGTCCACCCACAGAACTTCCTTCCTCTTCTGCTCACAGTGACATTACCATTTGTGATCAGCTGTGAGGACTAACTGTATTGCTCCCAGCTAATGTTGTCCTCCACTAAGTATTTCTACATACTTTTAAGGACCTGCTGTTTGCTGGTTTTCCTTTTTTTTTTTTTTTCCATAATCTCTACAGCATCCCACAAGTTTGCCCCTTTGACCTTTTGCATTGTCCCCTCACCCCCTTCCTACTCTTCAAGGCAAGCCTGCAGATTGCAGCTTACTCCCATTATACCCATAATTAATAAGAACTCTAGCTCAACCCTCATAGTCCCATCTCTTCCTTCCCAGCCACGGAGGCCAGGTGATTTTTGTTTGCCCTGTGTCTCTTCTATCACAGACATCCTATGTGCTCCTACAGCTGTGTGGATGCAGAGACCAAACTTTTTTCTCTAGAGAAATTCATCTGGGCAGCAGATAAATTTGAGCATTCACTAAGTTTGCACAGCCACATTATTGCTGTACCAAATCAATCTGCATTAATCAGATTGATTGGGTATGTCAATCTAGAGAGCCTTGGCTTTGCACACCAATGGTTTATTCCAATCAGGCTGTGTCACACACTTGCAGTCTGTCCCTACAGGGATGAACCCTCCTACTTCTGTGGTGCACCCTGCACTGTTGGACTCCATACCTCAACAGTGTGACTGGCTTTTATCTACATTGCTACAAGTCCCATTAGCATCAGTGGGATTTATGCAGGTGTAATGATGAAATTACAGATAAAAGCCATTTGTTCTATTTTTTTTTTCAATAGAAAAGCCTACAGTACATTTGTACTTTGATATGTTGAAAAGAATGATCAGTGTCTTTTAACATAAAAAGTTCTATCTTCCCCCAGGAAAATTACCATGAACAGCTGATGCACAGGGATTTCTGTTCCACAAATTAGTCACATCATTCCTTGAATGATTCAATAAGACATCCTCAAATAGAGCAAGAGGATCCAACTCCATTATTAGCTTCCTAAGAACAGGCTGAACAGAATAGCTAAATATGCTTTTAATTTAAGAGGAATATTTGATCAGGGCCAGACACCTTGCTAGGCTCTGCCAATATTTTTCAATGCAGTGCAGTGACAGTGCCTTCCAAAACACCCTGAAGTGTCCCCTGCACTGACTATTAAACAAAGCAAGGATCTACACTCAGCTGTCAGAATCATAACATAGCTTCCCCTGGCTCATCCAGCCCTGGAGAAGTTTTACTGCAAACAGCAGCAATCCCACTAGTGCCCTGTCAGCTAGATTTATTTGGCTTCTGACTGACAGTACAACCAGAACAATGCTAAGCTGTGAAGGTACAGCCATAGTTTCAGATGTTATCTCCATCACAAACTGTACTTTAACACCAAAAGGAAGGCAAAAGACTCCCAAAATAACCAGCAAGTTTGTATTTCACAAATAATTTTAACAGGAGTAGTGAAAGCTTCTAAGTTTGGAACATCTGGAGTCATGAACATCCCACTAACCTATCATACAATTTTTATTCATTTACTCTCAAATTGTTCATTTGAGATCTACAGCACAGCACAAACACATTGTAGCACCCAAGGGTTCTGTAAGTTAATGAAAATATAACCATTTCAGCCTGCCTTCTATTTCATTTAATGTTTTATCATTCTAAACTATTAGGATAAGGCTGCATGCTTACCAAATGAGACAAAGGCAAAACAGCAGGTATTTTTTGTTGCTTTCAAATTCAGATGATAAATTATTTAAACCTCAAAGTAGCAAAGCAGAGATGATGAAAAGGGTGTGAGGAAAAAGCCTCTTAAGACCTTATAGAGTCAACTACACACATGAGGGCACATTCTGGCTTTTGATTATCAGTCATACTGATGTCCCTGAGCAAGGTTTTTGGAAGAGATTATTTTCACACATTGGGATGTATGCTTCTCTTTTTAGAACTTTTTAGAACTTTTACAGCTCCAGTTATTAGTTACACTGGAAATCTGAACTGTTCTACAGGAGTTCCTAAGGCAGAATTAATAGGCAGCTTTCTATTAACAAGTGTCCCAAGTGCTAGTGGTGACTACAGTTTGAATTCATGTCCTACTTCACTTGCACTTTATGGGAATTTTCTTTCTTTTGCAGACAAATTTAAGCAAGTATTTTCTGGTCCTTCTGTGTTTTTCTTGTTAAACTCCAATGCTGAGACAGAAAAATAGCAAAAGTAAGATGCTTCTCTAGAGTCTCATCTGACAAAAATAGAGACATTTCTTCAAATAGAAAAGCTTGCTAACAGTTCTCAGTCTTACCCAATTTTGATAACTTACCTATTCTTTTTATTTCAAGACAGTCAAATTCAGAAGCAGCTTTCAAGAAGCAGCTTCTCAAAATAAGTTTTTGGAATGAAAGCATCCTAATTTCTACATTATACATGTTACTGGGATTGACTGAAACACTTCAGAGAATAATCAACTGTATCAATGTACAGCACTACAGTTCAAGAAGGCAGCCTTAACTTTTTCAAAGAGAAAAGGTGGGATCCTTGTGAACATCTCCTAGCCATTACCAAGCTGCTACACTATAGCATCTAGAAGAATAAAACATGATTCAGAAAGAAATAAACAGGTGTCAGCCTAGTCCTGAAGGATTTCAGTATTAGAGCAGAACTCACATAAAACAGATAAAGGAATATTGGGAAACAAAATTTTGTGTTCAAAGATAAAGCTGATATAATAAACCTCCAACAATTTTTAAGAAATGGAAGATAATGGAAGGGAACCAGAAGAGACGTCTTCTGTATCAATGATCTTTTCAATTACTCTTTTTCTGGTACACATGGCTGTCAATAACTTACAAATTTTTTTCCCTGAAATCAGCATGGCACTAAATAAAGTAGAAGATGCTAGTAATCAATTTTTGCTGCTTACATGATCCTATAATCTCAGCTCAAAACAACAAGCATTGCTGAAATTGATGAGCAGTCTCAGATCTAAGAATACTGAGGAATTCAGTCAGTGATTTAGACAGCTGCTATTTAAACATACACCAAAAAAACAGACTGTTTATCAAATCTGTTTATCAAATTGTCACACTAAACCCCCTCTTCCTGTTTTATCTTTTCTGCTGCAAGTTTTTCCCTACTTTTGTTGCTTGTACTGGCATCCTCTATTTCCCTACTCCTTTCTTCTCTCCTTGTTTGGTTATAACATGTGAGTTTTCTAATGCATTATTTAGGAAATAAAAAGAAAGCATATCATATAACATGAGGCTTGACCACTGAGTTGGCCCAAGCAGCAGATTCATGGTGCAGTCATGATGGTAAGACACCTAGATCTTGAAAAACTGCTATTGTGAAATAACTGTGGGTTTTGAGCTCAAAACTATTATGGACTTTCAGTCTGTACAGAGCTAAAAATTCAATTTTGAGGAGGTGGTCAGAGACAGCAAGCTACTGGAGGCTCAGCTAAGAACAGGGTACACATTTTAAGCACTATTATGAACAGGCCATAATAGTTCAATACAGAGCAACCGATTAATAAAGAAATCCTCTTGCAGCAGTATTTAGTAACAGGCAAGGAGACACTTGATCTTACAGCCAAACAACCATATCCAAGAGAACCCTGTTGCCTAACGTGCTCACATGGACAGACAGGGATCCTTTGGAAGGAATGCTGAAGTCAAAATTCCATTTACATTCAATTTACATTCAATTAAAAGCTGCTCTTTTGCTCGGCTGTGTATGTGTTCTTCTTGAAGTCAAAATAATTATAAATGTGCAAATTTACAACCTATTTTATTTGCTTAGCTGTGTTTGGATTTCCCAGGGCAAGTGAAAGAGGCACATGCCCTGCTGCAGGCAAAAAAATAGCACAACTCACTCCAGCTTTGTGCTGTGGAAACAGCTCCCAAATTGTTGGTTCACCACAGAGCAACACCCCTACTATTTGTCTGTGTTTACTTTTAACATACAATTAACTCCAAAGAATAGATGAAAAAAGGGCAGTTTCAAGCTTTATCTCTAGTACACATAAAATGTGCTACTGCATATTATGTATCTCTACCAGTGTCAATCTTAGCACTTCAGAAATCTCTGCTGATTGCAGAAGAATTAATATTTTCCTTTGTGACCGATACAGAATGCCTGCAAGAATGTTCTTCCCTCAACATTAAGAGCATCTATGTGGTAAAAAATAACATTGACAAAATTATTAGAGTGAAAATATAATAAACATAAAGAAAAAAATTGCTGTTAGAATCACAAATTTTGACACAGGTGCATTTAAGACATCTACATTAGCAGGTTAAATTCACCCTCAGCATTTGAACAGCAAAGTTGACTTTCCATGCCTGTGTACCTTAATCTGCCAAAATGGACAACCAGATACTGCCACATGGGACCAGTACCTTGGTTATGCCAACTTCCAAACTGCCCTGGAATCACTTGAGAGTACACTTACTCTGCCAAAACTGTAAAGGAAACATTTAATAATTTCACTGCGTAAAATGACTGAGATCATGTTCTAGAATCTATCCCCAGAGGTTTTCAATTTACAAGTGTGGGCAGAGGCTTCAAGTTCTGCAAAGTCATTGTGGTGACTGTGAGAGATTAGCTTCAGAACTAAAAAGTGATGGGTTTGCAGAAGAGATTGTTCTTTACCTGTCAAAACAGCTGAGTAGTTTTTGAAACATGATTTTCACCTCTATTATACTCCAAGGAAAGGATTTGCTGTTTCATTCTGCTATTTATCAATAGCGCTCTGCAGTATTACACATCAATTTTACAAAGGTTTCTCTTTCTATCAAAAAATACTGTTCTAATAATCTTCCTAGACACTCTTCAATAAAGTATTAGGATTCCATATATATAGGAATTTCTCAGGACAAAACTGCAAAATCTTTCCTGACAAACTTCTCTTACAAGGTTTGAAATTCAGTCCAGTGTAGAACCAAAACTAAAGCAAATGTGATGGAAAACAACCAAGAAAAACCCCACAGGTTTTACCTTCAGTTAAGCTCTGAATACCTAGAACATTTCTTTTCCATAAGGTTATAGCTCTGGCATAACTGGTTAGTGAGTCATACTTGTTTCCAGACTGTTTCTTTCACAGCAAGAAAGTTTTACTGAAGATGTATTTATACAATTAGCTCACATAGCACAGTGAAACATAAATCCATGATAAATTATTTCATATGTCTAATTAGGTTTAAACACTTTCTGTTGACCATGAAAATAAATCTTTGTGAGTTATCCCTTTTTTTTGGCAAAGATTTTTTTAGTCTTTTCCCCATGCTGAGGACAAGTAGCAAAGCTGATTTAAGAGGCAGAAAGGACTTCCTACACTAGTTAGCAGACATGTGAAAGATAATGCTTAAAATCTGTCATTCATTTCTAGGTAGTCAGATCTATTTGTAGGATGACAGAATTAAGGTCAGAGAACTGCTGGTGTAAACAGAAGATCATTTGATCTATGTTGGATCTCTAATGTGGGTATTTTAAGGGAGGAGGGTGCTGAACAGAAGGAATGCTAAATTTGAATGTTGTGACTTGCTGGGTTTTTTGGCCTGCAACTTCAGTTTGAGATATACAAAAGGAGGAATGCAGCTGCTTTTCATTCATGACACCAACTCAGATGGTCTCTTCATGGGATTAACCAAAGTGTGAGTCATAAACCACAGGCAACTGCTAGTCCCTTTCAGCTAAACAATGCCAGTTCATTAAAAACTTTCACCTAATACACTGATACACTTTTTAAAAAACACAAAACCAGTTTGAGATCTTATCTGTTCTGATCCCAGCTGTTCTTTTAGCAGCACACACAGTATGTGGGTATATTTATACAAGGTGAATTTGTGCACATATAGATTCCCCAGTTACAAAGAAAAATGCAACTAAATCTGATTTTATCTGCTACCGGGAACAAAAAATGCAGTCCTGTTTTGGTTAGGTAGGGAGCTAACCAAAACCAACTATCCAAAAAATGCATAGCCTGGGATGCAGACTGCAGCAACTTGAAAACTGTATGCCAACATTACTGCCAATAAACCATATTCTCTTCTCTTTAGCAGGTAGATTTTAAGAGAACTTTGGAAAATGCAAGGAAAATTCTACTTTAATCTGAAACGCATTACTTTGTCTATGTACTTCCTTCAGGGCAAATGACAAGGCTGGATAAAATTCTAATTTAAATGCCTTGAATGCATTCGTTGTCTTTTCTGTTAATAGGTACAGTGTGGAGACTTAGAGGAATAAATTTCTCTTTCTATGAGAAATTAAGAGTGAATGTAATTCTTTCATCTTACTTGTTTTGTTTCAGTATCTTTTTAGAAGATGGTCAAAATTTTGGAACCTGTTCTTCACCCAAGTGCCAAGAAGGAGAACTGAAATTGAAACCGTTTAAACAATATATTGTATACAAACATTTTCTCTTTGGTTGTGAAGTTGCATTTGTAAGGAAATTTTTATTTGAATGCTACTTCAGATTTGTTAAGAAGTTCATAGTATCTCACAAAGACAATATTACAACAGATTCACTTTTTGAGCAAAAAATAGCACTGCACTGACAGGGAGAATAAAGAGATGAAAGCCCATACTGTCTTGCCCCCAGTGTCAAGAAAAAAAAAAAAGACTTTTGGAAGATTTGAGATCACTAAAGACTAAAAATTCAAAAAGCCATATATTTACCTTCTGCATTCCTAAATCTTTGCCGGCAGAAAAGAGTAAATAATTTATAACACAGGTGCAAATATCTTCCTCTCTATAATAATGCTACATTTTTCTTACTGTTACAAAGAGCTGAAGGGCATGGTTTTGCTCAGTGTAGTAACAGCAATTGTCAGTTTACCAAAGATCAAAGATGCCGTTCTTAGGATAAACTCTATGAACTATGCTCAGGACTCCCTGAGCAGAAGAGGAGTTCACTACACTGTCAGCATCACTTAACCATGAGCTAAGTCTCTGACTGAATTAAAAAAAAAGGCAATTTACTTCCTGACGTGGACTGAACTATCAGATACATATTAAGTTTTTTATAAAGTCAAGTCTTTCCTGTGTTGCAGACGGTGTTCTCTCAAGCACACAATCAGTAGTGAGGAAACATTCTCACCAGAGTTCTCATTACAACGCCTTGGGACCTTTTACAGAATCCGCCAACTCCTGAAACTTTGGAGTCTCTGAATTTGAGATATTTTAAGTATGAATGTTCCCAAACACATGTTCAGCAAGCCACACATGTGACTGCCAAGCAGAACAGCAATGGGGCTTTCCACATTTGGTGGCAATTGCAGTCACAAGTAAGTGGAATGGATGCTATTTTTAAATGCTTGTAATTGGGAAAAGAGGGTGTTTTCCTATGAAAAATCCAAAACATAAAAAAAACCACCTGGAAACATCCAAGATGTTATGAGAAACATTATTATCTTCTTCTGAAGAAGCGGCATGTCAGTAGCAATGTTAGAGTATTTCCTTCCTTCTCCAGGATCAGACACAGGAGGTAGCAAGTGGGTATAAATCTCTGACTGGGATGGTGGAGAGTGATCTTTATCTACAGTCCATTTTTCTACTCTACTATTTGCACTGCTTATTATGCACTCTGGAAGGAAAACAGTTTAAGAAACATTTCAGTGTTTCATCATCTCGTGGTGCTCCCACTTTAGATAAACACTGCTCCAATTTTCCAGAAAAACCCTGTATTTTGAAATAACTTGAAAATGCTAGACTACACAGACTGAGTTTGTGCTGGGGACAAAGCCAGCACCTCCAATTTTACACTCCATAAGAAAACAGTTCTCAACATAGATCTGAGACACGTTAAATCCTGGAATTGCTCATGTTTCTGGCCATGCTTGCTTTAATCACTAGGAAAGCTATTAACACTTATTCATATGCTTCAGGTGTTTGCATTGAATAAATACGAGCCAGAGGCCAGGTGTTCATACAGAAAAATCTACAGTGCAGCCAAAAAGCTGCACATAGTTGTTAATGAGAAACATTTCATCCTCTCCAAATGCTCGTAATATCAGGCCTTAAGGAATTCTGTTACCTTTTTAATTTATAATAAATGCTAATTCCCTTCAATTATGTTGCAACTCACCCCACATTAACGTCATTGGGAATGATATTGCCTTTCCAGGTGAGTGAGGGATGTCAGCACTCACAGTCCTCTCTAGCACTTGCTCATGGCCAGTGGACTATGAAAAAGTGCAGCCACTTCCCAAGAACATCTGAACAGGCTGATTCTGTCCCTGTTTTTTTGGATAATCCTGAGCTTCTGTGGCTGTTGGACAGAACTTACAGGCTTCTGGTAACTAAAAAAATTCGCTTTTTTTAAAGATCGCAACTATTCTTACAGCTTTATTCTCAATCACCCTTTATTAAAAACTTATTATCATTTCACATCATCTTGCAGAGCCTGGTATACACGTGGAAATGAGTCCACTTGTCTCTTTTTATTAGTATTCAATTCTGTGTTTGTTAAATACACTATTAATGCACACCTACTGACAGCTTAAATAAAATCTATAAAACAAAAAAGATGCAATTAAACAGCAAAAGCAATTTTAAAAAATATCTCTGCTGATCTACAGGCATCTCTTGTTATCTCACTAATGTACACAGGGGACAGGGTTGGCTTGTGCACTGTTTATGTACCAGGTGGTTCATAATATCCTTCCTACTCTCTTAGAATGTAAGAGTTGGTTAAAGAAAGCACTCTGAATTCCTTGAACGACTTTTCTTTGGTTTTTCTGTTTGCATGAATTGCTAATGATGGCAGATATATGATTCAAATAAAGCTAAAGACCTGTGAATGCAGGCCAGCAACTGCACTTGTCAGACAAGAATGCTCATCAATGCAGAGTATTTTGGTGCATGAAATAATAAATGACATTTTCCCATGTATGGTGCACAGTAATGAAACACATGCAGAACACTACAGAAAAGGTAAAATATTATAATCCTCCCCCAGATTTAATTGCTCACAGATAATGGAAATGTCAGTGGAAAAATAATGGGTTTAAATTTGACCAATAATGTTCTCTTGAGTACAGAATAATTTAACAACTGAAGAAGCAACAGACAACCTGAGGGCAAGGAAAGAATTCTCTACCAAACATTTGCTTCCATAAACAGGACATACTTTATTTAGGAAGCTTCCTCTCCCTCCCATTCATTCAAATTATTAGCTGCATATTTTTACTAAGGATCACTGATTATAAGTTCTTTCTCAAAAATAAACACATTGAATCACATTGGTAGAAAAACTAGAGCATTTAATGAAATACTGAAAAAGTATTCTTCAGTATTCTACACATCTATCTACTCAAAATGGCTAAGTATTTGCAGAATTCATAATGTTGCTGAAATTATGTAAGCTAAAGTAACTTTTTTTCCGGAAGAGTTATCAAATGAAGTTTTTCTATAAAAATAAACAACAATTTAGGATAAGGGCACTATAACTATATTGCTTAATGGCTACTGCTCTCTATATAAGTCCACCAAAGTGGACTTTTACCCTTATTTCAAAGCATGCAGTAGTTATTTTATCAATGACTTGAGCAAATAAGCAAAGGAAGCAGCCAGTATGTTGTAGCAGCTAAAGTTTAAACAGCAACTTAACAGTACACATTTAGTTTCTTACACATTTCTTGTTTTTAATAACTTCTGGCTTCCTTGACCTCATGATAATAAATAAATCAGTGTCTAGTGACAAGCATATGTTTAAAAGCACAGCAGATACTGATGTCAGCAAAACTTTCCTCATGCTAAGTTTTGCCCTCCTACCTTTATTTTACCTTCAACTGTTTACCATGATAACTACAGAATACACTTCTGAGATCTGGTCCAACTCCTTTAAAAGGCAACATTCCATAACCATGAGTAGCAAGTCTTTGAGTGCCAAATTTTGCTTCCCCTACTTCTACAGAACATCCTCAGGATGATTCAGGACCCCTAAATCAGGCTACTAAGCAGGAGAGTATTGGGAACTCGAGTCCTTAACTAGGTATCCATACAATATCCATACAACAAGTTTTATGAGAGAAACAGCTTGATTATAAGTGTTGCACTGAATTCAATGGTTATTGGAAATAACTTTTCCAATGCCGATTGCCCAATGTTTTTTACCCATCATCTTCACAGAGCTTTATAATCTCCAGCCCATACTTGCACTGCCACTGCATTACCTGAAAAATGAACTTCACAAGCCTCAGATTTTATCTCCAGCACCATAAACATAGTCAAACATAATGGGTAACAACATAAACTTTCAAGCTCACTTGACAACAGAGTATTTTTGAAGGACAGTCTTGATTTTTGTCTATAGTGTGAATAAAAGAAAAACCAAGAGATATATGAGCCAGCAATTGTCTGTTTTGGGCTACGTTATGATGTGGTACAGAACATTAGGCTTTGCAACAAGATTAAATTTCTTTTATTTCTCTTTTGGCATTCCATACCCAATGGAGTATGGATAGTGAGCTTCAAGTTTTTATTTTTGCCATATAAGATCATTTGAAATTTTCCACTCCACTGTAGTATATATTTCATTTCATAAACCTTA
Source organism: Chloebia gouldiae (assembly GCA_003676055.1). Taxonomy (NCBI): domain Eukaryota; kingdom Metazoa; phylum Chordata; class Aves; order Passeriformes; family Passeridae; genus Chloebia; species Chloebia gouldiae. The sequence continues at coordinate 1,953,883 of QUSF01000060.1, forward strand.
TAATTAAAAAAACCTCCTAGTCTATTCAAGGATTACAATTCAGAGGGGGTTCATTTAATTCCAATAATTTTACTATCTGTGCTTTAAGTTGCAGAGAGCTTCAAAAGTAGCTCTTGAAGTAATACATTGCTTCATTTACAAAGGAAAATGGATGCCTAATGCATTTTGTGGTGCAATAATAATGAAGCTGTAGTATTTCCATAAAGCAGCCCACAATAATACCAGGTGTTGATCCTGTCTGAAAAGGTCTTTAGACTTTTCCTAGCACAGTGTGGACCCATTATTCCATTGGGTTACACATTAGCATAGCGATCAGTGAAGTCCTCACCACAGAGAGCCACATCTGCGGAGGACAGATACCTCATCTGTGCCTGAAAAGCCGAATGCATGGGGAGAAGTTGCTTTTTAATGTAACTGTTGGTGTGGACTGTTAGTGGAAAGCAGACTGGCCAGAAAGGAATGATGACAGCATCATAAAGATCTGCATTCCTTTCCCTACCTGGCATACAGCTGCTGAAACTGCTTGGGCCAGGGCATGGAGCAAGGCTCACCAGAGATCTCTGACAACAAATTTCTAGACAGTGTTTGCTGGTGTCATTCTTTTGACTTTGCTAGAGCTATTACAGTTTTAGTTCAGATAAAATAAAAATTATAACTATTTGGCTTTTTGTCCATGAGTGTAGTAAGTGTGTGGGGTACAAACCAGTATTTTGGAAAAGACAAACACATTCAAAGCACTTGAGGAAGATGGTGGCTGTTATCAGCACAGTACTCACTGGACTACACAGCTGGGACTATGAAACATGTTTCAGTTTTGCTTTCCAAATGGTTTTGATCGGTATGATCATTCTCTGTTTCAGAGGATCAGTCTCTTTATCTTACCAATTCGTTATTTGCTCTTCTTTTGGGTATGTATTTATGTAGGTCTAATTCAAATCTAGGATGTGAACTCCGAGTGGTGTTACTGTATTAATTGTAACAACAAGCAAAGCAGGAAACTTCAGGGTTTAAGCTGTTCAAGAGAGAAACACTTTCAGAATAGAACCATGTCTGGAAAATATCTGTCCTGTGTTTGAGCATCTGTATAAGCATGCAGGAGGTAATCTGTACTGAGTTAAAGTTCATTACCACCTCATGGCAAGTTTTTTACATTGGAATTAAGTTGAGACTTGAAATGAGTTTTGTTATCCCTATTGTGCTGTACCAAAGAAGATGCTTTGTGACAGCAGGAAGAATGATTGCCTTTGGGATAGAAAACATAAAATTTGTGATACATCTGTCACAAAAAGATTTTTAAAAAGTCAGCTAAGTCTACAAATACTTTTCTAGACTATGGTGCTCTCTGGCCAGTGAATATACTTGGTATGACAGTGAGAAAATGTGTCTGATTTGAAAAATGTTACTACACTCAAGTCTCTCTGAAAACCAAGAACAAGAGCTTAATCACATCATATTAAATGACCCCATTTTCTGAGAGCTTCTATCCCACATCCCACTAAAATCTTCATCTACAAACAAGGATCATCCCAGGAAGATAATAAACCTACAGGGCAACAGGACATGAAAGTCTTAAGTGTTTTAATTACCTTTCAATTGTCAATTAGAAACCACAGTGATACAAAAATAAAAGTACTCTAAAACCAGTTTCCTGTCTTGCAAAGTTTGTAAGCCATTTTAAATAATTCACTTCATTAAGTCATGTAATTAATCAGCAATGTAACAAACTAAAATGTACCCATTCTTATTTGCATATATTTGCATATCATTATGTGTGGGTGTGCATATTATGTGCACTATAACACAGACCAACATACTTGGGAGACAAAGCTTTGATGTATGCAATGTTGCCTTGTCAAGCATCACCAAAAGGTGATTTGAATCCCCTTTAGCCAGAAAAATATTTTATTGACTTGATCTACTAGATTGAAATTACGCAAATTACAGTCAGACAGACAATAACCACAGTCACAACAGAGTATTCTAATTCTTCTGCAGATCAAAGGCAGCATGAAGCTGTATTCACACTAAGGGCTTCCTGGAATTGTGGATGCCTCATCCCTGAAGTGTTCAAGGCCATGCTGGATGGGGCTTGGAGCAACTTCATCTAGTGAAGATGTCCCTGCCCATGGCAGGGGCTTGGAATGAAGTGATTGTTAAGGTCCTTTCCAACTCAAGCCATTCCGTGATTCTATGAAGTATTGTACTTTTCCCTCTGAGAAAGAGCAGAAGGATGTGAGCTACTAGAAGAGCACGACAGTATTTACAGAATGCAACAGTGCAACTTAACAGGGGAAAACCACTCCTATAGAAGTAAAAGCAAAATCCCTCTGCCTGGCAGCACATCTCAGACTGCTTGCATGGCACAAGAGAGAAAATAAACAGCATCATAGTGGTCTGATATGTGGTAACTTTAAAAATAAATTCAAAAAATGTCTTCACATGGCAAATGAATGTCAAACTAAGTTTAAAGTGATTGTCTACAAATTTGCTTGCAATACAACAGTGGTAGCAAATTTTTCACAGAGAAAGGTGACATAGGAAGCAGCCTTCTCCCTGAGGTGACCATGCAGCAGGAAAGCAAGAGAGGACTTTATTCAGGATGATTTTGAGGTAAGACTATCCATCAACACTCTAAGCTTACACACCAGCAATATCCAGAAGGCAGAGAGCCTTGAACTGTGCAGCTAGCGTTGCTGCATGAAGCCAAGTATCAAAAAGGAGTGTGAAAAGAGAATTAGTAATACGTAGAATAGTGAATGTCAGTAAGATAATTAACATTATTTACAAGCTTTGCTATTGCACATTCAAATGTAGCAACAGGACTCTTATTTGAAGCAAAACAGCTTATGAGAAGAGGCCCTTTTAAAGAAAAAAATAGATGCAAATTTAATTTTGAACAAAGGAAGGACTATGATGTCATATGGGATGTGGCACCTCTATAATAGCTTTCTCCCACTTTAAAACTGAAAGAGATGCAAGTGCATTTCTTTCTCTCACCCCTTGCATGTCAATTATAAGGTTTTTAAGTAAAAAACATTTGACTTTAAAAAGTGCAAAAGGAATAAATATTTGAACCAGTTATAACCAATATTATCAAAGCAGTCTCTTGTGGATTTTCAGAATTATTTCACGGATCTTTGAGAATAAGATATTGCTGGTGCTGTTTGCCTCTGCCTGATGCTACTGTGATCACTTCAAAACCAGCCAATAATGCCTCTGCCACAGTGCCAGTTTAGCCATTTTTATTTGCTTTCCCGAGGCTTTCAATGTAACAGCCATTTAGCAGAAGTAAACTTAGAACAGAGACTATGCCAGTCTTGGTTAAACTACATAAGCTAAAACCCAAAAGAAACAAAACCAAAAACATATGAAAAACATTCCACAAAAAACTACTCTGGACCCTCACATAATCTAATTATCACAACACCACAAGGTAGTTTGCTGGAAGCTACAAACCTTTCTGTGCTGATTACTTTGTATTCTGTAGATGCTCTGTTGTCAACAGTAATGAAAGAGTTGTAAAGGGATTTAAATTAAAAATCACCAACTTTGGAATGATTTTTGCAAAACAAATATAAAACCCAATATTATTTTGACAGGAATTATATATTTTCATCAGACTTGTCAGTTCACCCAGGACAGAAACTGTTAACCAGATGATCATACAACAGGGTTTTATAAAATACATTACTGTGTGATCAGATTACACCTTAGTCTTTTCAATGTTTTAGTAATCTAAACAAGTTCCTCAAATCTGAAAAAATGCTGACTGTAGTGAGACTGAAGAGTAAATATATATATTTTTTAAAGCCAGGTGTATCTCACTGATCTATTGCTGATAATAATTAGCTGATGCCTTTTTAGCCTATCTTTCTCTTGAAGCAAAGGGTACATGCTAGCTCTTGATGGGAGGGGAAAGAACAGGAATCTGTGCATTCTCTCTCTGGGCACAGAGACAGAGCTCAGCTAAATTGAAATGTGGGATAAGAAGCCTCAAACATTACAATGTTGTCACAAGTGTAAGGAAATGTGCAGTTAAGGGGTGGCTGTAGTATGAAATTAAAGCTGATGATATGTCAGGAAACCCGTATGATGAATGAGAGGGGCAGAAAAGGAAGATTTCTTATACATGTACTACACAATAATTTCACAGAATAATAAGTGAAGTTCCTGAGTACCACAAGCAGCAGCATTGTCTGCCTCAGTAACAGGTAACCTAACAAGGAGACTGGTTCGTATACCAAAGTATTTCATCCCTTGGCAGAAGAGAGAGGAAACAGTGATTCTCTTCCCATGCTCTGATCTCCCTGGTCTAAGGGATTTTAAATCTTGCTAAGCCTTGCCTGGAATCACAAGACTCTGCTGAAGTAGAAACTTGTTCTGGCCCAGGGTATTAGGAGCATCTGAACAGAGGAGAAAAGCTGGCAGGGAAGCAAACCTAGACCAGGGCATGAGAACAGCACTGCAGATGCATAGCCAAAGCAATGCCCAGTGATTTTGGCATTAGGGGTATGTTTAGACCACAGTACAACTGCAGCACCACTAAGTCCCAGGGCTGCAGAAACTACTTTAACTGTTCTAGCATGCAGAGTTAACTGTGGAGGTGGCTGTGCACTCTGGAAGAACTCCAACATTTCCTTTGCATTAACTTCCTTATAAACACGTGCTTCCTATTTATACAAATTATAGTAGAGACTTCTGCTATTAAGAATGCAAGTTCCCAAAATAATCTTCCAAATTTATCTCTGGATGATCCAGAGAATGGGATAGCAATATAATGCTGCTGGCTTCATTACTGGCTCCACGTTTCATTCCAGCTGACTGCAGGTAACATCACAAAAGTAGGAAACACATAACAGGTACATAATAATCCAAATGGAAACTCCTCTGGTCGCTCCACTTCAAACAGCTACCAGGACTTGTACTGCAGGTAAACACTGAGAAAGAACTTTTTGCTGCCAGCCATTCCAGTAAAAGGTCACCAGTGGCTATTGTAATGATAAGGACACACTTAATGAAACATCACTCACCAAACCAGAGCTGCCACAGAAAGCAAGTAGAAACTACTACTAAAACTAACTCCCTCAGCTGAGCCAAAAAAGGCCACTGTCAAAAGAGTTTCTATAAAAATACCATACACCAAGGTGTTACTGCAAGAGAGTAAGAAACAGGGAAATGCTCACTGGAAAAAGAAAACAGCAGTAGACTGAAGGGAGAAAACCCCCATACGTCGAAGACAGTTCCTCAAATGATGGTTATAAAATATGGGGGGGTGACAATGACACACAATTACATCCCTCCTTCTATTTTGGTATCCAATATGATTTTAGATTCTTTCCCTAAAGAATCTGAGATAGAAAATTTCAGATCCAGTGTATGAAGCTGAGTAGGACTCAAACTATTTGATAGCACAATAGTATAACAGAAAGTGCCAGGTCACCTTATGAATGCATAACAATAATAATAAATTTAAAAAGGAGAATATGGAGATTGAATGCTGGATTCTCTCATGTCATATACATAATAAGCACCAGGCCAGTCCCCAGAGATGGTGGCTGGCCCTGAAGCAGCACAGCATCCCAAGGGATGGAACTTATGAAAGAAAACTGAAACTAGGGTGCTGGACAAGAAAAGATGATTATCCAAGCAGGGAGCATTCCTACCAAAAGAAACTAAGTTTATGGAGGGATCAAGGGAGTCTAAAATGAGAGCAAAGATAAACCTAGAAGTGTCTGTTACCTGCTTCGTACATAAACCAGCCAGAGCTGTAGCCTGATGTGGAGATCCTAGAGGGCATCCCCTGGGTTGGGGAGACACAAGAAGCTTCCCTCAAAAACCTGGTAAAAAGCCCCATTGGCTCCTTCCCCTGTTCCTATGTCTGTTCTCATGCCCCTGAGCCACTCCCTCCCTATTCCCTGATTGGCCCTTACCTTTGTGCTGCCCTGAGACCAGGGTCACCCCTGGCCCCTCGGGTGGGAGTAAGCTGGACCCTCCATGTGTGTGAGCTTTTGACTCTGAACATCGCACCACATGGCTGAATAAAACAGCTGTGGATACCATGCAAAGGCTCTTTTTGCTTCTTTACCCTGGACTTTACTAGCAGCAATTCAGGCTGCAACAGCCTGACACTCCATCATCTTTCTCCTGAAGGAATGCAGAATCTTCTATTACAAAACCACCTTTTTTTGGAAGTGCAGCTGGTTGCTCCTTCTTTCCGTGCCCCCTCCAACCTTTGGCCAGTCTGTAGGTTGCTGGGACTGCAGACAGGAAGTTATGACCCCTCCCTGTCCAAGTTCTATTACTCTGAGAAGAACACTGTTTTAGAGGCCAATAACTTCTTGAAGAGATTGCATGTTTGATAGCTTTAACTCGCTATTGTATGCTACTCCTGCCCTCTAAGTCTCATTTCCTGCTTCTTTCTTATCTAAATTTTGGACTTGGCAGTATTGTTCTTGAGATTTAGCTGAACATGGCCAAAGCCATAATAATTCATCTGTAGGACTTGGATTTTCAACAGATAATAAACATGCATACAGGATTTTCCCAACACGCTCTTCCAGGAAATCTTAATTAAAGTGAAATATAATAGGAAGAAACATGGTATTACTCAGTCTGGTTATTATAATAAATCTGATCTTTGATTTCTGCCAAGACCTAGTCTTTCATGGAAACTCAAAATAAGCAATAAAGAAGTAAACTAATGAGAAAAATAATGAAGTTTTTCATAAACAACCAGAAGAATCTCAAAAGTGAACACCAAACAATATTTTAAAATAATCTAATTACTTGCATGCTAGATTTGTCTAACCATGACAGGTGAAATCCAGAACTACAGGCCTGAAATATATGTATGGCAAAAGTGACAGAAACACTTTACATTAGAAGAGGTTTTTAGGAAGCATTTTCCTTTTCCTTATTTTTTTTTTAATTCTGTAATTAATCAAATGTAGCATTTAAATTAACTTCTGCACTATTAAGTATCCAAACACAGACTGTGGCACTAAATGGGAAAGTAAATTTATTAGATAAGATTTTTTTTCATTGGACTGGTTTTAAAAACTAAGTGACCATAGAGTGCACATGGTAATTAATTTCATACATTTTTCAGTGTCTATGCTGAATAATTAAAATATTCACAGAGAGCAAAGACAAAGCTCAGTTCTCTGTATTCTCATTTGGATCAAGATATGACAAATACAACTTCAGGCTACTTAACAGATTGTTTACCTCATCAATATCTCAGTGAGAAATAAAAAGTTCAAATCAGAGCAGAACAACTCAGAGTACACAGGGCAAGATTTGACTGGAATGCCATGAATTCAGTTTGTCTTTGGATAACTCTAGCACACACAAGTTGAAGCCAAAGGGAAAAGGGGCCCTACAGCAAAAAGATCATAGGGAATTGTTGTTTCTTGTCACAAAGCTGAGACGTAAATGTTACCTAACATTTTCTTTTTCAATTGAAAAGGAACTTCTTTTAATATACAGTAAAAGCATACTGTAATTAATATATTAGTATGTTTTCCTCTTATATAAAATTTTCTGTCAAGTCCTCTTGAAGAGCTCACCCTTCTCAAGTAGTCACTGAAGAAGGAGCAGGTGCATTTCAAGGATTGACTCCCCAAACACTGGTGTCAAAAATTAGAGACAATACAGATTTCTATTGGCTCTACCTTCCCCTCATGCACTGTTAGAAAAACTAAGCATAATTTCAGAATTCTTGCTTTCTGCCTACTACATTGACGTAGAGCAAGTCACTTCTCTAAATATTCTTTGGAAAGAGTGGCAAAGGTTTTCACTGTTTTCTCTTGAACACCCCTTCCTCCCAAGTGATTGACCCAAGAATATTATTACAGGTTCCAGAGGAAAGGTACTTATAATTAAGGCTAAACAATGCTCTCCATTTAGAGTCTAATCACAACTGTTCATTTTGAATAGGAAAAGTCAAACTTACAATATCATTTAAAGAAAAAAATACAGCTTTTTCCCCCCCTCCTTTTTTTTGAGAGAATTATTATCAAGCTCCATGTTGAAGAACAGGATTTGATATTCTGCACCAAGATAACAAAGATGTGAGAGATGCAACTATCAAAAGACCATTCTCTTGCAAGACTCAAATCTCTTCCTAACACAGCCTTGTTAAAATTCAGCAGGTACATACTTTGAGGATTCAACATCTGCCAGGTCAAGGAGCTGGACAAGACTTTTCCTTGCTGTTCTTTTCCCTGGCAAAGGATGACTACTATAACATGAAGTCAAAACCATAAGGCAGGGGACTAGCTCTGCTGTTCTCTCTGTGCTGTGATTGAGGCCAGAGTCCAAACTCTGAACAAGAGAAGAAAGAGGTAGCCATACATGGCACAGAGGAGAAAGGAGGGAAATAGTCAAGAAAAATTGTAGTAAAAAAGAGGAAGATGGAAAAAGACCATATGAGAGAGTTCTCAGGACTCTGACTAGGGTGTTGATCAGAAAGAAGTCTGAAAACAGCACATAGGAAGAATTTGGAGAAAAGAGGTCCAGGAAATTGAAACTTCTGCAGTCAGCTAGAGAAGATTCACTTGCAAAACATGAACTCAAACATCTGACCCCAGTGAACCAGACAAAACTGGTTTATATAGTGTGAGGCTATGTTAGAAAACAACTGCCAATTATACTTACTTAGTTTGTCCTTGTAGAAGTCTGAAGCTCGGGACCTTCCAGTGTGCAAATAAAATGTGCATGGGTTACCTTTCTTTTATTTTTTCCCTTGGTTCAAATATTTAAAACCTGAGACTTGCTTTAAAGATACATTATAAAGTTCAATTCTGTGAAATTCAGAAGTTATGTTAGAAAAGCTTAGATTTTCTAATATAAAAGCCTTTTCAACTACTGTTTGATATTTTGCCCACAATGATTGTCTATAATTCTCCTCCTCCTTCCAGAAGGATGGCTAGAAATAGACCTTAATTCTAAAAGGCTCCAGCAAGTTGTCCAGTGGCATTGTCTCTCATTACATCTTGTGACCATCTCTCTCCATTTTGTTTTCTTTTCCTTTGCACACTGTAGCTATTAAAAAAAACCTCAAACCAGTAATTTAGTTTTAGAAAACAAAATGGATGGCAAATCAATACTCTAAAACTGGACCTTACTGTTACTTAATGCCCAGGCTCCTATCAGTACATCAGGTGATGCAAATCATCTAGTTTCCACCTCAAAATAGAGATGTTAAGTTTCTAACAAGCCATAGAATTATGTAAAAATCTATATTGGAAGTCAGGCTTGCCTTTTTTAAGTTTTGTTTGCACTGTGCTTATACTTTTAAATGAAAAAAGAAAAGGTGGAGAAGGTCAGATGGGCTGGGGCAAAGGTTAGAGGAGAACTTGTGCCTCCTCTTCTGTGCTACTCCTCATGTGCTGCATCTTTTGCCACAAGCTCACAGGGGCAGGGTGAAAGCTGGGAGATGGGTGAAAGGCACAGAGAGATTTGCACATGGATCATCCCTGTCTCTAATCTTGTCCCTTTGCTCCTCCTTCCTAGTCGATGTGTCAATTACAGCTCTGGTGTTTGGTACAGGCTCTTCCCTGGCCAAGGTCCACCTCAACACCCGGAACACTTGGAAGACTCTGACTGAAGAGCTATTACAGCTATTCCTCTTCCTCAACTCACTCATTTTTAAGCAAAGCTGTCCTCAAACAGCTCTTTAAAAAGTGAGATATTTTCTTCATAATTGGCTCATCAAATGCCCAATACTTGTTCAGATCATTCATTCCTTGAACTTGTGCCTCACTGAGTTTTTTGATAGGCAATTTATCTAAAAAACCCAGAAATATCCTTAACCATTTCCAGTGGAAACAATGTGTCCCACATTGAGTCAGATTTTGTATTCAGTGTCAGAAATACGTGACAGGTGTTGTGCCCTGTTAATGATGATAAGGCTAACAGCATGGAGGATTCACCATAAACGGTGGATTTGTCATTTCCTTTGTTTGTTACTACCTTGAGGCTTTACTGGAAACATGCAGGAGATTCTGAGGTTGCTCATGACCCACAGCCTCCAAAATTGATCCTGTCCCTTAAACAATAACGCTAAATAGATTCAGAAAAGAAATAAATTTTAAAAAAGGAAAAAAATATTTTTTTACAGAGCTGCTGCATTTTACACTGCCCACTAGGGTCCATTCTCCCTTAACAGTAGCCAGCTCTAAAGACAAAAAAATAGAATCATGTGACAGATACTGCAATGCACTCAGGTAAATCAGTTTTGTGCCTCTCTGTCTCTTGGAATAGAGTTAACACTGAATGATAGGAAACATTCATGTATGGCTGAAGGGAAAATTAAGAATATTGATGCCTGTAAAAAGCGACTTAGAAGTGGCAGAGACATTATAAACAGTATTTTAATATGATGCGAATTACAAGCACTTGATACAGAGGGGATGATATATTGATTTTCCTCATTCTGCACTATGCTTGTCACTGAGATCAATGGAAGTCACAAACCTGTATCAAGGAAATTATAATATGTGGAATTATTTATAGATTGGCTGCTTCAGGTACACATCAATTGCAGCATCATAATGGCCAGACTTATGACGGAGGACAAAGCCATCCATTATATATTGTAAATGATAAAGCAGGCATTCCCATCATTGCTTCATTCACCACATTTTTCATATGTGAAAGGAAGAACGAATAGAAGGATTCTCATACTTCTCAGCCTTTTTTTATAAAGAAGTAATAAACATTGTATAGTTTATCACTAAAAGATAATGATTCCACTTACAAACTAAGTCTAAAAAAACAATTACAGGCATTATTTTCCAAAACAGGGTTATGCAATGTACACTGAAGCAAATATGCTGAAACTTTGGGAATCACTTCTGGATTGCTCAAAATTCTGGGGACCTTGAAGAAGCTGAAAAGAAGCAGCACACAGAAGTCCAGCATCTCCAAGCTTCTGGGGGCAAGAAAGCATGAACCTGTAAGCACATGCTTCCCTTTTCCTACAGCAAAAGCTGTGTGAGCACTGGCAAAGAAAAAGTCATACAGACACAGCGGTACCTTTATAATTTTCGTATCTCAAAATTATGGCATTTCCAATAAAGTCTGCTTTTGAATCACTATTTACTTCTACAGCTCACTTAGTTTCACCGTAGTCTTTATCTCCTACTGTTAACTCTTAAAATAAGCCTTTCAAAGGACAAAACCAAACTTACAATTCTGGATGTTAGAATTGAATTTTTCATGTCTGCTTGTTCTTTTGACAGGCTTAAAAGCAATTTGTGGCAATCAACACAAAGGGATTTGATTGACAAAGTTTAATAAATTGATCTAGAGAAGATTCATTGGGGAAAAAACTGCTAAAATTGCAAATTAAATGGCAAATAGTTTTTCTCTGTCTGCCCTTGAAAGAAAATAGGTTCTTTTAGATGTGAAAATCATTCTAAAAGCTGATAAAAGTACCTAATGAAATTTTAGAAATGCACAGCATTATCTTTCAGATCTGAAAAAGTAATCAAATAAAAAAGAAACTACAAAAGGACAAGTGCCACAATGGCTACCAAACAAGTCTGTTGACCTCATTCACACAAACCTCAAAAACACAGTTGCCAAACTTCCCCCAAGTGAAATACAGGACATTTAGCTAAAACACCTGTGGAAATCAAGGGGTTTTTCTCCTCTCCCTTGCCTGTCTGCTCTTTCCTTCCCAGCTTACTGTCTGAAAATGCCAGCTTACTGTCTGATACTCCTTTCTTCATCTGCAGACAGGAGCAGTGCCCAGCTGGAGGATCCCTCCCAGGCCACACAGGCAGCAGTGCTGTGACCCTTCCAACACTGCTCCAGCCCAGGGGAGTGAGCAACAGTCCCTGCTGAATTTGTATCTGCATAACCCTGTTTTGGAAAATAGCAGCAAAGATAGAAAAACCCCCAACCCAAAGACACATCTTAAACTGCCAGGCCAACTCTCAATGGGACCACTGTGGGGTGAAATGCTATGCTCCCATTTGATGTTTTTACTCTTCGGTTCTGAAATTTTGGGCTTTCATTGACCAACTCATGAGGGAAAAACAGTATTTTGGGACGGAAAAAGAGTAATTTGGGAGGCAAAATAAGTAATTTAGCTGGTTTTAAAAAAAATTTTATTTCTAAACCTCTAGTCATGTGAACAGTGTTGGACTGATAGCACCTAGCATAGTTAGAAGATTTATTTCTTTCTTTATTATCCTGATGGTGCAAATGATTTTGTATGTTACTGCCACTACTTGCAAAGCCTTTGCTTTAATCCTCAGACAACCCTATCACGCAAGTCAAAGTCATCACCTCCTATCCAACACATCTTTCACCTAATTTAGTTCAATTCTGAAATTCATATACAGGATAAGAGCAGGATAAAGCTTTTCTCTGATTTAAACTACAGTATAACTGATATATTTTACGTTTTTGTAATGGTGCTTCAACCTCATATACCCATTTACTGGTTTAATTTTAAAGTATTATTCAGATTTTTTGTGTTTACACCATTCTTTTGTGACTTCAAATTACTGTTACCTGCAAATACAACTGATGTATTAATTTTCTCAACTTTCAAATCAGCCACATGACATAAACCCACACAAAATAATTTATATTTTGATCTACAAAAACCTAATATGTTTTCTTTTACTAACAAGTGCGGGGTTTTAAAAAATTATATTTATGTCTGTGAAAATTTTCCAATCAATACTATTCTACTCAATGCTATTCTAACATTATGGTGATTTTGTGTAATAAATTAGTTTTCCTGTGCCTGGTAACTTACTGTAGCTTACACACTTTTATATTTATTGGAGACATAACAGAAAAAAAAAAGCATTTGAAATGCCAACAAATGAAATTTAACACAGAAAACTCAGAATTCATTAATGCTAAAACATATAGTTATGAAAGACTGCACAAAACTCATTCACTCACTGAAATACTACAGAGACTGGGGGATTTATGCAAGGGACAATAAATCCGAAACAATACAGCTCAGTTCAACACACCACATCTCACTGCACCTTGTGAACTAAACCATCTCAGCTCATTTACCCTTTATAAAATTACCTTTTTACTTCAGAAAAGCTATCTTTGCTAAAGGACAAAGGGCAAACCTACAGTATTAATCTACACATTAAACACCTATTTTGGCAATAATAAATATGAAGGTCCAGAATTACCCATTACAGACTGTAAACATGATTGTTTACTTATTTGATCTTTAAAAATCCACCATACAAACCATTTGTGTTTGACAAAAGTCCAAGATATGATTCAGTTACTTCTTTGCAGGCTGACCAAAATAATTTATATTAGCTTTGCAGTGACCTTTGTTATATGTTATTCTAATGTTGGGGATACATGTTTTAAAACTCCTATAGACAATATGATTAAAACTGTTATGATATGATTAAAACTATATGATTAAGCTCATTAAAACCAATAATGAAAGTTTCTTTAGATAATCTAGCATCTGAATTAATTTTATGATCAAATCTTGTTTGCTCAATAAGGTTTTCTATTCATCAAAGACTCAGGTAATGAGAAATCTTTACATCTTTTAATTACACATTCCTGATACCATCATCTTCAATTTCTGCATAGTTTCAATTTAGAATAAAAGATGTTTTAATCAACTTCTTCTAAATCACAGTAAAGATTTTATCAGATATTAATGGCAAACACCACCAGTCCAAACCTACTTCGATGTTTCTTTTCACTAACACAGACTAGTAAGAATTGCCATCTGTAACAAATGTTTTCTTTGCTTTCTCAGTATTTGTGTGAATGTTGAACAAATTATTTAAGGACTGTGCAAATGTTTTTAAAAATACACTCAAAACTGAAATATAACTTTTATTTACAGCAACTGCTGTTCAGACTGCTGCTCAGATTCTACAGTCAGTGAGCTGAACCTTGCAAGGTTTCACATATCTATCTCAGAAACTGCTAATTACTGATAAAACACACAGCTGCAAAGACCCTGCACTCCAGAGGTGACTTATTAACAGTTGGGCTGCTGCTCAGCCAGGCTTGGGCTCTACTGGGCATTTAGAACCAGCCTTAAACTTAAACCCTCTGTGCTGCTGGTCCTAGCCTAGCTCACAGTGCATGGAGCCCCACCTACCTCCTCATGCAATCCAGCGCCCGAATGAAGAAGTCTTTGTGCAGCTGGTGCTCGTCCCTCAGGATGGAGCACTGCTCCAGCGTCACCGACATGGATGTCCTGTCTTTGGCACTTTTGCAGCAGGTGAAGCGCACTCCGTTCAGCTTCCGGCAAATCTGAGACACAGGCAGGGCACACAGGTTAGCCCTCCTCCACCAGGCAGGCTATGCAGCCCCTACAACTCTACAAGCCTAGAAAGTGTATCCAGAGAGCTATAGCATTCCTCAAGAAGAAAGCACCTGCTAAAAGTTAGCACTGGTGCATTCAATTCCTAAACTTGAAATAGGATTTTTGTAACTATTAAAATTTTTTTTTATAACTATAAAAGAAACAAATCTTTTTCCTCACTTAATCTAGCAACCACCCTGTTCAATGAATTGTCTGACTAAGTAATGAATAAAGAAAAACCTTGATTCACAAACATGAATGCAGCAGACTAACTTCTTGTGAAGGTATGGAGTCAGACACATCTGAACTAAAACAGTTTTTTATTTTCAACAGGTAAACTGTTGAATGTATGACTCCCATTTAATAAAGTTTAACACAAATTACTGCCATGGATTGTCTACTTTCACTTATTCTTTGAAAAAGTTGTAACGCATAAAGGAATTGTGACATTTTGGAGGATGATTTCTCCCTTTAAGAATCAACCTGCGGTCATACCATTCCATTAGTTTAAATTTCGGTTTCAAACAATATTTTACTAGAAAAATAAAAATTTGAAGGACAGCTGCTGTGCCCAAGTGTGGGTCTACCTTTCCCCAGATATAATTTATCCTGAGAAAAGGTGATACTTTGCTTACACCTATCCCTGGAGAATCACAGGTATAACTGTATGACACCTCAAAATGTTTGTGAGAATAGGGCAAGGCAATAAACTACAGCAGTAATCACAAAAAGGAACTTCCCACATTGGCTATCATGGGAGAGCTCGCAGGATGAACTGGAACATGATCTCCACAATGTCAGTTCAGCAAATAAGTGTTTCTTCATCTGCTAATTGCATTCTCATAAATTCTATTAAAATCAATAAATACTATTCAATTCTATTAAAATCAGAAAATATTTAAAGAGTCTTAAGTTCTTTGTGATACCATGGTGAGGGCAATCTCAAGAGTTTAATTTAGGGAAACAATTAAGGGAATCTTACTTAGAACCCAAAGAGCTACAGGATAGTGAAGGAAAACCTATGAGTGTTTCTTCCATCCTATAATTTAAAATTTTAAAAGTTAAATCTGTTTTAAAATTTGAACAGTTGCACTGGGATTTAAAACATGTACTATAGGGTAATTTTCTTAAATACTGCTATGAAAGAATTTAAGTGTTTCATTGAAGAGATTAATTCTCTTTGCACTAGTATCTTTGGAAGTCCATGATTCATGGGGCTATTTGATGAGAATGAGTCCTAAAAAATATTTAAAATATTAAAAAATCATTAAAAAATAAAGTAAAAAAATATCAGGTAATTATTCTGTATGACTGATGGGCTCTGATGTAGGGACATAGGAGGAGAGGAATTAGACAACTTCTGTTAAATTTATTCTTACAGTCCAATTATATCAGGGATACTGTGCAATAAAAAAGTGATATTGCACAGCTACTGCACTGAAAAAGTTTTATTCTTACATCTTTTTCAAGAAATAAATGGAATATAGTATAACAGTGTGTAATCACTGGAATCAGAAATACACATTTCAGAAAATTAAAGTAAGGGAACCTAAAAAGAAATAGAATTCAGTGAATGAAAAACCTGAAACACTTTGTATGTCCAAAGAATACTTTTTACCCATGAAATTATTTTCACAGAACTCAGAATAGATGGTAAAATACAACTTTCTATACCCAGAGATTTAGTACACTCTTTTGTAACTAAGTTTATACTGTATCTTTTACTTTTTTAAAAGTAGTGTTTCATAGTAATTGCAAGACTGGTACTTCAAGAAAAACTTATATTTTTCCTTACAAAGGATTTATACTGCAATAGCATGTTATAATATTTATTAACCACATGGCAAAATGTAATTAGTAATAGGAAAGTTACAGCAGTGTTATTAATACAAAAATAGAGTTAAGACTGTATTTTCCCTGGTGCTAATAAAAAGTCATAGAAAATGTTATTAATATTTTTATATCAAATATTTATTTGACTTGAAGGGTATATACATTTGAAAGTCTCCCAAAACACAAAGCCTTGCTTCCCTTTCAGTAGATGCCAAAAACTCCCTGCTGGTATAAGGCAGCAGAGATACCAAGGGTACTTTTCTAAATATAAGACAACTATGTGGCTGAAATTCACAGTCCTGAAAAGCTTGCGGTCTCCATAAACATCTAAGAGTTCTTATCCTGGCCTTTTTATTTTTTTTAATATGCACATGCAAACCCCACAAAATTGGGAAACAAAAAGGAATTATGGTGAAAAAGTAAAATAAGTATTAATCACTGTTAAATAAACTATTTTCTCTGTGTTCTCCCTATTTCTGATTGTCTGTCCTTTGCATGTCTTTTGCGACAGTTATTTGTGAAATTAATTCAATTACATAAAATCAAAAGTTGAATGCAGCAATAGCAAAAAAAAAAAAAGCCAAAGCAAGCAGTCATGTCCCACATCATACCTCAAGTACACTAAAAAAAAAATTATTTTGAGTAACTTCATATTATCAAAGAATGGATATGAAACAAATCACGCAAATTCTAGCAGGTTCTACCAGTTTAAAATGTAAAAAAAAAATAATTCTGCTATTTAGGTGGAGGAAGAAGAGAAAAATTTATGAGTGAAAGGAGTGACTATGAGAATAAGTATGTTAAAAACTATTACAGCCCATCTGCCTCCTTTAACCAGTGAGTTCTCCAATCATATCCTTAAAATCCATTGCACTTACAATATTAGCAAGCTTATGAAAATGAGTTAATCATTAGTTCATCAATTTCTTTGAAACAAGAGAGTTTACCGTTGCAGCCAGCCACATGATTTCTACATTCTTTCTCTTTTTAACCTGGATATTTTGATGAAGACTTTCTAGCAATTCCTTTAAATCATTTTGTTCTTGAAAATGTGGTAAACCTGGAAAAAAAAGATGATAAAATTGCTCATTTTGATAAGGCTGGTGATATACTTGTCCTGACTAAAGAATGCTCATGGTAAACAACAGGTCTATTTACACTTTTTTTGGAACACATGATGAAAATTACCAGCTAAATATTTAGGGAATAAGTAAACCTTATGTCTTTCTGAGTATTGCTTTGGCCTCCCTAAGATCTTCATGTGGAAATTTAAAGTATCTTCAACCTTTATCTTACAAATGGATGGTGAAAAAGAAAATCATATCTCTGCTGTAGTTCTGTTCATCACCTATTACAGATATTCAATAGAATTTGGAAAAAAAAACAAACCTGGGTGCATTACAACTTGTTTTAATGGGATTTTTTTTTTATTTTAAAGTCAAAAATTTTGGGTTTGTTTTCAAACTGAAACATCTAATTATTGTTTTGAAATATGCCTTAGATTTTTACATAATGTAACATAAGGGTTAAACAGCACTAAGTATCCCCTCTAAAAAGTAACAAAGTATATTTCTCCTGAAATTAGTGGGACTTTATTTTGAAGTAGAAAATAATTTCAAGTTTACTTAAAAGCCAAAATTTTACCTGCTTGTTCTGGGTATGGCATTTAAGCTGAAGTTTAATTTATCCTACATCTCAAGCAAAAACTCAAGAGTAGGCAATTTAATTTCCCCTTCTGTTTCATATGTATATAGAAGACATTTTTTTTAATGTTACATTTATCTTCACTACTTTTGAAAATCAATAAAAACAAGCAGAATCTGTTTTCTGAAATTATTTTTTCTCATGGTGGCAAAGTAAAAATAATTATAGTTACCACCAAAAAACGGGCTCAGAATCAAGTGAAACAAAGTGAAACTAAATTTATCAATGGCTACAGTTTCTTCAAGCAGAAGAAATAAATTGTTCATCCAGCGAGGGAAAACACCCCCACAACCCAGGCTCCAAACCCAAGCCCAAAGACTTATACTCAATTGAAAGAATAAAAATGAGGGAAGTATTAATGAAGGTCAATATCCATTCTCCTAACATGATCCAAGTTGGAATGATCTCTCTTATCAACAGATAAGAGCAATAAGATCCCTTTTATCTTTTACATCTAATAAACTCTGTAGTTTCCCTTATCCATGATTCATAGTAAGAAGTAATTTAAATATATTAAAAAAGAACTAAGTTTCATTCATACTGTGCTGTCTAAAAAAACTCACAAACAAACAATAAAAAAAGAAAAAGGGAGGAAAAAGTACATCCAACTAAGTTTTGCAATAATTTTAATGTGGATTGTTTTAACTGTGTTCTGATTGTACACTTACATAATGCAGAGCACATAAAAACACATCACACTCTGCTAGACTATTACCCTTATGGCTGCATCTGTTTCTTTAAAACACAGAGCATACAATGACAAAGATGCTTTGAGATTATGCAAATGTATCACTAAACATTTTATTGCTTCCAGGCAGGTTTCCTTTGGTTCACAGCAGAAAATGTGACATCTCAGAGGGGTGACTTCACCACAGGTACAGCAAGAGTCTCCTAATTTATAGTACTGCCAAATGAGTTGCACCTTGACTGGAAATGATCAGTTGCTTAAATTCCTTGTGTCCCCCAACAGTATTAAACCACCAAATCAGGCTTACAGTTTATAAGGGGGAGGAACCTGGAAGTACCAAACAGCCTTGTTGTTTTCAGTTAATTATGTACTAATAAATAACAACCTTACATTTTTGGACTCTTACTATCCTTATAGTATATGGCATTTCTATAGTATATAGCATTTCTATAAAAGAAGTACCACTTTGGTGCTTCTATCAGAGCTATATTTGGTCAGCATTTTTGACAGGAACCTTTCTGGGAACACACTCTTGTTTTCAGTTTCTGCTAAAAGAATTTAAGAGGTTAAGAAATGGGTAAATGATGAAGTGCATGTTCATCTTAAAGAAGATAGAAAATCAGTGGATGCTTAGTTACAAGCAAGAATATTATTGGCAAGGAGAAATACAGACACAAGAGGAAAACTAACAGCAAAGGTGGCAATACCTTTCTGGAAGTGGAAAACTGAATTCTTTGAAAGGGAATATATGAATGAAGCAGCAGGCTAGGGAGGCTGCCAAGGGTGGATGCAACAGCATGGCAAATAGGGCTGTGAGTCCTCAAATTCTGTTGGGCTTTATGAGCACTGTTTGGAACTAACAGATTTGGGAACACACTCCTGCATTTATTTTGTAGTACAGATTTGGCACTACAAGAAATTATCTGGATGGGTGGAACAAAACCATCCAAGAGTCATCAATATTGAACGCCTCTCACTTGGCCCCAGCACCAGGGCTGCTGCCAGCCCTGTATGGAGGTTTGTCTTTCAGAACGGGGGAACAGGAGAGGGATTAAAGTCCTTCTCCAAATGAACAAGTTTTAGAGCTTCACTTTTTTCCTATGCAGCTGATTGAAAAGGTACGTTTCTCTGAGGCAAAAGAGTGATTCCATATACTGGCAGGGAGCTACTGGGAAGGGCAGTGGAATCAAAAGGTGCTTTGGGTTCCATAAAAATTGTATAAAGAAGAGACTCCGTTCTTAAAGGTAGAGAAAAAAGCAAGACTGTTATAATAACCGAAAAAGACATGATGAACTAGACAAGATTAGATCTCAAAAGCCTTCACAATCTGGAAGAAATCCGGGAACTGTGTGGCTCCCTAATAATCCTGCAGGAAGGCAGTACAAGTTTAAAATCCGTTAATGAAAAGCAGCCAATATTATCTGAATGCAAATTTTTGCTTTTATAAAATAAAATCTATTTATGAGGTAGCAGATCTGCCTTAGTCCTCACCTGGATGAGGTTAGTTTTTCAAGGATATTTTCTTGGGAAGATTCCCCTAAATTAATCACCCAACTTGTATGAGTTTCTCTGCAGACATCCTAGAAATACTAGGTCTGTGGCTGGATGGATGGGCATCCTGCCCACCATTTAGGAAGAGAGCTTTTGTTTCTGCCAAAATTATTAACAAATTAAAATTATCCTGATATAAGAGATAAACAAGTATTCATATGCATGTGATGTATCAAAGCTTTACATAGTATTTAAAAATCAGGCTGTTAAATCTGCAATATTTGGTACTATAGTTTGGGCATTAAAACTAGCAGGATTAGATTGATGCAAATGTTTTTTTCAGTCCTCGCTTTTGGCATTCAGAGTAACAGCATAGTAATGTTTATGTTTATAATACTGAATTTCTATAGAAGTGGAATACAGGACCTATTCTAATGAAACCTTGTTATTCATATAATGATGATGTGGCTCATTGCTTGTACTTGCATCTGCAAATTTCTCAGTGGTTCACCAAACCTCAACACATTTTTAGAATATGAACAGAGGGTATGACTGAAGCTGATGAAATTTCCCACCAAGTATTTCTGTACAAATACAGTAGGTACAGACTGACCTCTACATGAAATATTAAGAAACGTATTATTTTAATAACTTAAAATAGCTGTTCAATTCATCATTCCTCTGTTTCATTTTCTCTGTAGTTTCTGCTGCGGCACTGGGCCTGAAATCACTCTTAAGATCAGCAGGGTTGTGTACAGATACAAAATGTTTAAATTTATGGAACAAGTTATGGAATTCTGCTAGTATTGCTGTCTTATAACCTTTTACCCATCAAAGCTTTTCAAAGCCATCTGGACACTGCATTATTTTGTACTCACAATCAGGAGCCATTTTTTCCGTAAATAACTTGTAATATTCTTTGAGAAGTTCTAAGTTTTCCTGGTTAATGTTTTCCTGCAAAGTGGT
The DNA here is from genome assembly GCA_003676055.1 of Chloebia gouldiae. Classification (NCBI taxonomy): domain Eukaryota; kingdom Metazoa; phylum Chordata; class Aves; order Passeriformes; family Passeridae; genus Chloebia; species Chloebia gouldiae. Next base: position 1,974,897 of record QUSF01000060.1, read on the forward strand.
ATCTCCAAACCTATGAAAATACACAATAAATTATGAAAAAAACCCAAAACCCATAAACCAAAAAAAGGATAAATTATCTTTCATAACTATTTCTTTGATAAAGAAATAACTTAGGTTTTATATTACTTGTTTTATAGTGCTGAATGCATTAGATTTTGTCAAACACGCAGTAGTTAAGTTCTTGTATGCTTTGGAACTAATTTTGGAAATGAGATCATCACTGATGCATACTTCTTCCAGAAGTTTATTAACAAAGCAATCTACTTACAAACATGCAATAAGGTACTTATTTTTTTTTGCCCTCACAAATCCTCCAAATAAATGGAAAGGCACTTTGGGGGAATTCCAAATGGTACCATAGGCAAAGAATACCAACTCTTCCACCTCTTAGTGCTGCTGTTGCTTAAGCATATTAATTTCTATAAGAGCTGGACAATATGGAAATGACACAAGAGGGAAGAGAAGCTTATCTACAAACTAACTATAGCTATAAAACTAAATACCTTTCTCTCTGAGATCAAGATTTCTACAACAGCCACACTTCATATGCCAAGAAAATAAATCTCACAGTACTACAGGAGATATGACTGTAAAGACAAGAATGTCCCCATGGCAGTTAGCGCCAAGTTTTTCCAATTCATCTTTAGAATAGCTTTGAAATAGAAAGGGAGGAGTACAGGAAGAGAGGCATAGGCAGGTAAGTGAGAAACTCAGGCAGAGAGAAAGGGACACAGATCAGAAGATATCAAATATACTGCTATATTGTGTACAAGGGAAGGAAATATTTCAATGGGCCAAAAGGAGAAGATGTGACTACTTCCTCAGTAGCTATTGCTGCACTGTTACATGAGAATGTTTCTTTTCAATCAGAAATATTCTCAAGTGTAGTCTATCAAAAAACAAATAAAAATATGGTTTTTTTTCCTAACAGAGTAACGTTTCCTAGAAATTTGCCACAGGAATGTTTTTATATTCTTATGTTCTTTTCCCGACAAAACCCATATATTTAGCCAAAAATCATATGCAATGTTTGCAGTCTCAAAAACAAATGTGCAACTTTAGGAGTTAAGCAATATTTTGAATTAAGACAGAAACAGACTGTAACTGCAGGCAGGTAAGCTGCTTCTGCATTGAACTTATTTGTTTAGTAGATGTTAGTACATATCCATATTTATAGATACATGACTGTTATGTTTTCTCTCATGGCTTTCTTTCTGCACAATGTAAAATGACCACTGGGAACAATACCTCCTGCCACTTCACTTGCAAGCCAGGCATCTTTTCATGCCAACTCCTCTACAAGCCCCCAGGTAATCAGGCTATTTCTAAACTGTGTCAAATTATTCGTCAGAATATTTGTAACACTCTGTCCTTCCTGCCTATGTCACACATGTAAGCTCCCACTAGCTTGCTTCTTGGTTATCACATCATGTCTTATCTCTTATATTTTGAGTGTCCCACTCAAAACTGTCGTGACTGATTTTGTTTGTTTTGCACATTTTCAGTTTGGCCATGTCACTCCTCTCAGTGCTTTCCTCTTAATGGCATAAAGAATAACTTATTTTCATTTTCAAGAAGTTCCCAAGTTCTCTAACCAACTATCCAACTCTTTCACCAGTAAAATTCCAGTTTTTACTTTTGATTCAGTCTATGTCTCCCATTTCAACTTTCTGCCTAAATTTTCTCATATATCACCACTCAACTTGGAAAAGTGTCCCATAAGCATTCACGAAGCTACCTGATGGCATTCTTTAGTGGACTTCTTTAAAAGATTGATTTTATTTGGCTGTCTCCAATGATCAGGAGGTGAAACTCCTGGGGTGCTTAACTTCTTGCCTATTGTCCAGGTTAAGAATTTTCACTGTTTCCCTCTATTACTCCAGCTACAGCTTTGCTATAAGCTTTTGGCTTATAGCGAACACAACCTAAAGATAAGTATTAAGTATTTTGGATGCTCTGCTAATAAAAACAGCTAAAAGGAAAGAAAGTTTTAAAAAGTAGCTGTCTATACTGACATCTTGACTTCTATCTTGCAGTTTTAGCACTGCGCAAATGTGGTAATTTAACATGACTGACAGATACCCTTCTCTTGGCAGAAAAAATTAATACGTTGGTAAAACTTTGACTATTATTATACTAATTAATTCGTTTCCAGCAATCTGTTGCAGAGGAGTAATAATAACATATCAGAACTTTATCAGCCTTCACATTTCTACAAACATACTACTAATGCATTCCCTATTATTAACTACCATTCCACAACCCTGGAAAAAAAGCCCTAAAAAACTGAGACAACTTCTCTAGCTTATCACTTGTCCAGACTCTTCAACCCCATCTTTAAAGATATAAGAATTTTGAATTTTCCAACTTGTTTGAGAATTTCAAAGTACTGCATACAAACAAAATTCTGCATCTGTATCCAAGAGAAATGTAGCACCAACTCTGTGAAATGAAGCCTTGCTTATGATCTTATCTTAATCTAGACTTTTTCACTGTTCTACATTGCTTCATAGCTTGTGTTTATTTCCTTCAATACCTTTGAAAATACACACTGAGTCAATGTGAGATTGTCCGAGAGCAAATAACAAAAAAGATTTATTTCTAATCCTGAGAGATGTTCTGTACCAACATGGAATACTTGGACAGAAAATGAAACATGACTTATTCTTACCTCTCTGCCAGTGTTTGCTGTTCATTGATTCCAACATTAAAGAGCACTGGATACATGCGAAGCAGCTTTCCTTCTTTAATCTCTTGTGGCAGCAGCTCAAACATCTTTGCTGGAAGCTGGACCTCTATAATATAATGTTCACTAGGGAAAATAAAAACAAAAATAAGGATGGGGTTCTTGACTGGTCTGCTTAAAATAATTTTCCTAAATTACAGAGACTGTGTAGACTTACAAATCCCTCCCTTTTTCCCTTAATTGAACCTTAAAAAGGGATGATTCAGCTTGCTTGTTTTAAGAGCATAACCAAGTATATGAAGAAAGGCAGGTATAACTGTATATAACTATAAACTAACTTTACTAAAGTGAAAATAGGACTAAGGATGAAAGCAGCAAAAAAGTCCTCTGCTACCAAAATATCAATAAGAATACCTCAACTCTTATGCTGAGTTACAAAAACAACTTACTTCTGAAGTCACAAATTGATCTGGTATCCACTCTAAAAGTAGTATGAGTAAAAACATTTCACAAAAACCTATAGTAAAACTCGCATTTTCTTGAGTGGTTGGATTTTCTTCCTAGGGGTAGAAAGTGTCACCAACAACTAAACTGCCCCTGTGAAGATAATAACTGAAGGCTCATCACATAAACATGAATCCTGTTTTACGAGAAGGAATATGATGTATAGGAGTCCTGGGCTTATATTTGTGTTCAGTCTGACATAATGAAAAATGTGCTACTTTGGCTGCCAGGCCAAATTCTAACCACATGGAAGCCCCATGTTAGAATTCCACCTGCCTTTGAGACTTCGTGCTTGATCCCACAACAGAAACAATGGCATGATGTTATTTTAGCTTTTATTAGCTTTCTTTGCATTGTTGGAGCAACCAATCTAAATGAAAAAAAAAAAAAGAACAGACTAGAAGAAAACCCACTTATTTTCAGGATCTGATATTTTAATCAGAAATGGCTGACTGATAATGGAGGCTGAAATTTTCACTCCTGCAGAGAACATTTGAAATATGACACCAGCAACAAGAGGTGTTACAGCAACAGGAGGGAAGGAAGATCTATCCTGCCTACAGAAGTCAGGTCAAGGAAGTCACTCAAGTTTTGTATGTAAATTTAAGATGGATAATTGTTTGCACCTATGTAAATAATCATGAAGTTCCTCCAACTCTTCAATCACATAGCTGCTAAAGAATAGAAATGCCATCCAGATTACCCTCTGGAGAATTTGGGTGAGAAAAAGACAGAAAACCTTGAAGAAAAATGTCAATTTCTGCAGTAGCTCTGACACCTTTAGCAAGCTTGAGGGACGACTGCACCAGCTCAAGTGTTTGGAAAAACAGATTCCACTTGGAAGAGGCAGTGGTCATGTTTAAAATTTATCCTGCTCATGTATCTGAGAAAAAAGTAAAATGGGTCCAGTGCAGACCTGTGACTGCAATGTAATTGCATTCAGCAAGGGCAGCAACATCTGCTTAGTACAGGCTAGAACTGGCATGCAGTCTTTGAGCAAATGCCAGATGTTCCCCACTGAGAGGGAGTATCAGTCCCGAGTGGAGAATACATGACTCAGCGATGGGGGACAAAAACCAAAATAGTTCTGCCTCCCAGGTAAGTTTGTGTTTTGTTTAATTAATTCACCCATGTGAAAGAAGTAGAGCATTAGCAAAAAGGATAGTAAAGAATGTGGTTCCCATGACCTCTGCATAGCAGCATTAATTCTCAGACTGCCTGAGAGCCCTCCTGGCTGCAGTCAAGTGCTACCAGAACACTGCTCTGATGGACTGCCTTGATGAACTAGAAAAGAATCATTGGTTTAGTCTAATTCAAAGAGCATGCACTACAGAACCAAACTGCCACCAAATCACTGCATTGTTACATTTCACTACTCCCAAAATTGCTACAAATCGCTGCATGTGAAAGAACACCGAGAAAGGCTGATCTTTAGGCATGACAAATTAGTGTCAGAACAATTTGAGACTTTTCCCCTTGTCTTTTTTTTTTTTTCTTTTTTCTTTTTCAAAACACTTTTTGAAGTGTCAGAAATGATCCTTGGTAACTTTAAAAAGTATGTTACCAATTGAACAATGAAAACAATGCATTTCTGTTTGTGGACGGAAAAGGCCATAAACCTATGACAGAGCTGTCTAGAAAGTCCAGAAGTAGTACTGAAGTCAAGTGGAGGCAAAAAAAAGAAACAATTCAAAGTATTGGAGGACTGGAAGAAATCTGGAGGACTTGTTTGACATCAGGTTGCCAAAGATCTTGCAGGTCTATGATTCTACTTAAAGAATAAAAATAAACATAACATTAAATTTTATTGTTATATGCTTTCTCTCTTTCAGGGCTAGATTCAGTGCAGAGCTATCAGGCAGGAGATGGATTAGGTGGGTACAACATTTTCCAATGAGATGAAAAAATCAATACATAATTTTTAACATTTAATGATCTTCCAGGAAAACAGAATGGAGAAAGCAAGCATCTGTTTTAAGAGACTAAATAATAAATTTTCATCTATTTAAGAAGAAACTGTATAAATATAGGCCTTAAATATTTAAATGTATATGATTTGCCTAAACAGGACTGCTTAAAAATATCCCTCTCTTTCTTTGCATTATTCTCTAATACTTGTTATCATCACATATGAAGACAGACAAACACTTGTAATCCTGATAGAATGCTTCTAAAAGGTAACCCCCATATGGCTGGGTGTCATGGATCCTGCAGCTGTTTTGAATTGGCTGAAATTGCACACCTTTAGCTCATTGCAGTAAACCCAAAACAAGTAATTTACATGAACTTTGCTTTGGAAAAGAAAAAAAATGCACACATGGTCAGTCACAGCAACTCAGCTTGGAGGTTCTTTACCCAGGTCTTCTTTCAGCAGAGTGCAATGTTTTAGATTACTTCAGCATGGCTTTAAGTGCTAGTCCAGTCTTAGGCTTTCTTGAAAACATGGTGTAAGAGACTGTGATACCTCAACGTTCATGTGCACAATCAGAGTGGTTTGGGCTGGAAGGGACCATCTAAATTCAACTCCTCTGCCATGGGCAGGGACACCTTTCACTAGACCATGTTGCTCAGAGCCCCATCCAATGGATCATGAACACTTTCACGGATGAGGCATCAACAACTTCATAGTGCAATCTGTTTCAGTCCCTCACTACCCTCAGAGCAAAGAATTTCCTCGTAACATCTAATCTAAACATCCCCTCTTTTAGTTTGAATCCTTTTCTCCTTGTCCTGTATCTCTATGCCCTTGTAAAAATCCCTCTCCAGCTCTCTTGTAACCCCATTTGGTACTGGAAATTGCTGTAAGGTCTCCCCAGAGCCTTGTCTTCTCTAAGCTAACTGTCCCAAGCCTCTCAGCCTGTCTCCACGAGAAATGCTCCAGCCCTCTGATCATCTTCATTAAGCCCTCTGACTCCAATAGAGCCACATCCTTCTTATGTGGGGTTCCAGAGCTGCATGCAGTACTGCAGGTGGGGGTCTCATGAGAGTAGAACAGAGAGGGGAAGCCATCTCCCTTGTAGAGATGGTCACACTGCCTGCAATGCAGCCCAGGATACAGCTTTCTGAGCTGCATTCTAATAAATGAACCCACCTAGTTGATCTAGAAAAGCCAGTAGACATAACCCTTTTGGATTTTAGCAAAACTTTGGTACAGTCTGTCCATACTTTTGGACAAAATGTCCAGCACACAGCTGGATAACCATGTTATGTGATGGGTGAGCAACTGGCTTACAGGTCGGGCACAAAGGATTATAGGGAATAGGGTGACATCAGGCTGGTGTCCAGTCACTAGTGGGGTTCTGCCAGGCTCCATCCTTGGCCCTGTGCTCTTCAACTTCTTCATTAATGCAGGACTCAAAGGAATGCTAAGTAAGTTTGATCATTATAGTAAACTGGGAGGAGGTGTCAACTCCCTTGAGGGAAGACAAGCCCTGCAGAGACCTCAAGAAATTAGAGATAGGAAATCATCAGTTGTAGAAAGTTCAACCTTGAAGGGCCAGATTTTGCACCCGGGATGGGGCAACCCTGGATGTATGGACAGACTGGGCAATGAGAGGCTGCAGAGCAGCACTGTGCAAAGGGCCCTGGAGGTCCTGGTCGATGGAAAGTTGGATCTGAGTCAGTGCCCTGGCAGCCAGGAGGGCAACTGTGTCCTGGGGGGTATCAGGCACAGCATCACCAGCTGGGCAAGGGAGGGGATTGTCCTGCTCTGCTCTGGGGTGGCCTCATCTCCAGTGCTGGGGGCAGTTTGGGGTGCCACAATATAAAAAAGACATGGAGCCATTAGAGAGTGCCCAAAGGAGGGCCATGAGGATGGTGAAGGGCCTTGAGGGGAAGTTGTATGAGGAGTGGCTGAGGTCACTTGGTCTGTTCAGCCTGGAGAAGACTGAGGGGAGACCTCATTGCAGTTATAACTTCATCAGGAATGGAAGTGGCAGGGCAGGCACTGATCTCTTCTCTCCAGTGAGCAGTGACAGGACTCGACTCCAGGAGGAAATAGCCTGAAGCTGGGTCAGAGGAGGTTTGGATGTCAGGAAATGTTTCTTCAGCCAGAGAGTGGTTGAGCAGGTTGAACTGGCTCCCAAGGAAGTGTCACAGCTCCAAGCCTTACAGAGTTCAAGAATCATTTGAACTCTCAGGCACCAAGTGTGGTTCTTGGGAAGCCCTGTGCAGGGCCAGGAATTGGACTTGATGATGCTTGAGGGTCCCTTCTAACTCAAAATATTCTGTGATTCTGTAAAGAATGTTCACAAAGTCCATATTTTGGCCTCTAATAAAAGAATGAGAGTTCCTGAACAGATTTTCACCTCCCTTGTGTGGCTGGTGTCTGCTACCCACACCAGGTCAGTGCACTGCTAGACAGTGCCACACACTTTGGATTGATTTGTTTGTACACACAGAATGTCAGATTTCAGCACTTCCCTAGAAAAAATAATTACAAGTGAGTATGCTGACTCCTCAAGATAAGAATCTGTAGTTTAATTTTCTGTCTTGTGTTTCTACATTCTTTACTCTCATTTATTGAGCCACACCATATAACCATATAATCTTATAACAACCAAACTTGTGGAGTTGTGTTACACTGTATATCCCCTCATAATGGTTTGTACCTCTATATCCCCCTCTTTGTAGCCATTTGGTTCATCCCAGGTTTCCCATCAGTACCTGTATGTCCATCAAACCCCAAAATCCCTGACCTGTCCCCCTGTCTCCTCCCAGGTGATGTGTCCATCACCTTGTGACCCTTCCCCTTTGTCCAGAGCCTTCTGTCAGGGTCACCAGGTCACTGGGCCCTGGCTCGGGGCTTCTCCCCTACCCCCTTCCCCAGTGGTCACTCTGAGCCCTTGTCCCAGAGAGCCACCCCCATGTCCTTCCCCCCTTGGCTACTCGCGTTTTCCCACCCTTCCTATATCTGGCTTCTCCGGGCAGGAAAAATCTCTGTCTCTGGATGTCCTTCGAGGACAGATGTGGCCTGGAATCTCTATAGGCTTTCATTAAACTTCGGAATTATTCCTGAGATGAAGAGCACCTTCTTTCTTTGCTTGTGGCACCAGCTCGTCTTTGGACTCATGAGGCAGCTCCTCAAAGCCCCCCTGGGATCCAAGGAGAAATTCCTTCTCTCTGCCTGACTCACCCAGCTAACCAGGGATTTGAGGGCAAGACGCAGCACAAACTGATCTAAAAATGGAGGGTTTCTTAAACAATTATTAGAAAATAGCTAGATTTTCACCATCTTCTCTTTGTATGGTTGATTTCCAATGCTGTTTGATAGGAGCAGTCTCATCACAGCTCTAAGAGGAATGGGACACCTCCACATAAGCCTTATAGATTTTATTTTTTTATGATACTAATTCCATCCAGTGAATATCTGCCAGTAAGTACAGTACAGCAATCACAGGCTGTAGCTGCTCCATCAACCCAGAATGCCTGAGGCAGCTGAAAGCTCAGGTCTCTTTCAAATCCAGGACCTCCTGGTGTGACAACAGGTACCAGTAATGGCAGCAAGCCAGCAAATGTTGATGCTGGATTTTCCAGGATTTTTGACTGCTGTGATTTACAAAGGATGTATTTCTTCTGTTTTATGCACACATCATAATTATTCTTAATTATTCCCAATGTGTTGCCTATCATACTCCAGCCTTCCTGTTATTTATCTCAATCCTTTCTCAGAAAGTTAATACAATGAGAGTGAATCATCCAGAATAATTAAGTAAACCAGTGGTGAAAACCCCCTTCAGAGGAAACATATATTTTCTAAAAGTTGCTGAATTTAATTTACAGTCATCTTAAGAATAATGATACTATTAAGGAAGTGATTTCTGCAAAATAAAAGCACTTGGAGCTTCAGACTAGAGTAATAATAAAGATGAAAAATCCATCCCAATCTTGTTAACCCTCAAATAGCCAAAATTAACGGAGTATTGCAGTTTATGTCCTGATATTCAGCAGTACTTACGTGAGATTCATAAATGAAAAGTGATTTTGTGCAAGGATTTCTGAGATTGACTATGTCCTGTATGATTTTCAGCAGCTAAAAAAGTTTTCCATTTTTAAAAGTGACCACTGAGTTTTGAATGCTAAGTGGCATCTGAGTTTTTTGGTTTCCATCTTAAAAACAATTAAGTTCTAACTCTTGGAATAGCAATTTCATTTCTCACACTGAAATACAAATTCTGGACATTCAAAACCAAAGCTTCTCAGTTAGAGACAACATCTGTAAATAATGACCTTGGCACCTCTCTAGCATTCAATATCTATGTGTGAATAATAAACCAGTAGCGCTGCACAACACAGACATTGCTCTGATTAATTTGTATTAGTAACTGGAACTTTTAGCTTTTTATCAGGAGAGTAACCCAGATCTTACTGGCCTTTAGAATCCTACTACTTCACCTTCTGAAAAGTAAAACTATTGCATTTCCCATAAAATAGAATTCAGCAACGAGAAAACCATTAGCTGGGTTTCATGGGCTACAGATTAAAACTGTAGCTTTGTTTCCCAGGCTCCAAAAAACAAAGTTCTTACCGCCTTCCAGTTATAATAGGCAAAAAATCTTCTGATTTGGCTTCAATTATTTTAAACATTACTTTCTGCAGATCTGAAATGCCCACAGCCATGTCTTCTAGCATCCCTGCTTCTTCACCTACATGAAAAGATTAAAGAGATTATTATTGGCAGATCAACGTATAGGTTAAAGCAATATGAGGATTATATTTTCTAGCCTGTGCATCTAGAAGTCACAGTTCTAAATCCACATTACAGTAACCTACATAAAACCAGACTAATTTCTTGAACTGTTGACAATTCTGTGGCCTAAGTGGTAACTATTAGTACTAAGCAATTCTGAAAATCAACCTGCTCTATATAGACACAGAATAACCTCAGAAAAGCCATTTTTGTCTATTCTGAAAGTGTTTAAAAGGCTGTCCTGCCGATGGAGGACAACAGTTTTGAGAATAACAACATGCATCATGCAAAATGGAGAAGATAGCTATTTCCAAGTAAGAACTGCATTAAAAAGCTGCACAAATGCTAAATTCCTCTACTTTATTAAAAATCTCTGATTTGGGGAATGATCCCAATAGATCTAGTTCAAAGTTTGAAACATAAGGCAATTTCTCCCTCCAAATTTGCTTTTTAATACATATCAAATAATGGCATCTGTAACAAACTATGAAACAGTTTCCAGGCTATCTTCACATTATCAGCACTGGTGATCATGGCCACGGCTGATAAAGGCAGTAAGTGTTTAAATCTGCTATTTGGATTAGCTTTCCAAACCTGGTATTTTGGGTCAGGTCTGCATGGAACAATTAGCTGGTTGTGTTCTCTGCGGAACTCAGAATGAAACAGATTTATAATTTTTGCTGCAGAATTGACAACACAGTATCAATGACTTTAGTTGTGCAAGTCTACTCTCTTGTAAGGGCAGTATTTGATTCAACAAGCCAAATTACTGGAAACAGATCAGGGGTTAAAATAAGAACTTCCTGGGTAAACTTCTGGGTTGGGTACATAAGGAACTTTGTCTAAGAACAATACTTACTATATGTACTAAGGAGTCCTTCAAATTGCACGAGCAATCCAACAGTATGAAGCTGTTGTAAAAATCCTTGATCATGTAAACCTGTGTGCAATTTGATTACGAAACCACAGACCAATCCAGCGAGCTGTAAAGATAATGAAAACACATGCAATTAAGAGGTGTCCTGTTACAAGACATATAGTTAAAATGAGGCTTGCTATCTTTATGTACAGCAGAGGTAACACCTCCATATTTGAGAAAACAGCGTAAGTATTTCTGTTTAGTGACTATATACATGATTTCATAATAACGTATTTTGATGCTTTTTTTTAGTATATAAAGTAGTGAAATATTCTGTTAATTTATATTAGATAAGCCTTATTTGTTTTGTGTCATTGTGTGTTATTTACACTGACATAAATCAGACCAGAACCTCACTTGTCAGGCTTTAAACATGTAAGACTGTGAATTATGATGTGAATTATTTGAATTAAACATGTGAATTATGATGGATTTGAAAGTGGTTCAATATCTTAATGCAACTGGATCTCCTTGGCAGTTGCAACATACAACTTAAGGGAGAAAGTAAGGGAAATAGAGAAAAATCTAGCTGAAAAAACATAATCTATAGGAGAAGACATAAAGAGCTTCAGATATTTGCCAAGGGAAGACAGTTCTAAGGAAAGACATACTAATAATCTTTAAACACTTAAAATACTGCTACAAACAGAAAACAAATAATCTGCTCTCCATTTCTGAGGTAACCAGGAGAAAAAACTCCCCCTATCTTGGATGCTGCCTAGCCAATGCCCTGTAAGGCCACACCTGGAGTACGGTGTTCAATTCTGGGCTCATTAGGGCACGAAAGACAAGGAGCTACTGGAGAGAGTCCAGAGAGGAACACAAAGATGGTTTAGGTCTGGAGCATCTCTCTTATGAAGAGAGATTGCAGGAGCTGGGCCTGTACAGTCTAGAGAAGACTGAAGGGGATCTCACTAATGCACAAAATTCCTCAAAGGTGAGTGCTAGGAGGATGTGCCAGATGCTTTTCAGTGGACCCCAGCGACAGGAGGAGGAGCAAACGCCATAAACTAAAACACAAGACATTCCACCTCAACATGAGGAAGAATTTCTTTACACTGAGGGTGGCAGAGCACTGGAACAGGCTGACTAAGGAGAATTTGGAGTCCTCCTCTCTGGATATATTCCAACCCCACCTGAGTGTGTTCCTGTGTCACCTGCTTCAGGTGACCCTGCCTTGGTAGGAGGGTTGGACTGGATGATCTCCGGAAGTCCTTTAACCCTACCGATTCTGTGATTAATAATATCAGTAAGACATATTCAAAGCTAGACTTGAGAACTATATAATGTAGGAAGTCTAAAAATAGATTTCTGGATCTTTCTTTGTGCAAAGGCAGGATTAGACAACTTTTCCAGTCTATTGCAGACCTGCTTCTCTTGACTCAGTAAAAGAAGTACTATGGATTTCTACTTACTATTTAGTTTCCTACCACATTATAAAATATTTAGGTGAATATCATGGAAAATAAATGAGAAAGCTGTGTCAAATTGGAAGAAAAAAAAACAACAAAAAAGAAAACCACAAACACTGGCATGAACAGTATGCTTATAATTACAGCAACAGAAAGAAGTAAGTGACACAAGACAACCTACTGCTTGGCTAAAGACGATGTCTCTTCTTAGGGTCAGCATCAAACACTGGGGCAAATCACAAGCAAGTTCCTGGAGCAGGACAAACGCCATGGATTGCTTGGCCCTGGTCACCACTTCTCCCATGCAGTCCTTCAGTGTAATCACCAGTGGATATAGCTGTTCATACCAGTCACCTAGAACAAAACACGTCATCTGTTCCATAGTGGAAAACTTGCAGTGAAAAACCCTTTTCCATGAGCAAGGACGGCAGCAGCTGTGTAGATCACCCTTCCCTTTAAAACAACCCTTGCAGCTCTCATCAATCTGTTGTGGGACCACAAATGCCACTGGAGAACATGCTTTTAAGTAGGTCTCCATTTTACCACTGGGAATGGGGTTAAATCCCTGACCTGAATCCAACTGCACTCTGAAACAACGGCTTTTTCTAACAGTCCCAACACCTCTGTAAAGCTTGTATTTAAGTGTCACAAACAGAGCATACAGGGAAACACATAAAACTTCATTTAGCACATAAAGATTAATACAGTGGAGATGGAGATCTCCTGTTCTTTCCAGGACTTACAACTGGCTATGTAAGAAATGAAGTAGCATCAAAAATGCAAAACCAGAGAGAATATCCATATATTTAAGAAAAAGTAGGTGCTGGAGGGAAAAACACAATAACAAATAGGTATATGGAAGGGTATCACCTGCTTAATCTACAGGCTGGAAATACAATGAGCTTCAGATCATAATTTTTTTTTAGCTTCTCTCTATATTGTTCTCTTTAAATTTTAAGAGACACTGAACTCATTTTTATCTGTCAGAGAGATATGATTGAAACATGTTTTACTCTGTTAAAATACATGCTAGGAATATTAAAATAAAAACCCTAGTGAAATGCTTGAAAAATGTGATTCCTTAACACATTACAAATGAAATGTAATGTGATAACTAGGAATGGAGGAAAATCAGAACACCTTACATGAACTTGCTCAGTAATGCCAATTGTTCCTGAATTTTACAGGATTTAATAAAATCAGACCTGCATTGTAGTTGCATATGGCTTTGCCTACCCTCTAAGTTGAGCAAAGAATAAAAACAAACCAAGAAATCCCCCTCCTTCAGAATCTACATCTCAGTTTCATTGTACAGTTTGAAATGAGGGAAATCAACACAATCAAAGAACCTATATAAAAATTGGCAATGCAACTGACTTAATGCAACAGTCCATAATTGGCTCATATTTTCTGTAGATTAGGGTAATTAAGAATCAATGACAATTAAAATCTGTTGTAGTTAGGTGCAAGACAGCAGCATGTTCTTTCAGGTAACAGTGAGTCAGGCTGGTAAAAACTCATTTGTACCGAGGAAGTTCTTTAGGCAGGAAGACACAGCTGCCTGTTGCCAGTCAATTTGGCTGAGCTCCAGAAAAACATATAAATTAATAAAACTGTAGCCAAGAAGACTGGAAATAACTTTGAAGGCTGGGAGAAATTAGAGAAAGTAAGGACAGGAAAGGGGAACAAGGACAGAGCAGGCACAGAGAACAACCTGAGCTCCTTTATTGTCTTTGTGGTCAGACAACATGTATTTTAACACAGTCATACATATTTAACCATGAGTAATACAGACTGAGGAAGCGTTCCCTGGAAAAAAGCAGTTCTGAAGCGAGTGTCATCCTGACACAACAGATCATAAGCCACCCCCAGGTACAAGCTTCAGGTGATATTATATATGTCATTGACTAACAGAGTGATGACACACTCCATGCCAAGGTCTGGTGTACATATTTTAAAGAGATTGCTGGAAAAATGGAGAGCTTGCAGGGAAGAGCTACCAAGATTTAGAGTTTAATCTCCTTAAGCTGATGAAAAAGGCTGAGCAGTAACTTGATTTCCCCTCTTCATGAGAAGAAAATAACAAGGACTAACTGTGGTGTTTATTCTAGGGAACAAAAGTAAAAAGAACAACCAGAGGGTGCTGCAAAACACAGACAAGTTTAGAACTAAGGTAGACAAAAAATGTGATGTACTGGAAGAGAGTGCAGATAGATCAGGCAATCTAAGCTCTCAGGTCAAATTGCAATCCTTTATTAATTTAAGCAATAAATATATGCCAATAAAAGCAACAGGAGCAAAATAAGCTCAAAAGATGTAATGTATACTGAACCAATAAGCAGGGCTGTGTGGTAAGACTAGAGTTTGTTGGCTATTTCTTACTTGAGCAAATAATGAAAAATATTATACTCGGCCATTTCAAAGTAGACTTGAAGGTACAGCAAACAGACATCTGTTCTTCTTCCATGGGTAAGGAGAGCTGGATACAGACACAGCCAAGGATGTGGCAAATATACTCTGCCATGCAGAAAAAGCAGAATTTCTAGAACTAACTACACTTCTTGAACCTGCTAATACAATTTCAGGTTATGTGGATAGGGCTAAAGAGCATTTCTGACAGCCTTTTTCGTAAAAGAAGAGCATGTACGGGCAGAAGAAGGGGGAATGGATTCAAACTGAAAGACAGTAGGATTAGATTGTGTATTAGGACAAAATTCTTCACAGTAACGTGATGAGGGACTGGCACAGGCTTCCCAGAGCAGCTGTGGATGCCCCATCCCTGGAAGTGTTCAAGGCCATGCTGACTGGGGCTTTGAGAAATCAGGTCTAGTAGAAGGTGCCCCTGCCCAACTATTGCAGATGGGTTGGGATGAGAAGCTCTTTAAGATCCCTTCCAACCCAAACCATTCTTTAATTTTACGAATAGAGAGGGTCACATACTGGCTACAAGTTGCATAATACTTAGATCTGTTTTTACTGAGCTGCCACTTAACCAGCCCATCTGCACTGTGGATTTCTGTTTCTTCAGGAACTTAACTTTGTATTTCTCCTTGCTGAACTGCATCCTAATATTTAAGTGCACTGTTTCATCAGGATCCATTCTAACCTGCTCCCACATTGCTTAAAGCCTCTAACAGCTTTAAGCATCTGCAAACTTTATATGCATCATCCATATTTCATAAGGCAAGTCAGCAATAAAAATACTGAATAATACTGGACCCAGAACAAATCTAAGTGGATTCTTCTCCATGCAGCCTTCTAGGTTGGCAGTAAACAACTGATAACCACCTCCTATTATTATTATTTTCCAAATTTGTACATACCTTGCGGTAGCTTCAAGATAATTTTCTCACAACATTTTTTGAGGGAAGACTACATGTTTGGAATACTAACTTATTAATTCACTAACATAAGCAGGTTTTTTTCTGTAATAGTTGCATTTAAAAGGAATTCAAAGATTTCAAATTGTCAAGGTCATTTTTTATTGAAGAACATTCATATTAAATTTATTTTTAAAAAATCCTACTGAGTACTTAATATCCCAAAGAATACAGAGCTTTACTTACATATGTATTTGGCTTTTTGGTAAACAATAAAAATTGTAAATTTGTAGAAAACCTTACCCTAGCAACTAAGAAAATAGAAATTATTATATAATATAGAGTTGCTTGTCACTAGTAAAGATGACAACCTTTGTGTGATTAAGTTTTCCAAAACAATCTTCTGCTTCTTGCTCACACTGAAACTTCTTAATCTCAGTTAATAAGAATGCCCAGTCTACAGAAGGTGGATGTAGTTGGCAAATCTGCCAGAGATTGCATTGTTTCTTGAATAAAAACAATGTTCCTGAATAGACTAGTATATCCTCATGCTTGCTCTTTACTTAAAATCAAAATAAGAGTTGTATCAGAGACTGACATCTTAGAAAAGCCAACTCTAGGAAGAAAAAAAAAAAGGTGCCAAATTTTTGATCTGTTAAATTTCACTGTGTCACTTGTTATGCAGGATGTCCTGCTGCAAATATTCCAGCAGGAATATGAATGAGGATCATTCATTAACAATGCACCACGGTCCAAAAATTCAGCATTATCAGCTACTTATATGTATATACTGTAACTTTTAAATTGTTCCTTGAAACTGAGAAGCACCGTGGAACTGAAATTTGTGAAACAAACAAACAAATAAAAATTATATTTTGAAGCTTACAAGTAAATTCAGTATACATATACGGAATGTATACAATATATGCATTTTAGAATGTAATATCTTTCAGAATACCTTTGTACAATCACTTCAGGAAAGGAATAATACAAATTATTGCTTTTAACACATTCACAGACTCACACACATTGAGTCTTCAGATTTCAACTTTCTTTTAAATTAAAATCACAAGATTTGTATCCACAACACAGAGGAAAATTGTTTGAACAATGATGAAGAATTAACTGAATAAGTGAACTTCTGAAAAAAAAAGAGATTAGGAGCAAGAACAAAAGCAACAAGGAGACTCGAGGATTACTGTCAGGTTTTTAAAATGACACGGGCAGCCTGTCAGGTTTTTAAAATGACACGGGCAGCCTGTCAGTTTAGAACACTTGACATCCAGAAGAACTGTCAGTGTCTCCTGATGAAGCAAAGAAACTCAGTACTGAAACAGTGCTAGTCAGCCACTGGAAACTAAAACAAGGCATAAAAAATAAACATATTAAAATAAAGAATGGAAGGATGAAACTAAAAAGACAGTACCGCTATGCAATTAGAATGAGATTAAAACAAAAGTCCATGTTCAGCAAAGCACTGAGTAAATATTCTATGTCCATTGCCAAGAGAGTGGTGGCAGCTCAGTCTGTGACAGGATTTGCCCTCTGGTTACTGGAAAATGTCCATCAGTCCCATGTTCCTGTAATCAACAGGCCTGTACAGGCAAATGACCTGCTTAGCACCCAGCTAGTCAGTTCTGCATGTTCATATCCAAGTTGCAATATGTCAGACCACATGTTAAATTTGACAAAGTTTGGCAGAAAAGCAAGCTCCTGGTCTTTTCAAAGCATTCAGGCCCACTGAATGCTTATTAAAATATGCTGGTAGCCAAAAAAGAATGCTTCAGCCTAGTACTCCTACCTCCTTTTGCCCCAGCAACAGAGTAAAAAAGCCAATTTTGTCACTGCTATTTGTGCCACTTAAAATCCATGAATGGCTTGAAGTCACTTCAAAACTTATATGGTATGAAGTTAAAAAGCATACCTTAAATAAAAAGTAGAAGAATGCATAATGCCCTTGTCTTAAAGCAAAGGAGGGCACTACAGACATATAAATGTAACATATATAAATATAAATGTGACATATAAATGTAACAGCAGATACCCACAAGGTAACCTTTCATTTAAATTAATCACTTATTATTAGCTGATCATGAAAATAATCTGAGAGAATTGAAACAATAGAGGTAAAACAACATAAATGAGTTGCCTTGATATCACAAAGGGAACATTAGACAAACTCTGTTTTAAAGAAAAAGGCAGGCAAATCAAACCTACCAACCAACACAGAGCAGCAATAAATCCTTAAAATCAGCATGAAATAATTAACCTAGAATTTGATTTTACTCACCTAGGATAGGAACTATCTTTTAATGTATATTTTTTTAAAGGGAGGTTTAAAAATACTGACTTAGAGTATTTCACATATTCAACTTTGAACAATAAAAAGGTCACTGACTTATTTCTTTTTTTTCCACTCAGCTCTCAGAGCTCAGTTTAACTCCAGCTGAGGGCTAAGCTCTTTGAAAAAGGAGGAGGCTTTGTGCTCATAATGCTGCAGCAGTTCTCACAGGAACAATAAAAACCTGAATAATTTCCTGGTATTCCTTCACTTTAAAGTAGCAGTTTACTTTGCACAGTTTGGATGTCCAGAAATTTTGAATTCTTGGGATTTATTATTCCATTGCAATCATCTAAGATTTTCCACACTGTCATATGGATTCATAGTTAAACCCAAAACCATCTAATCATACATACATGAGTATCTCAGCACATTTAGTCACAATGAAAACAGAAAGAGAAGACAAAGGTAAGGAAATCTAATACACTTTAAACATATGTTCTGTGAATGCTGTGCAACTAAATATTCTGATGTCTTGTTTTAGTTTGTTGATTCAGTCAAATCGTCTTTTTTTCCCTTACATATTTTTCAGCTTTTGTTTTTAGCCAAAGTACTGCTGAAGGGGTTGTCTTGTATTGCTGGACTAGATTCAGCCCAGGTAAGGATCCTATCAAAAAGAAAATGATGACACAGAAGTGAGAGGGAAAAAAAAAAAAAAGGCATAAGTAAAATTAATGCCAAGACAAGCTTAAAAGTAAAGGAAGGAAAAATGTAAGGAAGAGGAAGGGAAGAGAAAGCTTTTCACATGTGATTTCTCTAAATAAATTATGTCTGCTACTCAAGGACACAGACCACAGAAAAACTTTTCATCTTCCTGATTAAACAACACTTTATAATAAAAGCTTTTCTGAAGATGCAAATAAAACTAGAACATGGCTTTATTTCCCACTAGAACATGGCTTTATTTCCCACTTCTACCAGCACTGCATTGGAAGGGATGCACTGAAAGGATGCAGTGCCCATCCCCAGGGCACTGAAAGTTAGAAATTTTGAATCTAGACTTATATAGTCCCAAAAGGTATGAGATAATATAAGAAAAATTAACCCACATATGTCTGTATCAATGTGAGTATGAACAGAGGTTTCCTCTAATTCCAACTAGGAAATGTGGCAACGTTCCCCAGGTGCTCTTTGCTACCAGTGCTGAAGGTTATCAAACGCCAGTTCACAGAGCTTAATATTCCATAATTCACTTAAAGGCAAAATCCAGATGCAATCACACTGGCAACTGAAATTGTTTATGATAATGAGGTGGATCCTGTATGTATCAAAAGAGGAAGTTATCACCCAGAGCCAGCGAAGGAATAGCTGGGTGGGAGCTCTGATGGGATGGTACAAGAAGCAGATGGAAACAACAGCTGCATTCAGCAGCCAAACATGGAGATCTGTCAGGGTCTGTGTAAGCACAAGAGCAAACTGCTGTGTTTCACTGGCACCTCTAATGCTGCAGGACAGGCTTTCACATTCCAACTCTCATGGAAAATGAAAAGGCAAAAGTAAAAAGAAATATATTCTCACATATTTCTCCAAGGCAAACCAGACTAGAGTTAGAAGAACAACAAAAAAAAAACCCTCTCCTTAAAAATCCTTCTACTCTTCCTGATTTATCCTGCAGAGGATTCATAATCCTGCAACTGATGAAACCATAGCATGTTACCTTGGTAACTGTAACTCAAATTCAGTCTTTAGAATACACTCAAAGGTCAGACTGCATAAAAAGTTAAGGCTAAGGAAGGTATAATTCACATTGAAAGGCAGAGTACAGGAAAAAGAAGCGCTCCAATATTTCCAATAACAAAGATTCCAAACAACAAATAGAAACATTTTTTAAAAAAAAAAAAAAAGAGTAAGATCACACAATGCCACAATCACTGAGACTGCAAATATAAAGTGAAATTTTAGGAAACACTGAATATAAGTTACAACAACATCTATATTTATATGAAGAAGCTATTGCATCAAATTATTGTCATAACATTTTCTATCATCTAAAATGAACAGGTGTTCATTCTGTGAAACGTTTTTCATTGCTATATGCTAAAAAAAAACTAGTCAGATTCACTAAATAAGCAAAAATTTTATCCCATGCTTCTAAGGCATATTTGTGACATTTTTGTTCAAAACTCTGTATTCTTTCTTCTCACAAAAGCAGCCCAATTTCTCTGAGGATTAACTAAAGCAGTTTCAGACTCAAAGATCAATCTGTGCCCATACATTTGCTGCATTAATTAAATACATTATGCTCAAATACACTCAAATTATGTATAATATATAAGCAAGCTTTCCATTTATGTCACATCTGTGAATTTTAAGTAGCACAAAAGTCTGTAATTTTATCTGAAATTTAGCTATGTGTGCACACTGTGTGATTTTGTATCTAGGAAAATGCTGTGAACTCACAACCAGGCTTCAAGTTTAAAACAATGCAGAATTAAGGGCAAATGTGTAACTGTAAACTTGGAATCTCAACCTCTATGTAGGTGCACCCTTAGGGTTTCATGTTAAATTTCAGACAGGGAGATGCAGAGAAAAACATCTCAACCCACACTCTCATACAGAAGTCAAGCATGAAAAATTCTGGCCCCAAAGTTTTGAAAATCATTAGGGAACCAACTTTAGCATACACCTGGATAGCTCTTCAGAAAGCTCCATCTTTCAAGTTAGTCCTACAAAAGAAAGAAATTTTAAAACATTTTCACCTCTATAGGACCTTGAAAGTACTACAAACTGTCCAAGGCATTCCTAAAATGATGTCTTACTCAAAAAGAACATGAAAACACAGCAGTCTGCCCTACAAATCTCTGCAGTTCTCATGTGAGGGAGTGTTACAGAACTTTCAGGACAATTAAAAAAAAAGCACTGACTGCTCTCACTGACGAAAGAGGGATGGCTCTGAAATGAAGGAAAAAGGAAGAATTTATTCCAGCACCATAGCAGTTGGATATTTTTTGTGTCCTTGGCCCACTAGCTCCAGAAGACAACTTCACAGCAGGATGAAACTCATCTCTCATTTTCTAACCATTGCTGTTATTATTGCTAAGCAAGAACCACCTTTCATTCTACTTGATGGCTGCTTATTATAGTACTTAAAATGATGTAACTTTCCTTTTTTTCTTTTTTTCTGGCTTGTGACATAAAAGCTCTAACCAGTATTCCATTTGCCTGTGTAGGGTGTGAGCCTGAAGCAAAGCTACGAGCACACTAGAATTAAAGACTCAAATGAACTGCTCAAATCCATAACACGGCATAGAGCAGTGGAGATGTTCAGGGGGTTGAAAAGAGTGAAGAAAATTATGTAAAAGTTCATGCTGGCATGAAATAGGCATGTCAGAAAGCATTCCAAAATAATTACCCTAATTCATGCCTTTTTTTCACATAGAGGATGGAGGTCTGGAAATCAGACCTTTTGTTCCACAACTATGAAATGCAGACAAAACCCACAACATAGATGTCAATGCATACACACACAAATGCACTGCAGTCACTTGGAGGAAAGTTTGGGAGAAAGCATACTACTACCACTTTACCTACTAAATTTTTCTGTAAGACATACTGGACTCGTAACAATAGCACCAAAGCTTGTTAGCAACATGGGGAAGAGGAGGGAGTTAGGAACAAGAACAATATTCAGTTTTTCTCTTTTAATTACAATGAACATGCTTGGGTTCACCAAGGTTTCTTCCAAGTTCAAAACTACACCTACCTAGCTGTTAAATATTTGTACCTTCTCTGAGGAAGGCAGGAAAGGTATAGAAAGATGTGTTGATATTTTTCACCTGCAAGCCTTCACTTGAAGGCTTGAGAACAGAGATTATATCACCTTCCTCTCTAACATTACATGCCTGGTAGACAGAAATTTAGAGAACCAAACAGATAAGGAATAAGTTGCTCTCTGGACTAATCATACAAAATCAAGTCCAACACATCTTGCCTGAAATCAAGGAGTCCAGGACTCCAGCACAAACCTCTCATACTGGTGCAGATGTTACAGCTGTATTAAAAATCGATACTACAACCAGAATTCACAGAACTCACCAGTACTACACAAATTACATAAATCTAAAAAAGTAATTTTAATTCTTGTTATGTAAGAAAGAAGTTACAACTGACTACTGCTAACTTTAAAACTCTTTATATAAAATGATGTCATTAAATTCTGTGGAGAACATGTAAGGGAAGATACAGGATAAAATGCACAATGAAAAAAAAAAAAAGAAAGTCAAAACTATACAAAGCTCCATAAAAATAAAGTAGCTGTGCTGTTTTGTTGTTTTATATGGGGAGTTGTTTAATTTAGCTGAAGAGTGGCACAAAGGTTAACTCTGATTTCCTTGCATTAGGACTACCACCACTGTCACTAAGGATCCGTTTCATTTGTTGCAATACACTTTCAGACTACAAAGTCTTATAAGACTTACTAAGCAGATCTTATCTATGCATCAAGAATGCAAACACGAATAAGCCATAGGAGAAGATCAGAAGAAGATCAGAAGGTGGCAAGGACCCACTGTGGACAAAATTTTCTTTACATCATCCCATGGAATTATTGCACTTGACCTTTTGACACAGGCTGACAGGTATATCCAGGTAAACATGAATTTTATCAAATTAGAAAATAAAAATCAGTATATCACCTCAGAAAAGTGGAAGCGTTTGCAGGAGAATGACACTGATACAGGATGTTCACCTTTGCTTACAAGTTTTCTGTGGGGTAAGACACAGTGTAATTTTTCTTTCCACATAATACTACATGCAGGTAAAATCAAAAGTAAATTAAATTACATGAGCCTGCAAAAAGAAAACATTGTGGCTTCAAAAGGTTTGCACTCGAGCACAAACAATTGAGCATGGCAAGCAGTCTGAGCACACATTAAAGCTGTACTTTGATAGATAACCTCCCTATAAGTGTGTAAAACCTTGTTATTAGCCCTCTCATCAAAGATATAATGGAGTCTTCTCTAGATGACTTTTCTGTAGCTGTGTAAATTTTTATTTACTCTTGTCAATGATTAAAAAATAAAAATTGGGGGGGGGGTGCTTACCTCCTGTATGCAACACACTGCAATCTTCTGCTGAAGGCTCATTTTCACCCTCTTTAATGCTGCTCATGTTGTCTTTTTCAAGCAGTCTGTCCACCAGGGCAATAAGGCAGTTCAAACTCTTTGCCACATTGGCCCATACCCTATCCTGAAAAGAGCAGAATTATCACTGCATGTTACTAAAGAATTAAAAAAAAAAAATAGAGA
The DNA here is from genome assembly GCA_003676055.1 of Chloebia gouldiae. Lineage (NCBI taxonomy): Eukaryota > Metazoa > Chordata > Aves > Passeriformes > Passeridae > Chloebia > Chloebia gouldiae. Next base: position 1,998,013 of record QUSF01000060.1, read on the forward strand.
CAATAGTAACTTATTAATCCCTGAAGTTGCGACAGACGTGCAAATTACTAGAAATATTAGATGTCAGCATATGACTGTTCCTCTCATCCTTCAGCCAATTACCAACCTGAGCCTTTTTCATGGAGATTTTACTTGCAGTGTAAATGAACCCAAACTCTTATGGTTTTAGACACTGGAGAACAAGTGCTTCAAACTTGACATAAAAAGGCAGACAAGTTTCAGGTCCAATAGCAAGGAATTGAGCAGCTTCTCTACTTAAATGATACTTTACGAGTATAGACACACTCAAAGCCTGGCCAAATCAAACCTTGTGTATGTCAGTTTTGCCACAGTACCTCTTTTTGATAATTTAACATATCCTATATTTTACCACATCAGTTACTCTGCTGAAGTAAATGTTAAATTCAAGAACTAGAATGAGAAACTTGCTGTCATGGTATATATATATTTGGTAACACCATTTCAGTTTCGTTCCTCACTTCTCACATAAACTGCAACCATCACACTTATCTGAGCTTATAAGAGAATTACACAAGTAATAAAGTGGTAGAAAAAATTCTGTAGGAGCAGAGAACAAAAGAAATAATATGGAACATAAGAAAGAGCTATTACAGAACAGAGATATAGGGAGGGTCCTTCAGGTGCTGGATTCTGCATAAATCAAAGCTTTTGCACCTATTTTGCAGCAGAAGGAAAAAATCCAAGCCATACAAGAAATGAGACAAGACATGCAATCAGACTAAAAGCAAACCATAACAAACCCACAGAAACCACCCTCCCCTCTCCAAGTACATGTTTCAATGCTGAGTCATTCTGAAAATAATGCAGAGCAACCAGAGTTTGCTTGAGGGTTAAAAATGGGAATCTGTACTACTTCATTTTGTACTTTACAGTGCCAGAAGCATTATGTATTTGTCAGGTCTTCAGGTGCAAAAATGAAGATGCAAAAATGACAAGAGAGAAGGTTAAAGAAAACTGAAAACTCAGAGAAATACCATAGTTCCATATAAATGACAACGCTTGGATTTTGAGTGGAGGCAAATTTAGAACTACTACTAAGGCAAACATTTAAATCTAATGTTACTTTTCAACTATATGCCACACTTCAGCCTGACTAGAGGGAACTTACCTTTCCCTGTTCCCTCCTGTTGAGGATACAACCTGTAACAAGTGGCATCCTGACCTAAGAGATATCACATGGGCCCACAGAGAGAAGCATGGACTTTCCCAACCAGTACAGCAGAGTTCCTCTCCTCCAGCTCCCCAGACCTGATTCCTGGAGCATTCTTGTGGGCAGTGAAGTAAACGGGCAAGGAGACCAGCTCCTTTTGAATGCCTTTATTAAGGTGATCAGCTCTGGGTGGGGGCCCGAGGGGTCGCGCACACCACCGCTGCTCCCTTTGGCGATGCAGAGGAGGAGGTGAACAGTTTTGCTTCTCAGCAGAACTGGGTCTTCTGTCATCACGGGCGTGCCTAGGAAGACGTCTTTCGGCTCGTCGGCTGGGGTCCTCAATCTGACTTCATTCTACTGAAGTTATGGCGACGCTTAAAATCATGTTGGTAGGGTAGAGGGACTTCTCGCCAGTAGGTCGGGTTGATTAGTTGTTTAAATTTTAGGTTGGCTCGTTGTTTCTAGGGCCTTCTGTTGGATTTTCTGGCACTTTTCTTGATTTGCATATTTTCCGGGAATGTTCTGGTCGCCATTTTGTGGAGCAGCGGAGGCAATACCCGACGGACGCTACAAGGGTTACAGGTACAGTAAGGGGTACAACCGAGGCGCGAGCAAGGGAGTCGACAGTGGGGGTAAACAAGGGTTTAACAGTTATCAATTAGTTAATTAACATAATTAACTTTAAGTGCATTAACTGATGAACTTGTTCGTAACAGGCAGCCTTAAGCACAAGTGAGCATCCAGTTTATAGGTGAACATAGAAACAATGGTTTCATTTTCTCCCTAGATAAACCTGCTTTAATCATCCTATGAAAAAGATACTGTTAATTTACAAGAGGAAAGATGTTGGTCACATCCAAGCAGAACTGCATTTATTCCACCACTGTTTAAAGTGCTGCATGCACAATGCAACATGTGGTAATATCTGCACCTGTACACGAAATAAAACATTAGACACATGAATATTTGATATTCACATACACTTAGATACGATTAAAATTCAAAAGACAGAGGGCAGGTATAGATTCCTTCAAAAGTTTCCTCCTATATGCACCTCAAGCAATCCTGAAAAAACATTTAGAATATGTATGAAACTACTGATTTTTACCACCCACAAGTATAATTTTGGGGAGAAGGATTCTATGAAGAATCCTCCAGAGAGTATCAGGGAGTTTCAGAGCTTCCAGTCACTGAAGTTGCTGAGAAATATGCAACTGAAGTTGCTCAGAGAGGCTGCAGCAATCTAATTTCCCTTTCCTTTGTCCCTTTCCCCTTTTACAGGGAGCCTAATCTCCACACAAAAAAAGCATCAAGCTCTTAATGAGCATCTGGAGTTATTGCACAAGCAACACAAATATGAACCCATGTTTCACTTTCGAAAGAACACTTTTCTCTTTTCTAACCAACTATTAACCCAGCATTGAGATGATGTCTATGTAATATTCCCACAAACATTCCCTGAGGGGTTAGAAGCAAAATTCATAAACATCTGTTGACAGAAAGCTCACTCTTATTGTCATGATCTGGCTTTTGTATACACAAACAACTGAGAGGGAGCAAGGGCCTGTCTCACAGCTCTTTTTTTTCCACATAGGAGGTTCCTGGGATTGTGGGCAGATAGAAATGTAGAGGTATCTGTCATTCATTGAGATGATATTCTGTCCACACCAAAGGCGGTCACATTTATCTAAGAAGGTTGTTGAAATTCCACAGTTTGGCAGGAACAATTGTCAAGTAAAAATGCAGTTTCCAATCAGTGAAAATCAAGTGGCTTTCTATGATTCTCCATGAGAAGAAATGAATCCACTTCATATTGTCAACCTTTACTATTTCCAGAATATTTTGCTGTACCCTAGCACACTTTCCACTGACCCTTCATTTTCTTAAGCACTCTATTTTCAATTTGCCCATGAACAATCTCATAAGTCATTACTTTATAGCATGTCCCAGCTTAAAGGAGAAAATACGGTCTAGCAGCCTCTTAAGTAAGCATTCTTATAAATCCTCTGTGTCAAGTAAGGGACCAGGAGTAATATTTATTGATACACTGAAATACTAACACCCTAGTTTTCTAAGCAGGATACTTGCTGATCACAGATTTCCCACTAGTTGCTGGAGCAATGTGGATGATAAGTTTGTGGTATGAAAGAATGAGAGAAACAAGATCTCTGTATCCCTCTCATTACTGCTTCTTTAAGTCAAGGCAATGACAGGGAAGGTGGAAATATGTAACAGGACTTGACTCCATTGAGAGAAGGCAGTGCCACATTTACATCTTATATTTCTCCCAAACTTCAGAAGTCATCTGCAATGTTAAGGAGCTCTGGCTCATGCAGTTAGGTGTGGCTAGTTAAAAATGACCATAGTCACACTTCTATGCTGTGGCACTGGCAAGCAGACATGCACGCTGAAAGATCTCCATGGAAAGGTAGGCTTTGGCATCAGTGAAAGCTGGGTACTTCTCCTAGGAGAATTAAAAATGAATCTGTAAAATAATGCTCTTTCATACATCCAACTGAAAAATATGTAATTACTTTCCATCTGATTGGAAAGTATCATTAAAAAAGCAGGACAGCTTCCTCATTTCAGAGAGCAGGAATGGATACTCTTTTCTGTTACTATACCTAACTGTATGTCTTCCTTCTAAACACTGCCAGCCAGTGGAGTCCCAGAGGCTGTCTCTTTGTTTTTAAAGGATTCTCAGCCTTTCTGAATTCACCACAGAACTCCTCAGTCATTTCTTGTCCCTCCATATACACCACTGCAGTTGTGTGCTTTACTTGTACCATGTATGACACAGCATCTGCTCTTCCCAGCGCCCTGAGATACTGTATCTATCTCCTTCAGTGGATATTCAGATATTTCCTTAAGGTCCTTTTGAGCTCTGTTCAGAGATAAAGGAAATATCTTAAGTAATGTGCATGATTAACACTCCCTTGTGCTGTGGCACATGGAATGGGTCACACACACATTAGTCCTTCAGCCCCATGTCTGGTCACCACATCAGCATTCGTACAGAGCTTATTGGAAATGCCATTTTATCTGCTCTTTGTAGTCCAGCCCCATTAACCAGTCAGAAGTGCAGAGCAGAGTCAGCTCCAAGTGGCAATATGCCCACCTTTTCTTGTATCACATGAAAACTTACTATGTGCCCTCCTGCAGGAAGGTTCTAGGATAGCAGAAGTGCTGGTGAGGGGAGAGGAGAATGTCTTTCCAGAGGTAATGTAAAACTCTCAAGTTAAAAATTTTTGCTTCAGCAGTGATGCTTTCCTGCTGCCTGTGCACAGTGCACCAATATAAATAGCTCAATCCATACTGCTGCCAGTGACTCTGGGATGAGTCTTCATACTTCTGCGATGGTCATAAGCTAACACAGTCATGTGAAGTGAATGGAGCAGGGTCGGCTTAAAGAGTTGTTTAAGGATTTAGATTTCAGACAAAACCAAATTTCCAATTGCAAAATGTAACATTAGTATTTGATAATATTGAGGAAAAACCCCACAACAGGAAAGGAGGCTAGAGCCTTGTGGATACAAAGCAACATATATTAAAGTTCTTTCCTTTACAGTTGAGTTTCACAGTAGATTAAGTGTTTTTTTCAAATTTTATATGCATTTTTTCTCTTTCCATCATGCTAATCACAATTGATTATTAAAACTCACATTATTTATCACCTCTACTGATGGAAATAACTGAAATCTATCCAAAGTCTAATAATTCAATTCAGAAAAAAAATCACAAAATTTCTGCAGAATTCATACTGCCTCAAGTTTGACAATGACTCTGACTCAGTTCAATTCAGAAAACCGTAGAAGATGCACTTAATTTTGAATCAAGATAATCTTACTAATTCAGCAGACAAAAACAAATACTGTTTAAACCAAAACTTACGCAGTTTTAATAGGTGAGGACCAAGCACCTGGCAGCTTTTTTTTTATCAGTTATGAAATACAGCAAAGCTGTCTTCTTTTCAGAGATGCTAAATTTCAGCACTAAATTAAAATACAGCTTTCAAAAAGTGCCACTTTTTCCAGTGCAAAATTTCTCTCTTTTACAAAAACTATTGTGTTATTTATATTTCTGAATGTTTGAACAGCTGAAAACAAACATTTTGGCTTTATTTCAAGGAAAGAATCACCATTCCAGCCCCTCATGTTGTTGAGAAAACAAGAAAAAGTGAATTAAGAGCCCTAAAACCAGAGGACAAATAAAATAATGAGTTATTTATTGCTTAAATCTAATAACTACTTAATGCATGGGGCTGGAATGGGAAATAATTGCCTTTCTTCTAGAAGAAATGTATTCTTCTTCCTTTATTGTTGGTGTGGATAAAAATTACAGTTCAGGTGCAATACCATAGCTCACACAAGTTATTAATTATTTACAACAGAGATGAATATGCTGGCATCCTTTATGTTTATGAGAATACAGTGATGAATTCAAACTATGAGCCTGGACTGAATAAAAATAGTTTGAGTACATATGAAATAAAGTAACAGATCTATTATGAAGACATCTACTAAAATAATTGATTTATAAAATCTCGGCCATATAAATAATACATATCCATGAAAGATATGCTAAGAATGTTAAAATTTAAAAGTTGTATTTAATTCTTTTACACAACCTCAGTCACTCTCTAAGAACAGAGTCTAAGGGCAAAGGGCTATTTTGCTGAGGGATGATTCACGTGTGTTTAAAATGGTTACAGCCTGAGGGCTATAGAGGGGTGTTGCAGGGTGTGGGGGAGAAAAGAACATTTCCCTCAGAACAGCATAGGCGGCTCCATTCTTTAAATCTGTCCAACTAGCAAAACCAGCCCAAGTAAGAACAAAGACTATTTTTCTGTCTGGGCAAGAAGATACTCAACATCTTCACTGTTATATGCATAACCAGGCAGTCTCAGAGCAGCACACCGTACTTAGGACAATCCTTTAAATTTAGCTTCAAAATCTGTGATGCATCCGAAAAACGCAGTTTTAAAGTTTGGCACCCCTTTTCCCCCTGCAATGACATGTGACAAGGACACTTAAGGCTTGAGATTGTTTATGCCGATTTGTAGGGTTTTGCATTGAACACCAACCAAGGGTTTCTGGCTACTTACCCATTCTTCTTCATCATATTCAGAATGATGGGGTATAGAGTCCTGCCTTTTAATCTCAGAAGGATGATCCTGGTGCTGTGCATCAGCTCCTTCTTCTGCACTCTTTCTAGGCACAGCTGGGTTCTTGAGGACACAGCCAGGCCGGGCTGTATACAGTGCTAAAAGGGCACTTCTGACCAGCTGGTCCTTGAATGTGTGCACAAATAACTCCGTCTAGGAAAAAAAAACAAACTAATGAAAAGGTTAGACCAAAGAATGCAGTACTGCAGCCAAGGTGTATAACACTGAATTACCGTTAGGCAGAGCAGGTATTTGTTTCAGGCCTGACTGGGAGGCAGAAAACAAAGTAGGCCAACAAATAATGAGGAAAATTTCAAGAGTTTTAGAGATATCATCCCATTCTACAATCCCAGTGTTCTAAGGATTAACACAAGAGTACATTATCTGTCATAGAGATCATAATCTTTTCACATTTATTCAAATTCCAAATTTTGCCTCAGAGACAAGCCTCAACAAGAACCAGTTCCAAGAGCAACCAACCACAGCACAATAATTTCTGAATAAGTGTTAGATAAAACATAATTAACCAGTTTAATCATCTCCCTAAATAAAACCCACCACTCTACACTGCTCAAATAGCAGTATCTGCAAAAGCAGTGTTTTCAGAAATAAATTACGGGTGGATATCAACCTAGATATCACGGTAGGCAACATCTGATTTCAAGCTTGATTTTATGTATATTTTAAAGAAAGGAAACTCTGAAGTAGTTTTCTCAGGTCTTCTGAAGATGGTATTCAATTTCTGTATAATTTTTCTATGTTGGCTGTTACAGCTGGAATTTTACCATATTTTTAAAATCCTTCAACCTCCCTGCATTACTCATCTCCTTCCACCTCAACAAGAAAAGTAAAAGGCTTTCTTTATATGGGCTTCACCATGTCCAGATTGTCACCATTGCAACAGCACTTCTTGTTGCCACCAGTGTGTCAAAACATGCCTATCCTTTGTCTCAACCATGGTGCCCTGTCTCCCTCGGGAGACTTGGCTGATTCCCTCCATTAGCTGCCAGAACCTATGGAATAGGCGCGGATGAGGTGCAAGGACACTTCCTTTCACTGCAGGGTGCAACAACAAACATAGTCACATCTTGGAAGAGTCCCAATTTTGGTTACTTCAACAACACTGAACAGAGTTCACCTGCCAAAGCAAGGAGAGAGGGCACACACCCTGCTGCTATAGAACAACCCACACATCCCACCCAGAGCTCCCCTCCCCAAACAGTACTGGTTCACAGGGGATGATGAAAATTTATTTCACAACAAAATTACCTGAATTTATATATCCTAGGTAAGTGGAATTTTATTTATCCCAGATCAGTGGGATTTAGTTCCCTTCTTATTATCCCAGAATATAGTGGATTGCCATGTGCAGGCAGATTCAGGTGCTGAAGTGCCTTTGTGCACACAATCTTAACTTAGCAGGGGTGTGGAAAGGTATGTAGATAAGAGTCAGAGGATCCAGCCTAAACAAGCAGGAAATGCTAGAAATAAGGATTGCCTAGCCAAGCTCTGTTCAGCCCTTATGTCCTGCTTATGGAAAAGCTGGAGAAAAAGTAGCAAAAAAAACCCAAACCAAACAAGTGTCAAGTGTCAGCATCTCCCTGTAATTCCTGAGAAGTCTCCTGTAAGTTTTCTCCCAGTTTCAGCACTTTCATTCTTATCCTATCCCTTTTTCATACTACCTGTTCATCTTTTGTATGCATCTACTACTACTCAACATCTTTTTTTTGTCTTCCTGTCACAGTACCCTCTCGAAAGTTTATGGATATTTAAGACAAAAAGGCTCTAAAAAATTGATGGTTTTCTTAAGGCTCCACCTGCTGTGCTAGGTATTTGAATGAGAAGTTTCTATTTTTTCCCATTTTCATTATGTTTAGGAAAAAAATATTGTCACGTGGAAAGGATGAAAATTTTACTGCAAATAAATCTCTACAGTTCTAAAAATAAGAACCGCAGGCATATCTAAGAAAAAATATTGATTTTTTTTAAAACCAAAATCAGACCTGACTTGGGATTCTTTAGATTTGGCAACACTACTCATCTCCCTGGCAATATTACCAGACCCATTCCTTCTCCTCCTCACCAACTTGGTGCCTGAGGGAAAGGGTGTTTTTTAACAGTTTTCTTTTATGCAGCCCCTCAGGACTGTCTCCTTGTAGTCCTGAATTGCTCTGCAGGACAATTTCAATTTTCTACATTTCCAACCTCCAGATTGTGCATCCTTGGAGAATGAATTAGTCTTTGGGGAATAGTGCTATCAAACCCTACCATTCTTTGCCTTACCATGGCACAATGACATTTGAGGGGTTATGTGGTAACAGTAAAGCACCTCTTCAAGACTCCTCTACAGTTCCATACCAAGAGAGTTGAAACTCCATTACTTGTCTATCCTTAAAAACAGCAATATCATGGTTTTGCTCAGGTTTCATACCTATCTTCCCCACAATGTCTGTCTGAGATAATTTCAGGTCTCTGGTTCAGCATGGCAGACGCAAAAAAAATTTACATTTCAGAAAATTATGAGTACTGGATAGCTTGATCTAAAGAATGTCCACTATGACTGTGGTATTCACATGCCATCTGAACAGAGAGAGACTTGGCTTTCTCAGGATTTCTCCTGAGAGAAGCTGTGAGAGAAGCAGAGAAAAGAAAATCAAAACAATTCTTATCTCATTTGCTGTCCCTGTGTTTGTGCACATATGGAATGTGTTATGGAGATTGTTTACCCAAAGTGATTGCTTGATTGGATTCTGGTGATGATCTTTTGGATTGATTGACCAATTAGGTCACAGCTGTGTTGGGACTCTCAGCAGAGAGAGTCCCAGGTTTTCCAGTTAGCTAGTGATACAGTTATTATTAGAGTAATATATTGTAATATAGTTTTAGTATAATATAGTACAATAAAGTAATTAATTAGCCTTCTGAAATCACTGAAGTCACAGCACGTCATTCTTTCCACCAGTCGGACACCACGTTTACTATATACAACTGCAATGTTTAAGTAATATAATTGAATAGAAATATTTTATAGGGAAATTTAGTTTTTATAGAAAATCAGTACAGAAGTGAGACTCCATTTTTTCTTGCAGAAACTAAAATGATTCTGTAATTAAATTCCATTCAGGGATCCCATTGGTTTAACAGCAGTCTACATTTTAACCTTGCTTTCTAAAAGCTCAGTACAGCTAAATTTACAGAACACCACTATTTATGAAATTGCACTGAAATCACAGAAAACCAGTCTATACAAAGAAATAAAAACTGCAAATTCTTTTAGATACTCTACTAAAGATTATTTCTGCAAACCAAGACATAGCTGGAAAATGAACTTATCAAGCCTTCTGCAAGCTGCAAATGCTGATACACTTGTTGATAGCTAAAGGCTTCCTTAATAAATTAATGAAAAGTGACAATAAAAGGTTAGTCTCAGGAAAACACTACAGTAAATTGTAAATTGTATATGGAGATGTAAAACCATGCCTAATATGAAAAAATAAGCTCCATTTAAGAAGCAGAAGTGGAATGATTTGATTTAATTTTCCACTTTCAATCCATGCAGCCAGTCCTTCCATTTTCAACATGAAGACTTATATGTAATTCACATTATTGAAAACTGAGATTTACTCACTGCTACCTTATAATTATAGAAAAAATTATTACATATATCAAGTGATATGTTTTTTAATAAACTTGCAGAATTTAATCACCAGGCAAATCATTTTTATGACTTCTTCAAACAGATGTTTATTTTCTTAATTTCTATCAAGTTAAAACATAAGAGCATTTATTTTTTACATATAAAAAGTGTAGGAAAGATGGAATAGCAGAAGCACTACATATGCCTCAGGAATACAAGTAGGTATAATGTAATTATATTCAGCAGAATATGTGCTATTCTATCTTAAATATAAGCAGGAACACTTTGGTAGTCTTGGTTCTCCAGTACTGTACCAGACTATACAGACAGAATATTTTAACACAGCAGTATAAGGCTTTGAATTAACTATGAGGGATCTAATTTCAGTATTGTGTGGGTTCACTGAGTTTAGTGCTTTAAAATGATATTTCCCTTTCCTGAAGTTGTTTCTTGGTCTTTCCTCCCCATCTCTCTTCCCCTCTTTACAAGCAGCTGTCCCACCACACTTGCATCCTCAGAAATCCACCCTATTTCTCTATTATCCATTTTTCCTAAGAGTATATTTGGTAATAGACAGGGAAGCAGGTATTGAACCACTCCAGCTGCAGTTGTTAAGACAACTGGATTTATCTCTTCCAAGCAAAAAGTGCAGGCTAGACAGACATCCATGGAGTACATGGGGTGAGACTCCTTCTCTGGGAACCTGAGCTCATGTACTAACAGCAATTTAATCCTGGTCCTGAAAAGTTGATATGAACATACACAACTAAGTCACCAGCTATAAATGTAAAATACCTATGACTTTCACAAACTTAATTAATTGTCTTTTTTGGCCCTTTTCTATAGCCAGGGTCTCCAGCAGGCCATGGTTCAAGCAGTGCTTTAGTACCATGGCTGCCTGCAGCCCCTCTGAAATCATCCCCTCCTCCTGTCAGAGGCAAATGGCCAGAGGAAACACACATTCCTTAGCAACCACCCTTTGGATCTTCAGAACAGACACTTCTTTGTCTGATTTGCTTTATCTGTGCATACAGATTTCTTTGAACTAACCTTTAATGGAGCAGCTTCACTTGTTCTATGCACAGCTAAAAATGCCCTCATACATGCAAAGGTACATTATAACTGCTACAACCCTCCTCCTTAAATTTCTCTGTTTCATTTCTAGGCTGAATTCTGCTTTCTTCCATTATCCCTAATATTCACAGTGACTCCAGTGTTCTAAGAGTTACTGCGGATTTACACATCTGCAACTGAGAGCAATGTTTCTCTCCCCCACAGCTTCTCTTCAATGCCTTCACAGCAAGTGGCCGAGCTCAATATTCAGATTTGAAACTCTGCTATTGAATGAGGAACTGCTGGAGTAATGGTGCTCAACAGACCAAAAGGGCTGTCATTTCCCAATAGCTGAAGATATATTGAAATGGTTATTGATCGTGTTATTAAGCCACACTAGGATTACGGTACTGAAGGGGTGGCCCATGCAGAAATGGAAAACTCTTCACAACCTCTCAGGTTGCAGCTATAGTGCTTCATATTTTTATAGGATAACATATGCTGGGAAGTGCTACAGGCTTCAGCTAATCTCCAGTATCAGTCTGTGAGACTGGCGGGAAATATTATCTTCTCTAATTTAGAACGAAAGGAACTAAAATGAAGAAGAGCCAACAACTACAGATGGATATAATAGGAGAAAGAGAATTAAAATTTGAGATCTCCTAGAGCCAATTTCCCAGCTTCTCCTTCTAGGCTGCATCACCATTTCTGATCATGCAGTTATTCTAAACCTTATACACCAGCCTGGCTTGAACCACCTCCCATAAGCAGCAGCTTGAAATATAATAGAAAGATAATAAAAATAATGATTTCTCATGCCACCAAATTATTTATAACTTTTGATATTTTGAATAAACTTCAGTATGTGGCCACTGGAGGATAAAGAAGATATATGAAATTAAATTAATTACAATTTTAAATAAAGGCAATCTTTATAGATTTCATTAATTTTCTACATGGAAAGCCTACAGAAATGCTAAATAACATTATTTTTGTAATAACAACATTTTGATACTAATTTTAGCTGAGTTTATTTAACATTTCTTGATGCTGTAAAAGTCAATTTATGCAGAAACCCCCCTTCATTCCCAGCAGTGAGAGAGACTTGCTTATTCCATTTTCCATTGCAGTGAGGATTTGAATCTTACTTTTTCTGAAAGCATCTTTAAAGAATTCTTCAAGCTGTCTGGAGAACGTTGGCTTGCAGAACTAAGCAGCAGGTCTGCATGGCTTGATATGAGAGGTTGGAGAAGACTGATGTTGCTGAGAACTTCTTTTGCCTTGGCTGTGTTTTCAGGTGAATAGTAAATACACTGGTATCCAGTACTGTGATAACAGAGAGTCACATAATGTCAAATTTCAACATTAATTTCTGCCATTTTTAGCAATGTTTACGGTGCTAAAAATCTTACCACCACTTTTGCAAAAAAAAAAAAAAAAAAAAAAAAGCCAGATCCCTGAACTTCATAGACACCACTGAAATGCTCCTGCCTTTAAGAGTAAAAGCAAACCTTTCCTTGAACAGTAGCATAAAACAGACTGCCCACCACCACATGCTCCAAGTAACACAGTACAAAATTCCTTTGAGTGACTGATCTGAACATAAAACCCCCATATTTTTATGTGTTTCTTTTAAACACTGTAATTCTAGAGGTAGAAAATATTTGACAAAGTCAGGAAATAATATCAAAGAGCATAAGGCTCCTCATTTTTCCAACTGAACTCCCCAACAGAGTATTAACTACCTCACTAAGTCTTTCAAAATGGGCCATTAATGTTTAATTGATCAGTGACCCACATTGTGTTTTGATTAGCCCCAGTGATGTCCAGGAAGTGGTGACAAACCAGAGTTATCACCAATAAAAAAGCAGGTGCCTGATTTGCAACGAGACACAGCAATGTGGTGTGGAAGTTAATTACTTCAAAACCACACAAATGCACACTGCAAACTTCCTACTTTCAACTGTTCAAAGTACTGCAATTCTTTTGCAGGACTTCTCCTATCCCTCTTTCGTCTTTTGCCCCTTACAAATTATGCAACATGCTCTTATACCATTGTTCCCAAACACCATTTCAGACAGCATGTACACACCCACTGCCTCTTGCCTCTAGTGCACAGCTCCTCACCTGAACCTCTTGTATGTAACTCTTCCTTTTATAAAGCCCTGCTTCAGTCTTTCAGAGGAGCTAAGGAAAACCTTTTGCAGCTTCAGATTAAAACAGGAAAAAAAGAAACCAAGTACCTCCTGGCACATCACCAATGCCAGAGGAATGTACATATTACTCCCAGCTGGTACTCTTTGTATCTCCCTTCTCTCCTCTTGTGTCTTTTTTTATAAGTACTTCAGTACTTTCAGCGCTTTCACCACTGATTTCTTTCTTAATTTTGCATAGCAAGACCAATACTGACATTTGTTCAATCCTCTGAACTTCATGCATTCCACTTCATTTCAGTCATTCTCCATATCTCTTCACATCCCCACTTTCCCTTCGTGTCTTTTTTTGAGTGACTTCCAATTTGTTCTCATTAGTTTTCAACAAATTAGAAATTAAATCTTGATCAGTCCCACTTAAGCATTTTCTATGACTTTGGCAAATAAGGACAGCTTCAAGCAGTCTTAAAATTAAGGCTCTTGCTTATGTATTTTGCTGAGTTACAGTCCCAGTATCCAATTCTATTCTTCTATTCCCAATACCCATTCTATTTTTCTGTCTTTCACCAATGTCTTCATTCCTAGATACAATTCTTTGTAGAGGCAGACAGGATGAATGGCATCTAAGTGAGCAAAGCTCAGCCATGCTACCACCCACATCTAAATGACAATGACCCTCCAACTTACATGAGCTACTCATGTCTACTAGACTCATGTCTAGTAGAAGTCATAATTATGAGTATTTCAGCAAAATGAATAATATAATCTGTCTCTCCTAATGAATTAGGAAAAAAAATTCCTCTGTCCCTCTGAGTAACAAGGAAACTGCCACAGTTCTACCTTTGGTGGATACACTGTTAGTGAGATGAACTTCCAGAGTCAGACCTAGCGCTACATTCACTGGAACACTGAAGCTGCCAAGCTCAGTAGATACTGCAGAGACAAACAGTAATAGTCTATGCTAATTGCAGTGAAGACATAATCTTAAAAGTCTTGATACTTCTCTAACTCCTCATCAGGCTTTTCCCTCCCTTTATCAAACAGTCTTTTTTTGCAGGCTGAATATGGCTAACGCTATTAGCAAGCTCACCATGCACACACTCCTTTCTGGGATTTCCCTCAGTCTTTAAATCCCAGATAATTTTCACTGATCTCCCACAGCTCTAAGCTTCACTGAGTACTGCAGCAGAAAAGCTACAGACAACACTGTAAATAAAAGGGCAGAGTGACACTAGAGGTGTGGGCAGTTCTCATAGCAATTAAATAAATCATAGCTTTTAAGTAAAGGAATTAGTGAAGACAGAATGACTCTTCAGAATGAAGTATTACCAGACTGGTATCATGTGGATAATTTAAACATTTCCGGAACCCGAGAAAGCATGACACAACTTCAAATATTTAGTGTCTCTCATAATTTGAGGGCAACTTCCTCTATCCCCTGGAAGAATGCGTAATTATTTTCCAGAAACAACACGTTTGGGAGTATTTGACGTTTCTAACTGTTGTCTTCACACTGTTGCATCTATGATTGCTGAGGTCTTCTGTGGTCTTACCCTTCATGAAAAGACATTACTACTTACAAATCAGTGACATTCCCTCATCTACAACTTTTAAAGCTTACTGCTGCATACAGCTCTGGTATGTAAGTACTATTAGGTAGAAGAGGCAGCTGCCTCTTACAGAGAAACTTTTCACAGGTGTCCTAAGGCACAAACTAGATGAAACTTTTGCATTAGAGTAAAGGTCACATGGGTGGGTCCAGTGCTGAATATCAGCAGCACAATGAAAACCTACCTCTGATAAATTAAAATTATTACATAAATTATGACTCATGTACCTTTTGAAAAACTGTATAATAATGCCTTCTGGGTTAAGTTTCAAAGCTTTCACTAAGCATATAAAACCACACTTGATCATTTCCAGATATTGGCACCATCATTAACTGTGAACACATGACTGTCAGCAGCCATTTCAGTTTTAAAATTGCTTTAAGGATATTCTTGTGTAATTTGATGTCTTGGAGATGGTTTATATTCCATGTCCATTTTTTATTTTGTTTTTGCTTTGTGTCTAGAATAGTCACTGCCTCTGGGAGTATCGTGATGGGTGAGGGACAGCCCAGGATCCTGCGGGGCTTGGAGGCCAGAGGCTGCTCTTCCTTCTGGTGAAGTTTGACACAGCTGCCAGGTTGCACCCTGCCTCTGACAGGATGCCTTGTTTCCCTATGATTTTTGACTGTTTCTTTTCTTTTTCCTTCGGCACTGTGACTGGGTTTTGCCAGCTTGCTTCGCTACTGCTCTGCTTGCTTGGGAGCCCAGCACCGGCGCGTGCTGCACCAAGATCTGGGAGCCCTCCCCATGGGGCTGTTCCCTCTGCGCCGTTGCCCCACCCTGGGACCAGCCATTACTGGCCAGCTCTCCAAGGTAGGAGGCACCGCCTAGCCCCTGTTTTCTGTCACTGCTTCAGGACTTTTTTGCTACATTTTAACTCCATACCCACGTCTCCCTTTTGCTACACTTTGTTTGCCACCCTGAGCGTTCCACCTGCTGCTCCGAGGTTCCTGCTGCAGTCCATCCCAGACCCGGAGGGGCACTGAGAGCGCTCCTTCCCGCGCGTTTGCACGGGAAAGCCGCTTCTCTCCCCTCTCCCTGCCCCGCCCGAGCCGCCATGGCTGTGTGGAGAGGCGGCCGAGCCGCCCCGCAGCGCCCCCTGCAGCCGCAGGGAAACATCGCACCCGCCCTGCCCGGCTGGAGCCAGCAGCGCCCCTGCCGGCCGTGCCCGGAACTGCACCCGAGGGGAAAGGGCCCGGCAGCCCAGAGAGCTGCGGTGGGTTTGTGCTGCCTAAAAGCCCTGCAATTTCAAAGTTAAAATAATTTGAAAGGAAGGGGGTCATATTTTCCATTCCAAGGGAGGTTTCCACCTTCCTTGGCAGACGCCTGTCTTTCAAATCAAGACAATTGAATTAATATTAAATTGGCTACATTTTAATTCTAGATTAACAGAGGTTTTGCCTGAGAATAAATACTGCAATATGGTAAATGTCTAATTTATAATGAAGCTTGGAGTTATTCCACTCCTGCTGTTGACTGCGTAATTTGTGTCACTGAGTTAAATTGTTACCATCTGGGACTAGCTTAGTCTTTCAGCAATGAACATTTGACCTCCCATTTTTCATAGCCAAACCTACAGATATTAGTATCAAGAATATAGTTAAAACAAATACATCTACCCCTAGATAACTTGAATTTTATGTACATTACTGAAGATACTAATTCAGTGGTTTACTTACGGGTCATATGTATTCTGTCTAAAGAGGGAAATTATGATCAAAAATAAATTGCTACATAAAAAACTCCGGATAATTCCTTATCTCAGGAAATAAAACTAAACCAGATTATCAGAGCTGAAGTTATGGAAACAGGCTTGAAAAAAGCTAGAAGTTTGAATTACTTTGGTATTTTTATTTCTTTAAGATTCCCTTGTCATTTTCTATTGAGTATGACGAAAATGGAATGATGCTTTTAGTTCTATGATGATCGAACACCCACAAATCCTTATCTTAAGCAAATAGCTAAGGCTGTGTGCACAGCACATTTCCTGCTGCTTCTCTGTTTTTCTTCATTCCTAACTCAATGAAGTCCAATTTCTCTTCCTCACACACGTATACATGCAAAAAATAGGGTAAAGTGAGCAAAGAATAACATGAAAAGTGTTAGGCATGGCAGGCATTTCCTTTGAGAAGAAAGATTACAATTACAATTAGATCTCTGGGACTTTCTGTGAAATTGTACCATTTCTGATTCCTTAGAGAATGGAAATGCGTTGAAGGTTACAAAATTCAGGCAATAGGAACACAGAATATTGCAACATTAATAAAATCTCTGGTCACCAAACAGCTACTTTACTGAATGAGCACACCTCATATCTTTACTAAAAATCTAGGCCTCAAACAGAAATACAGAAGAGAACAGAAATGTTCAAACTCAAATTAAATTGCTAAATTATTATAGCTTTGGGAAAAAAAATAATAGAATGTATTTTTCAGTACTGTTCCAGTTTTAAGAACTTGCAAATTAAAAGCAGGATCATTTCTAAACAGCTTCCTAGAAATTATACATAAATCCGCAGTGAATCACATCACCTAATGCAGCGTGAACGCATCTCTTTTTCTTGATGGTTAAAGTTGGAGCATTAAAAAATTTGCAGCCCTAAGTCTATGTGTTTTGGTTAAAACAGAGATGATTAGATTAGATTTTAAATAAGAAAAAAAAAAGTCCTTTGTGTATCTTGAAAGTGATTTATCAACACTTCAAGCACTATATGGGTATAACTTAGAGAACGTCTGATTTAAATGTTTCTGCACAGCTGAGCTCTAAAAACAATAATTTGCTGTGCTATCTAGACTGATGAGAAGAGAAGAAGAAATAATCTATACTATGAAGCCAGAAGAGACTGTAGCTGAACAACTGCCTTTTTCTTTTATACAGATACAGGAAAGGAAAAAATTAAAAGAACATACCAATACAGAATAATGTAAAATACTCTAAAATAAATGTATATTATACACAAGCAATTAATATTCTGCAATGATTTGCCATACTTTAATCATCCTATTTCATTTATTTTAATGCAAATGCTATCATGCCTAAACCAAATTTTTAAAAAATATCAATTGTTCTTACTCGTGTTAGGAAATTCACTACCTGCTACTAAAGGGACAGACATAATAGAGCCATGCCCCAGACTTGACTGATGTTTATAGTGGAAGGGCCTTTGAGCTGTCTCTTTAATACAGATGAGGAATAGTATGCAATGGAATGGGCTTCAGATCACATACCAGAAAGTTCTATATTTTTCACCTAAAAGAAAAGCCTTTCTTGCTCTTATTTCAGACTTTTTTTTTAATATGCCTTTTAAAAAATTGGATATGACATTCTTGATGATAATAAATGAGAGAAAAATTGCAATAACACTGCATTTTTTATAAATATTATTATACAGGGCTGTCCCTTCGTGTCTGCACAAAGATATATATTCTGAGTAATAGAAAACATGCCAGAACTATGTTCAGATACACACTCTCAACATCCTGCTGTTTGATAAACTTTCACAAAACATGTCTCAGTCTTGTTTTTGTTTTGTAATTGCAAATGCTACAGATAACTGTTCCTCTTTGTCTGTTAATTACACAAATCTAAGATTGAGCAAGAAATATTTTGCGATATGCTGACATTGCTGAATATTTTGATAAACTGTTATAATAATCAGACTGAAGGTCAAAGACGTGCAAGGCATTCTGTCACATCTTGAAAGCTACCAGGATTGGCTGAGAACTAATCTCTTCCCACATCTCGCTCTATGTCTTCAACTCAGTTAGCCTAGAGAAAATGGCTGCTTAATCTGTGGGGTTTTTTCCTGTTTGTTCTATATTCTGACTGATATCACAAGGTGTCACTTCTTCCTTCAACAAAATCTTCAGAAAATCTGCCCCCATTGTAGAACAGGAAATTTAAATTGCAAGAGCTTCCCATGGGGACACTATGTGTCCTCAAAGCATCTTTATGCAGTGAAATAAACAGGTGTGTGCAAAATAACACTGTTGTCACCACAGTGAAATAAATTTCTCCATTATAAAATTGAGAATGGTCCTTTTATGTATTTATTTAAAGCAGACCTCCTCCTGAATATTAATTAAGATTGTACTGACAGCTTGCTTATTCCTGTCTTTCAATTCACATAAGTTCTTGAATTAAAAATCCAAAAGATGGAGTTTTCTCTGAGCTGCTCTCAAAGACAGCAGAAAAGATATATTTTGGAGGCTTCCTCCTTTCTGCTTTGTGAGAGCTCATACACAATTGACCATTTCCCCAGCTTTAGCAAAAGATTAGCTGAAAACTGCAGTACACTGCTTTCAGTGCTCAAACTTCAGTTTCCTACACTGACTCAGGCTCAATTTTTAGGAAGAGTCTGACATGATAATAACATAGCTGTCCTAGTTGTATCATCCTGAAGACAAGACTTTTGCTTTTCCAGGAGAACCCAGAAACATAAAGGAAACTGTCAAAGTAAACTTCTTGTACCCTGTCCTTAAAAATTGCCAAAACACAGGTGTTTCTAAGGGATGCAGGAAAATCTAAGCAGCAGGGCAAATGTAAGGTGATGAGCAGACTTTTGACATAGGCCTGAAATGCCTTGATAGAGCCTGCACAAAGCTCTCACCCATCATCTCCTCCCCCCTCTTACCAGCAACTAAGAAACATGGGCACTGTCTAGTGATGCCTATGAGATATTGCAATGTGTGTTCTTCCAGGAAGACATTCTCTTCCCTATAATGCATTCTCTCCTTTCTCCAATGAAGGGAATTCACAGAGAATAATCTGTCTCACAGCTATCCTCCATTTTGGGAAGTCACACTCTGCCAGCATGGATATGCTGCAGGACTGAGTTAGTAATAAATGGTTCATTTTCTGAAAGCTGAGCACTGTGAGAACCATAATGTTCTTTATATCCTATGACTTCAAAGAATTATGTCTATTATGTTATTTATATCTTGCGGTTCCAGTTATAAATTATTATCATAAAAACCCACAAACCACTATTGGAACTATATCAATCAGATAATAAAGGAGCGGATACTTTAAAAAATGTCTTTAGACATTTTCTTCAGTGGAAAACACATAATTTGCAGGCCTCCATATGATGGGGACAAGGCTGCCCATACCAGTTTGCTGACAGCAGAATATTAACACAGAGTTCATTGATGTGTCTTATGTGATCAACATGATGTACGTGTTTCATTGGCAGGTTTCAGCATCAGAGGTAATGAAAGATGTTTGAAGATTTAACAGAGTTTTTATACTCTATAGTGCAAGCAAGACCCCCTCAATAATACAGCTTTCAAAGCAACTAGATCTGCTGGGTTTTGTTTGATTTTAATATTAATGCAAACTCCTATTCAACCTAGAAGTCAACAGCAGATTTGACTAATTTTCCTTTTATTCTTTAAGATATTTTATCCAATAAGCTTTTTTGAGCATGGAAAATAATGGAATTAATTTTCTGTGGACTGTCATGGTAATTTAGGTCAGAGTACTTCCTTCCTGCATTCTCTTTGGAATGCTGTAACACCGCAGTGAGCACCATCAGTTGAAGCACTGAGCAGTCACAACTACAGATGCTGCCACTGACAGCTGTGCCTGCTTGAAAATATGAACAGCCATAGCAACAAATATAAATACATCCAATTCTTAGTTAGGAAAGGATGTAACTAAGACTTTAGTGCATGTTCAACAGTAAACAAAGCATTTGAGTTCCACAATAAACTGAAACCTTTATTTTTGATTAGTCTTATTTTGGCTTTCTGAAGAATAAGAGTAGTTGTTTTTTTCACAATGTACTAAAAATACTTTTATCTTAGCATACACCCAGGCTTGTCAGAAAAATTTTCTATCTTAAGTTACATTTTCTGTATTTAGAAATTGTCTACAGGTACATTTCTCTTAGCACAAGCCTTGTCAAAGAGATACCGCATTCTGAACAGCAGGTTTTCAAGTACTGATATACCTCCAGCTTCCTGAAATATGAGGAAAAAAAAATCACAATATTGAATCATTAAGGTTGCAAAAGACTCCAAATCATAGAGTCCAACCTTTGACTGAACAACCACCATATCAACTAAACCATAGCAGGGAGTGCCAAGTCCTGTCTTTTCTTGAACACTTCCAGGGATGACGACTCCACCATTTCTCTGGCAAGTTCCAATGCACAACAACCCTTTCCATGAAGAAATCCTTCTTGATGCCCAACCTGAACATCCCCTGGCACAGCTTGAGGCCATTTCCTGTATCTATTCAAAATTAGTCTTAACACTAAAAATAGAGTGTGCTTCAATTTTCATCAAAGCATGGAAAATAAAGGAAATATTTTATGAATGCCATGTCCAATCCTACTAGATTTTACTCTTCTATTCATTCAGCAGGATAAACTGCTTCATTATTCAGTGAGCTTACAGCATTTTAATGCAACCTTAATGGCATTTTCCCAGCTACCGGAAAGAATACTTACTTTCGTCTTTCTGCCTCAAATTTACTCAGCAGTTTCCGGAGACCACCATTCTTAAATCCTTGGAAATGCGCAGCTGGGGCTCCCACAGTGATAACATCATACAGAGCATCTGGAATGGGAATAGAGAAACACAGATATTTGAATGCTTCTATCCCCAGATCATGGCAACACTGTGACATCTACTCCACAAAAAGTAAGGATAAGTCTATATAATTGCCAGGAAATAATTGATAAGCCATGTCCCAAGAAGGCCCAAGAGCTAATCAATCTTTCTATACAGCTTCCTGCACACTTTAAAAAGTTAATTTGATTTATGGCTATATCTAAATTATGCGCCACAGTGTAGAACAATACTCTAGCTCTGCAGTTTACAAAGCTGCCAAGTAAATTGGCCCATTGTGTATTTCATTTTATTGCCCCTTTCATTATTTAACTTGTAGTCATGTTGAGATGCACAGATTCAAGCAGTTTAGGGTCAAAAGAGACCATTATGATTGAACAGTTAGACTGAGTAATAGAGACTACAGAATTACGGTTAATAATTCCTGCCTCAAGCTTGTCTCTTGGTTGAGTGAAGGCATCTCTTTGTTTAGGCATCTAATCTTGATTTAAAGATTACAAGTGACAATGAATTCACTGCATTCCCAGAGAAGTCAATCAGACTAGTAAATCCCTATTTCTTTTCTAGTTTGAATTTGTTTGTATGTAATACTACTGTACTTTCAGATATAATGCTGTTTAATGCTAAATTGGCCAGCCCTGCTCTATGACATACACTAATTTTTTACATATGTTTATAAACACAGAGAAACTAAGTTTTTCTCAGCTGAGAAGCTACCAGAATAGGAAATAAACCAGACTAATTAAATTCTTGCCACAAAAATGATCTGTTGTCTCTTTCTGTATATACCTGATGCCTTATGACATAGGGGATTTTTGTGTGGATGTATACTTACAAAACCGGAGGTGAAACATCATTTTTCAAAGACCTCGTGATTGATTGTCACTGCAGAGGTGAAGATTTATTTCCATCCCACACCACAATAACTACTTCTTCTAAGTTTAAATTTATGTTTACAGTAACTGGAGGTATGAAAATACAGTTCAGAATGCCTCATTCTTAAAATGTACTTCTAAAGGAAACATTACAGGATGTTTTTTGAGAGCTGTTTTATTCATCAAGGAAGTTTCCAATGTAAATTAAAATCTAGACTCCCTCCTAAAATAAAACTTGCATTCTGATGCTAAATATCCCTAGAAGCATGAAAACTGTACAAATGATTCACAGTTAATGAACTATGCTTTACTTCCTGAGCTGAATCTCAGAACATATTTGCTCAAATTGATTTGAGCTCTAATGAGTTGGTGACTCTACAATATCC
Organism: Chloebia gouldiae; assembly: GCA_003676055.1. Classification (NCBI taxonomy): domain Eukaryota; kingdom Metazoa; phylum Chordata; class Aves; order Passeriformes; family Passeridae; genus Chloebia; species Chloebia gouldiae. The sequence continues at coordinate 2,020,637 of QUSF01000060.1, forward strand.
ACTTAAAAGGAGAAGTGACTTAGTTTCATTAGCCTAAGGTGAGTCTCAAGATTCTTAAATAGCCCATTCTTTCAGGTCTTAATATAGATTTATCCATAATACATATTCTTCAGCTATTAGAGTTCCACTGGTACTTGACAATAAGGAGTTCTATTGCTTAAAACAGCAGTGGCTTGAAATCAAGATAAGAGATGAACTCATCACGGCTCTGAATATGTTTAGAGATAATTCATGAAACAACAGGAAAACATTTAAAATACTAAACCCAGTTCTGACTGTTTTAAAAATAGACATGACCCTGTTTATAGTTACTTTGGGAAGCAGGGAGGATTTATCCAGAAGGGAGCCTTTATTCAGCCTGTGGTCGCTTCTCAGCATTGTCAAGGAGCAGCTGTCTGAGATAGAAACACACCCAGCACAGCTGAGCACCTGCCTCACACAACCTGCATGGGAGAGTGAGGATGGCAAAGGATGAGGAGCAAACATTCACACCTGGTGATGGGCACAGGGCAGTCTCACAGAGCACATTGCAGCGGAGAGTGCTGCATGGCTTGGGAGGAATGTCTTGTGATGTGCTCTACTTACACATCAGTGGAGCTCCATGCTAAAGACATGCAGTGTCAGCATCAGTGCACTGCTGCAGGAGTGCTCGAGTAACTCATAACCATCAAGCAAGAGCAGGTTACTGCTGACACCCCTCTGCAGTGAAGACAGAGCTTAAAATGCAGCAGAGTGCCACAGGAGTTGTATCTTATTATCAAGAAGAGCTCAATCCCAGTTTTGAGTCAACCTGCTTGCTTCCACAGGAGGCAGTCAGTGTCTTAAACTGGCCAGAAGCAAAACAAAAATCAGTTCACCAAATCTATTTAAAACAAGCACATATTATAAACAGGAACAAAAGCAAAGCTATGTCAATATATAGATTTAAGCTCTCTAGTATAATGAACAGAGCACACTGTGGTGTTTATCCAATGGATAGGGATACCATTGACTCATAGGAAAATAGTATTTTTCTCAAAGATATTCCTACTGAAAATTTAAACACAGTTTCTCTTCCATGTCAGTACCCAATAACAACCCAAATAGAAGTTCAGGAAAAGTGAACCTGTTATTATACATGTCAAATCAATGTCAGACCAAAAAACCACACACCGATGTGTATATACAATAGATGGGATTAAAACCTATCTTTCATTCCCAAAACTAAGATATCTGATAGTGTAAGGGTTAATGACACCCCTATGGATCATTAGCTTGTTTAAATGCCACCTCTATGAATATTTATTCTCCCCATTCCAATGTCATTCTCCTGGTTATATTCCAGGTGTCCTTTGATATATGCCAAGCAAAGCAAGAGCTGAGAAAGACCAACTTAATATTCAAGTGCTGCCTACTCAGATTGATTAGCAATTGCTAGAAACTGTTCAGTATATATATCTAATACAAGACACAGTAAACATTAGTTAAGTAATAGAGGCAGAGTTTTACAATTTAAAGATCCAAATTTAGAAGACAACCAGAATAATTCTAGCATTTATCTCCTTCTGTACACTTTTTTGATTATGGAATAACCATGTGCACCAAGAAAAATGGTTTTGGAGAAGAAGGGAAAAAATTCATAAAAAACCAAAACAAAACTCCAGTACTGTAAAAGTTGTGGGTGCTTAGGTAAGTCACATATTTCATTCAATTTTTCTTTTTATTTAGCAAATAGAGATACAGTGTCTTGTTCACAAAGAGTTTTTCTTGAAAAGACATTATGTTAAGCTTCTGGCCACCATTACAAACCTAAAAATCCTTTTGAGGTAATTAACTTTTAAACACTAAATTAAAATCTGTGCTATCACATTATGTCACTATAAATCCCCATCTTGTTGAAATGTTTGGAGGCAGAGTCTTTTAGTAAAAGAAATAACAAAATATTGAACCAACCAGTATTTGACAGATAATTGGAAGCCCCTGTGTCCCAGCTGAGCAGTGGATGAACATCACCCTCATACAGTATAAAACAGGAGTTGTACCACAGTTTGTACTTACTGTTCAACAATCTTAGATGCAGAGTGCATTAATAAGACAAAAACCTTACAGAATGTAATTTCTGTGTTCGTAGTGACAGCAAATTTAACAGATCTCAATTTATCAACAAATTATTCACTGTGCCATGATTTGGTCATATATATTTATCAGTATACTCTTTGATCTGTAAAGGAAGCTGCTAAAATCATATGCAAGTGGCAATAAGAGAATTTGGTGTTAAAAAGAACCACAGATGATGTTACAGAAAGTTATCCCCCTTTCCAGGAGATGTTGGAAGTTTGTAGTATTTTCAGCATAATCTGTGACATATTTTCACTTAACACTGAGCAAATGCTTACATGGGTAGGTGGGCATGACAGAGCAGCACTGCTTAAGCAGATTTAGAATCAAGCAGTGCTGGGCTCATTACAACTTCCTAAGAAATAGGATAAATTAAGTTTAGAAGTAATACTGTCCTTTATGGAACCATGTAACTCCCATAACCTGGGCTGGTAAGCTCATCCCAGCAATCTCTGGGAGGAAAAGTACTGTATTGTGCTCTATCACTATCTCTGGTGGCAAACTGGTGGGGATGGGTGACGGGGGTGGGCATGGGGGGGGGGGGGGGGGGAGGGTGGGGAAAAGAAAAGCCACCTTAAAACAAGTGTATTAAGTCTGTCACAAGGGATCACAATGAAAAATAAAGTGGGTGCCAGAGAAGGACATGAATCTTACTGAGCATTGTGCAGTGTGTCACTACATATCATGACAGCACTAGTTCCGCATTGCTACAGCAGAATATTTTTAACCATGCATAGGTTACTAATACATTTCAGTGAGCATATATTCTGCATTTATTTATTTGTCTGAAGTGTCATAGGAACAAAATGAGCACATCCCTAGCATTTATTTTTAGAAAGGAACTTAGAAGAAATTTAGTTAACCAACCCTTAATTTTCCAAGATCTGCAGTAAATGTCCACAACTTGTGGCATCAGAAGATGAGGCAGGGAAACTCGTTACAGAGCTTTGACTTTGGACATGATTTCTAAATTTCAGTATAACTGTATTTCAAAGCAAAATTTGTTGTACTTGGGGAGTTTCTTTACCTTTCAATCGAGGACTATGCACATGCATTCTTTGCAGATGAAGATTTATTGGGATGAATTCTAGTGTTTTTTCTCCTTTGCTACAACTTGACTTAAAGGATAAACCTGAAAAACAAAAGTTTAAAGAATCATTGTCTTAAGCACCTGTGGCAGCAGCTCTCTGTCCACAGAGAGCAGGCACAGACTTTCCCGGGGAAGGCTGAGAAGATCAGAAGAAAGAATGAAAAACAATTCTTATCTCCACTTGCACCTGCTGTTGTACACATGTAGAATGTGTCATAGAGATTTGTACTGGATGGTGTTTGGATTGATTGACCAATTAGGTCAAAGCTGTATCAGACTGGCTGTAAGGGTTACCGAGTGTCTTAATAAATATAGTATAATATAAGATGATATAATTAAACAATTAATCAACCTTCTGCAATCATGGAGTCAATACTGTTACTCAACTGAAAAACTATAGCAACAAGCACCCAGATGTTTTTGTATTCCATTTAAAGCACGGATGATACTTGGGTGTGAGGAGTCATCTTTAATTTACCTTCAGTGTATAATTGTGTATTACAAAATGAAAGGTTCCCTAACTGAGTCTCAGCATGTATCCATACTGAAAGCAACAAACCAGCTTTTACTTCACAGAACAACCCAATTTTTTTATTCTAGGAGATAGGTACTTTTCCCTGCTGTCTGAAATCAGTCTGCAGTCTGTTGGAGACAATGTAGCAGTTAATGTGCATTATGTTTATTCTGTGCTAAAACCGAAAGGTTACAGAGCTATGATGGCACTGCATTTTTTCCAAGTAACATTTTTTTCTTCCAAGAAAAGTATTATATTGAATAGGCTATGCATTCTTCCTAGAAAGCTCAAATAAAGAAAGACAACTATCTTAAGGAAAGCTATATATTTGTTCACAGGTGGCGTGATGACTTGAAAAAAAACAACAAAAAAAATTAATATGCCTGCATATTTCAAAAGCATGAGATTATGAGTAGTTTTATGGTAGTATAAAGGAATATAATTGAAGTCTGACAGAATGAAAATGTAATTTACCTGAAGATATTTTATACAGAATCTGTATATAATAAAAGGGTCTAGATTAGGAAAGAGAAGTGGCCTTTTCTTGAAACTCAGGCAGCCCAACATTTACCCAGGCCACTTTTTCACCACTCTATCATTTTGCCAACCATTAATTATCAGAACTAAAATTCCAGTCATTCCGATAGAATTTTTAAATAAATTTTGTCAAGGTTCAGCCTTTTTTTGAAACAGCCATACAGAAAGGTAAAGGAAATATTTTAAATTGTTTTTTGCTTGCTCAACACTTGCTAGTGTTTATCTGTTGAAACTGCCATAGTTTCCAGCAGGACTAAGCACTGAGCATCTCAATATAAATCACTCTGCCAAAGGGCACTAATGATGCTCCAGACCAGCCAAGCCTGCTTAGGATGCTCCCTAAGTTTAGGAGCTTAAAATAGTAATTTAATACAGATGAAGAGCAAAGCCAGTAAGAAAAGCAATTCACAGGAGTAAAAATTTTAGATTAGACAGGAAACCCCAGGACGCAGATTGAAATCAGGAGCTGTTGATGATGCATCTGAAAAACACAGGCAATTAGGGGGGTAGTAAAGGCAACTCAAACTATCAGAAAAGAAATTAAAATAGTGCAGGGAAGGAGACTGTAAGTAATTTGGAAACAGAACAGAAGGTGGGAATATTATTTCTGAGACTTCAGCTGAGACCAAGTTCAAAGCTTAAGGATTGATAACTGGACCTGAGACAAAGAGACACTGGCTGAACAAGTGGAGCATAACATGACAGCAAATTAAAAGGACAGGTGAAAGAAGAGTAGGAGGGAGAAGAGCCTGCTCTCAGGAGTACACTTCTGCCTCGAGCAGGAGCACAAGATTTGGAGCACTGCAGAATTGTGTTTCTCCTTTTTCAGGGAAGACCTGTGAAGCAAGTATCCCTTCCCATCCAGTGCCAGAAAATTACTGGATAAGGACCACCCAGCTGCTATCAGTCACTAGATTTGCTGAGGTATGAGATCCAAGCAGTGGAATTAACATCTCAAGCTGCATTTACCATAGCATCCATAAAATAAAACTAACTTTAAGTATAGCCTGTTTTTAAGTAATTTCTTAAGTTTCATTTCAGAGCTAAAAAAAATTTACATTCTCTCAATTAAAACAGTTCTTGTTATTATTGTTGCAAGATCAAACTCTTCAAAGTTAGGAAATACCAGAATTTAGATGCAACTTTCATCTGACATGCACCCGAAGAACTGAGAAATGGGCTTCAATAATATATCACGTATGAGCTTTTACCAGTTCATTGAATGTTCACTGTTTTTGCTGCTCATTTTAAAAGCAGTGATTCAATATCTTGTTTCCAACTTTAATTTCAGTATTTATTCAGGATTTTAACATGTTGCTCAAACCTCCTTCAAAGTCAAGGTTATTAATTTCCTCAAATCTGTCTACTATATACATATTACCAGACTCCAAGGACTTTACAAATTTTAAAATAAAACAATTTTAACTGGTTGAATTATAATTTCACTCATCCTAATATCAGAGAATAAACATTTAATAATGCACCAATATAAGATATGGAAGAACTTGTCCTGCAGAACACTCATTATAATGCAAAATCACATTCCATTTTGGAAGCACAGCTCCCACTGGGCTGAATTGCATCCATAAGTATCAAGCACTTCTGCAACACAACTTGTGTCTAGTGCCAGGCTTCCATAAAAGAACACACTAACCACTTCTCAAGTCTGACTTGCCTACATAGGAACTTTACGACAGAGGCAGGGATAATGTCCAGTTTTTGAGAACAATGTTCAATTGCCTTAGCCTTGACTGTCTTCTTTCCCCCTTCTAGGGCTGGATGAATAATAGATTTTTCCATTTGATGACTGAAACAGAGAAAAAAGTAAATTGGGGGGGGGGGGGGTAGGAGAAATCATTTGAGGATGATTTCAGGTCAAACTGAAACAAAAAAATAATTTTCAAAGTTCCATTCCTCCCAATATCACCAAATCTGTGGTTTAGATTTACCTGAAATTACTGGGGTTTTTTTGTTTCCTAACCCTTCTATCTTCCTGGTATGTTTCCTTACAATAAAATGCTTTACATTCTCTAAAATTCTCCCATTACTGATGATAAAAGTATTTGCCAAAACAACTCAAATCTGAAATAATCTTAACTTTCTTAAACATCCATTTTCAATAAATATGCTGCTAAACCAGAATTGCTGTCTAACACCAATGTGGTTTCCTCATACTTCCACAGCAATCTCTCCATTTCAAAAAGAAATTAAGTGGTCTCCTAACAGCCTTCTCAACTAAATTCCACACATAGTTTGGTTGAGTTGAAGTGGGTATCACTCAGAAAGCCCAACTTGTGATTGTGTTGGGGAAGTATGAAAATATTTTGGAGAAATTTTATTTGAAGGTGCTATCTGCCCTTTTGAACACTTCAACTCAAACTCAGGCAATATTCTAAGATGAAGAAAGACACCTGCACTGGCTCAACTGAAAAACAAAATGTCTTTTGGCATGCCTTGAAGTATGTTGACCTGAAAAGTCTGAAATAAAGTTGTGCTCACATCCCTAATCTTAGCAATTGCTACTTCGTAAGTACTTGAATTTCAAGTAGCTACAATATGCTCCCAACACAACTATTTGTGCAACTACAGTATTAAGTCAAATCTATGTCTGGCTTGCTTTTCTAATCAAAGATTATAATCTTGGTTTTTTAAGTTATAAAGTGTACTGTTTATAGAGAAGAAATGAACAAATTTACACCTTGTCATTATTTCTCATTTTTGCTACAATTATTAGTTGCTTTGCTTTCTGATAAATGTCCCTTCTTTTTTGTATGTGCTGATTCACTCCTCCTGGATAATCTCAGTTTCTCAGGTCCACTTTATTTCCCTGAAGACCCAATTAAGATGGGTCCTTTAACATTATAAACCCTTTAGAAAGTCAATTTGAACAATACAGGTCTTGCAGGGTTTTTGTTTAATAAATTATGTTGCCTATTTTTTTTAATCTCAAAACATCCTTTCAATATTTTCCTGCATGTTATAATGATTACATTGGATCTTTCATTATCTGTATTTATTGGCTTGTTTATGACACTTCATGGAGTGCTTTCAAGATTAATTAGCCAAAGACTGAAAATACATACATACATATATATATATATATATATATATATATATATATATATTATTAAAACAGAATCACAGGTAGTGTCATAGTGGGTTAGACAGTAGCTGCCAAAATTGGAACTGGGATATTCTGATGATGGCAAACAATCCTAAATACAAGAAATGTCACTTTTGCAAACAAAATGGAAATTATTATACAACATTTAGTGCAACACAGGAGCCTTTTTTCCCCAACAAATATTTAAACAGTTGGCCAACTGCTTTAAAAAAAAAAAAAAAAGCTTACTTTCAGTTAGAGAGTGGTTTTTCTTCATACACTAAAATAGAATTTCTCTTTTTCTGTGACCAAGAGTCTCTGCATCCATCTCTGGACTCCCAGCACAGAATGGACATGGACCTGTTGGACTGAGTCCAGAGGAGATTTCAGAGATGCTTATTGGAATAGTTCAACCTGGAAAAGCGATTTCAGGCTGACATAATTCCAACCTTTCAGTACATGGAGGGAGCTTATAAGAAAGCTGGAGTGGGACTATTTACAAGATCATGTTATGACAGGACATGGGGGAATGTATTCAAACTGAAAGTGAGGAGATTTGAATTAGACATTAGGAAGAAATTCTTTAATATGAGGGGAGGTGAGACATTGGAACAGGTCACCCACAGTAGCTGTGGATGCCCCATTGCTGGAAGTATTCAAGGCCAGGCTGGATGGGAGTTTGAGCATCCTGGTCTAGAGGAAGGTGTCCCCGCCTGTGGCAGGTGGGTTACAACTTGATAATCTTTAAGATCTCTTCCAATCCAAACCATCCTTTGATTCTAAGATTTTTATGTATTTTATTCCTTCTGAACATACCAGTATTTCATAGCTAACAATCTAGTAAATTCTTAAGTGTTCCAGAAAAAATCACAGATTTCTACCTGTATGCTTCCCAAGCTCTGCAAGAGTGTCCTGGTACATGCTCAACATCTGATCACAGTGAGCAATTACACTTTTGCGCATGTTGTCCCAGTGAGGAGCAAGTTCTCCTAGGTCTTTAAGTTCCTGATTCCTGTACCAAAAAGCAAAAATAGAAGGCACTAATTAATTCATTAATCCATTAAGATTCGTTCAAATTAATCTAAAACAAGTTTGCTACAAAACATCAGGAAGATTTTCTAATTGAAACAAAATCTGTTTTCAGAATGCTTATAAGATCTGCTTTTCATCTCTGTTTTACAAGTACACAATAAAGCATGTCAGTAGATAATGCAGTAATTTTTGTGTTCAAAACTCATCTAGTATAAATGCAGTAACCTTCAAAATGAAATACTATTTCTCCCATGGAGGAAAGAAGGCTTCTGGTCTCCAAAGAGCTGTGCTCAGAGCAAGTAACTGTTGCAGCATTTCTGAGAGGGGGCATGATTTATGTTAGGAGTGAGAGTTGAGCTACCCCTCAGACTAGGCCCCTGATAAGCGGTCTTGGTGAGGCCTTTCAAGCCTTTGACGCAGTAAGAAATTAGTTGTGGCACAGTTAGAAATTATGTTAAGGTAACTACAAAATAATGAGCTATCCGAGTGTGAATTAGAGTACAGCTGCAATGTGAAAAGTCTGACCACCTTAAGGCAAAGGTGCCTTGCCAATCAGAGTGCCTTTGTAAACGGTAAACTATATAGAAGTGTATATAAACTGCCATCTTCTCTGGAATAAACGAAGAATGTAGCATTGATCATATTGGTTGGATGTGGGTTCTGTCCTGTCCAGCTCTTCTGATTTATGAGGTCCCTGGCTTTGAGTAACTTTTTGTGAAGAAATATTAAACACATTGGAAAGAATACAAAGTTTGCTTTTCTTGCAAAACTTTCAGTATAGCTGTTTGGATGCACTTCATAAACACTTCATAAAAATATTTCTAGCAGTGTTTCTACAAAAGTCTGTTTAACCAACACACCAGCCTTCAACACATTTCTTCACATTTCATACACACACACAACCCCCTGACACCAGTTCCCTAAAATGTCATGTCCAGCCTTACAGTGTTCATCAGGTCAAAACAGTAGTGCTATGCTAACCAAACATGTCACTGGAAATCCAAAAGGAAATCCTTTACTAAATTACCAGTTTTCCTGTACATTCTTGAGAGCTGACCTGAGTGAAATAGAGATAACTTGAACTTCCTGCACAAACAAGCTCAGTACCCTGGGCTTTCTGTTTGGTTTTTCCTCTTGCAGAGGAATTTTCTCCTGTATCTCTCCCAAAGCCACTTTGTGGGACCTGCTTTTAAGGAAAATAAAAGATCTTGAGTCAGTCTTCAAACATCTGGAATTTTGCAGGAGAAAATGTTTGCATCACTACCAGTTTTCATAATTTTCCTTGGAGTATCAAGAACAGTGTTTCAATGCAATTCTTGGAAGTCTCCAAAAAAACTTCCAGAGAACAGCTCTTGCATACAGAAAAATTACAGAAGAAAAAGAAAAAATGGGGGATAAGGGGTGGAAGAAGGAGGAAAAGACCAATGAGCCTGCAGCACAGGAACATAGAGCTCATTTATGTATTAGATCTGACCATTAGTCAAAAATTCTTAAAATTATTTCTTAAACAGAACAACACTGTTGATGTTTTTCCCATCATTATTAGCTTTGCATTAGTGTGAATACTGTCAGAATAAGTTCCATAGCATAACTCTGCTCCTGGTGTAAATGACAATCAAAACCAAACAGATTGCACTGGAAGAGGAATTGAAGCATTTAATTTACACAAGTTCTTGAAAATATCAACATGGAAACAAAGATTACAATACATTAACATGTTGACAGTTTATGTTAATGATATTACTACTTTTTGCCATTTAAGTGCTCCTGAAGCTGAAACAATTCAACTTCCTTCCAACAATACAAACTGGTAATGTTGTAGCATAAAACTAATCTGCCATGAAGGGATATGGAAGGATAAACCCAACATTCAGTGATCTTTTTCCTTGACAGTTTTTAGCAGCTTAACGTGAGGTGTCCCTTTTAATTAAAATCTTCAGGCTTCCTTCTCAGAAAAGTGTGTAAAATTTGTCAGGGTATACAACTTTGTTTATGGGCAGTGATAATATTTTGGCCCTTAATATTTATGGTGTCTGATTTAATGTTTGGACCTGGCTGGCTTCCAAAACTTTACTATTCCTTCTGTATAGGAATACAGTATTCTATCCAAGAACTATACTCCTGCCTCTATCTAAGCTCATGCCTGGAGCTGTTGGTCTCAAACTGAAATTAAATAACAGCAGGAATAGAAAACTTTTATTTCAGACTAAAATATCCAACCAAACCCAAAAACTTGTTTAACCAGGTGACTATGAGTTAACTCCACGGACACCAATAACAAAGGGAAGGGGAAACTCAAATCCCTCAATATTAAATTTAATAGGTTTTAAAGAAATATCAAATCCCACCCCCATTACTGGTGACATGGTTGGTATTTGTTTCCTCTCAGAAACATGTACAAATCACCAAAGTAAAAATTCAGTCTTCAATATGTTACAAAAAAGACACATTAACAATGCTTAAAGCAAGAGTACAGTGCTATAGCAATCTGGAGCATATGCAGCATAGAAAATTTAAAGACTACATTTTCTGAATTTATTTTCATTTTAAAATACAGCAAAATCAAAACCATTAGAAAATAGATTATATGACAGACACTTCCTCAGAAAATACACTTCCTCACTTTATAGCTTTATTTCTTTTTCTAATGGAGTTATAGAAGACCGAGGATTTAAATAGGACTTATGTTTTTTTTACAGTTTGTCATTGCTGTTGTTAACTCAATACAATTCTGAGTTATGGATGAAAAAATGAGTTGTCTTTTCTATATCTAAACTCTATCAATACTTGAAAGTACCAAGCTTTTTTATCATTACATGATAGGCTTTTTCTAAAAGTTAGCAGAGTGGAAAAACCATAATAATTTTAATTTGTGAAAGTTCATAGTTCATATCAATACTCACAATTTTTGAATTTTTAATAATATTTCAATACTTTTAGGTTAACTTATTTCATTGAATAACTTTAAAAACACACCTCAACTAGTAATTGTGTCAAACAACAACTGTGCTATAAAAAAATTAATCTTTATAATACATATTGGTTCTACAGAGGGCAAATCAGTTACTGATCCAACATTTCAATGCATCCATGGAACTCTGAATAGCTTGTCAACTGAACAGGAAGCTTACAGTAAACTCTGTGTTGTTAAAATTTATTTATCTTATCCCCCCACTCTAAATATTCTATCAAAGTCTTTTCCAGGTAATTGCTCTCGTCACTGTGACAGATCTAGTGTTCTGCATCAACCTAAGTTCATCTTACAGAATGAAATCCAAGCATTGTCTAGAGCTGTTTATCTTTGGCTTGCTGTTCAGCTCCTCAAACTACCTACTGAATAGTCTTTTCCATCACTGCCCAATGGAAACTCCACCCAAGAATCTCTGACCTTCCACTGCCTCCTGCCTTCATTAATCACCTACATTCCTTGGCGGCCTTGGCATCATCTTCACCTGTTTGCATCTAACCAGAATGTGGATGTAAACAGTCTGCCCCATTCCTCTTTCTCCACTTTAAATATTAGCTAATTAGCTAATTATTAAGTCTGTTTTAGTACTTTTTGGTTATCACATGCATACTTTCCTTTGGTAGACTAACTATGTTAGAAGTCCATTATCAAGAAATGGCTGAGAACCCAAGGCTCAGATTCTATCTTTGATTTACCAACTCATACTATTTTGTTTTTGAGAATACCTTAGGTGCATGAATATAGTAAACCACTAAAAGTACCTGAAAGAGACACAATGAATTTCCTTTATGATTCATGCTGGTAATTTCTACTTAAACTGCTCCTGCTTTGTGCCACACATTCTAATGACAACAGTAACAGAAAAAGACTTGCTCATCACTTTAGATAGAACAGCTCAGAAGTCTGAAGGAAGCATATTCAGTGCAAAAATACTGATTTCTGTAAGGAGTACTTTAAATGAGTGGTATGCATCATGTTGCAAAACTATTTAAAAGAAGTCCCAATATTGAAATCATGTTTCTAACAAACTTGTTTCTGCAAGTTCAGAACCACCAACAGTCCAGACACCAATACAATGCACAGTGAAAACCTGTGGTCAGTGACAATAAATCAAAATATGTGGTGGCCTACAGCTGGCCAGTAGGCCTCACAGTATAAATAATTCCAACTTTATAACTGAAATATATGACTTATTATACAATTATCTTACTTATGTAATTTGACCATTAAGAGTAGGCTCAGGCCATTGGGGACTTAGGCTGCTATTGGCTGGTTAACCAGGAGGTAACTAGCTCAGTCAATGAGGATTAACCTCATGGGCTCCTTATGTATATAAGGCAGTGAGATCTCAATGAAGTTGGCTGTTGCTGCATGAACACGGAGTGTCAAGTCACCTGTCTGTCTCCAAAACTCCAACAACTGGTGACCCCAGCATGATCACAACAGCTGCCACCAATAGAGTGGGAAGACAGGGCAGCCAAGAGGAGCTGCCTGCAACCTTCAAGCTGCAAAAAGCGGCGTCCAACGCCACAGGGAATCATGAGCAGCTGCCCGCAGCTTTTGAACTGTAAAGAATCGTGCAGAGAGCTGTGATTAGTCCAGACCCACCCCTTCTTTTCCTCATTCTTTCTCATTTTGTAGGTGGAAGACACCGACAGCATGGGAGCAGTGGCTTTGACACCAGAAGACCCCATCTTGTAATGGAATCCTATTTTAAAATAAAGATCTGTAATATATTATAAACGGGCTTTATTAGCCCTAATCATGTGATATGAGAGCTGGACGTGTAGGAAGGGGCTGCTCTAGATTTAAAAACTTGGGAGCAGGCTGGCCAATATACCCTCACAGCTGCCTCTAGAGGAGACGATTCTGCCATTAGTGTTATTAAACCTTGGAGACTCATAATGGACATGGTAAAATGATTGCAGAGTGAGCAGGTTGTGAGGACGGCAGAGGCATCACAGCTGGCGCCACCCATGGAGGCAAATGGCAGAAGCAGGGCGCCAGGGGAGGCAGGGAGGGAAGCAGACACTGTGCCAGGTGAGCAAGGGAAGAGGATGAGTGCAGAAAGCACAGCATGCCAGGCAGCCACCAAGCAGAGCTGTGGAGCGTTCCCAGGCAGGGGTGACCTGCCTGGGGAGCACCCTGACACTCCCTGGGACTGTGCTGCCACCCTGGCGAGGGTAGTTGCCCAGTGGGACATCCCCTGGTTGCCTGGGTCTGTGCCACTGCCCCAGGCAGGAACACGTTGTTGGCGGAACGCATCATCCCTGGGGCTGGTGGCGGAGATGCCCCAAGCAGCCATGCTGTGTTGAATGGTCACCCTGCAGCCCTCTGTGCCATGTTGCAGTGGTTGAAACCTTGTAGTTCTCTCTGCCTGCAGCAGATCCACCTTTAGTGCTTTGCCGTGCCTGAAAACACTCCTACAGGCATTCCTAGCCATGGCGAGACCATGCCCAGCCCTAGCAGGACAACACCTTGCCCCTGTTGGTGGGGGCGCCTGACACTGGAACCATTCCTGGCTGCTGTGGAACCACCCATGCCTGTTGCCAGGCTGTGCCCAGCTGCTGTGAGACTCCAAGCTGCTGTGGAACACCTTTAATTGAGTTAAAGGCCTCATTCGAGCCTTTCAAGGCCTAGGTCAAGGTTTTTACACAATGCTGTGTCTGTCATCTTGTCTGCACGGCATCTGCAGAGGATGACAGACAGTGCTTTTGAACTTAAAAACAAAAAGGGGTAACTGTGGAGGTCAACAGCTAGCCAGTAGGCCTCATAGCATAAATTTCAACTGAAATACATGATTAACTATATAATTAGCTTATTTATGTAATTCTACCAGTAAGAGCAGGCCCACGCCATTGGGGACTCAAGTTGCTATTGGCTGGTTAACCAGGAGGTAAATGGCTCAGCCAACTGAACAATTACTCAGCCATTCAAACATTTTCTGGGCTTCTCTTTTCTTTTTTCTCCAATTTATTAATCAGAATGCATAATTCCAAATACAGAGTGAGGATCTCTATGCCACAAGCAACATCATAAAACTGTGCAAAGCTTTTTTAGCCACCCTAATGCCTTAAGTGACAGGAAGTGACAACATTTTTCACTTCAATTTTGCATTCTTTCACCATGCTGTGGGAGGCTCTAATTTTCTCAATATGGACTTCCTTAGTGCATGCTGTGCACAAATATAACATCTGGGAATCTTAGCAGCCTTTGCTAACTGATACTGAGTGATTTCTCTGGAGTATTAAAACCTATGAGGATCTTGCAAAAAAAGCTTTCTCTGAGAGGGCAGTCTCAATATAGAATGTAAGTTAGCATTTCATTTCAGCACTGTTGTTGCAGGCCCCCAGCTGGGTAATAATTAGCATTGACGCCATGATTCACAGAAGGCTGATCAATCCCCTTATTATACTACACTTATTAAGAAACCCATTGCTTTTATAGACAGTTATACAGGTGGATCTGATTGGTTGTCCAGTCCAAACACCATCACCACTGGCTAATTAAGAAACCACCATTTGTTTTGGTAAACAAATCCCCATAACACATTCCACATGTTCACAACAACATGTGCAGCAAGTGAAAATAAGAATTGTTTATAATTCTTTTCTCTGATCTTCTCACAGCCTTTCCCAGGACAATGCCTGGGAAAGTTACATGTTGCTCTCTCTGGCCAAAGAGCTGCTGCCACACAGCACTGCTGAATTCAGGGTAGCATTATATAGAGGTAACTGTCACCAAAAATTCAAGTGATGTGACTCCATTCCAGTGCAGTACAACTTTAAAAACCCAAAATAAAAGCAAAATCCAGAAAATTTTACTTAAGTCACCTATGATAACCACTCTTAGACTTTGACAAAGGCCATATCCTCCAAAATTGGTTGTGAACAGTGAAATCAAGAGGAGAGAAAATTATGCAGTGTTCATTTATTACAATATTTTATCCTTTAGTTTATAAATTAATGGTGTTTAAAACTGATATTCACTCATGAGGACAATTGTCTAAACACTGTTTACAAAAGTAAAGCTACTCTTACATTCATATACGTATATTCCTTTATGCAGTAACTGACAGAGTAAGAAGATAAAAGTTTCATATCCTTTTTGGTGCACAATGAGGTAAATACTGCATTTGAGCTATATTTTACTGGCAGGTTTGGGAACTTTTTAAGTGTTGAAAACAAGGTACTTACAAGGAACAATCTTGTGAAAATCCTTGACTGGATAAACATAGTAACAGTGCCTCTCTGAATGTGGTTGGTTCAAATATCTTCAAAAGTCATGATAAGTTTACCCAAAATCACTTTCATTAAATGCTATCACCTCTTATCAATACAACACTTTTGCAATGCCACTGCTCAAAAATAAGTCAAGTAAAAACCAACATCCGAACTTCCAAAAAAAAAACAAAGCCAGCACATGGCATCAATGACTGGAGCTCAATTACTCAATAGAAGTTGTGTAGTAAGTAAAAAAAAAAAAAAAAAAAAAAAAAAGTATTTTTCAGACAATCTGAACATTGTCATTGGCTTCATGAAAGAAATAAAATACAGACTGCATAGATTTGCACCAAAAAAAAGCCTAGTGTTGATGGGACAGGACAGTAATTTCCGATGCTGGAGAAAGCTTGCATTTGTGCTTTGTACTGTGGAGAGAGGGTTTAAGTTCAGTAATTCATATTTGAAATTTGCTTATGAGTTGTGATCACAAATGCCATGGGCCAAATTCAAGTATAGGTGGAGTTTCCTTTCAGCCAAATCTCTTGCTGTGCTGACCCAGTTACACCAGTTGCATCCACAACTGCAAGCTTCAATTATATAGGTGAACCAACTTTCTGAAAAATTATTGTAAGCTAAGACTTTTATAATCATTAGGTTCAAAGAACCACTTGGCTCATCTTGCATGACACATGTAAAACATCTGGACCAGATTTGTGTAAAGAAATATTAAAAACAGCAGAAAGCACTTACTGGAATACCTCAAAGAGGAAACAGAAATAATTTTATAATAAAAACCAGCAAAGCTGACAGTATGACCTTTACTAGAACAATAAAAATTACCATATAGCTCCTACTAAAATTTCTAGGGAGTCTTGAAGGATAAAATCTTCAATTCATGCATTTCTTTAAAAACATTATTTCATGCTGAAATCCAAAGTTAAATCTCGTTAGAGGTTACATATTTCAAAGCATAATGTTAGTAAATGAAAGGGTTTGGTTAACAATGAACACTGGAGTTTTACAATCTTAAGAGCTGTGAGAAAAGGGAATTTAAACTACAATTTATAATGAATACTGAATAGGATAAACACTTACTTGCATATTTTTATAGGTAATTCCTTCAGACCTGACTATACTGAATCCACAATAAAAATAAAATTAAATAGGCTGAGTATGATAAGTGGCTTTTGAGACAAAAATATTTATCCTTTTATACTAACTAGGTGAAAAAGACACAGAGAAGAATACTTCAGAAGAGAAAAGCCTGAAGATGGTGCAGTATATGTTTTGTGTGAGCTCATCACCTACTATAGTAGCATCCTCCTCACACATTTTACTACATTACAAGTGTAAGGACTTCACAAGAACACACATCTTCACAATTATTTCGAAAAGGAAAGCTCAGACAAAGTTGAAGCTCCAACCCACACTCTTATAGGATGATAGATGACAGAAACGCCCCTATTCCCATCATCTGCTAGTATTCTACATGTTGCTGCTCCTTTTGGTTAGTCTTATCCTGTATTCAGACTGTATCAATCACTTTGTCTCTCTTTCTTTCACACCCACACTTTAAAATAGGTTTGAACAGCTCAACCACATTGACGATCAGGAAAATCAGAGGCATTTATCTCAATCTTTGTGCAACTTTTACTTCTGTTTCTTTCTCAAATCTTTATTTTGGTGAGGAGAAAACCCCACCATGGTGAATTTTTACTCTAAGTTTATCCAGGGAGGTGAATTCTATAATATAAAATAACAACAAGGGCTATAACTTGCCTTATGCCTTTGGAGAGAATAAAGCAGTAGTAAAAGTGGTTAAAGTACCCTCTAACATTTAAAAGGCATTTAAACATGGGGCAAATGAAAATATGGGAAGTGTATGAACTGTGAGACTCAGCATAATCTATTTTTATTGCTTACTAAAAAAACCTTGCACATAAGTATTCTCAAACAAGATGAGGCCATAAATGCCTAAACACAGTACTAAATGAATAAAATAAACTATTATAAAAATTCATGGAACTTTTATAACCCATCATCACCATGCATAAATATGTATCAGTCCACTGACTTTATTAAAATCAAGATTCCAGTCTCCCACATGCTGTTCTATTGGCATAAAAACATCGCACAGAAGCATCAGATGGGGTGAATAAAAAAGAAAAGAAGCTCTGTATTGCATAACAAACAACCTCTGTAAACCACAACAGGACGGAACTGCCTGAAAGTGCACAGGATGGCTTTGGGATGCAACACTAGGTTACAGCACATGAGACCAGATGCCCATCTATGTGTGAAGTAATTTTCATGAAGGAGGCAGTATCTTCTGCATCATCCATTATCACTGGAAGAAGAAGGCATTGTCTTCAGGGTAGCCCTAATCTACTTAAAATAAAGGTGTTCCCCCAAATTTTCTCAACACAGCTTACAAGGATTCAAGGACAGGTTGCCATTTTAATCACTGCAATGGGAAATTCGACATTCAAAGGCTTTTGGGACATCTGTGTTCCCTATTCTCCTTTTACTCCAGACCATACAGATTGTAATGATTCTCAGATTTCTCTCTCCTGGTTACAAGGCCAACCATGAAGGTTTCCAACAAACATTACTTTGGTATCCTTAACTTATGCCAACTAATTTAGATTAGCTAGAGGAATGTCATTTTTATCCTCTTTGCTCCTTTATTCACTATAAACTTGTCAGTTTCCATTGCATAATGTTTGTGTATGTTATTAACTTCACCCAGACACACAGCCGAACACAATACAATGCTGTTCACATTCCTGTCACTTGCTGATTCTTCATAAAATGTTAATAGTCCAGAATATATATATTGCTAATCAAATGGTGGTTCACAGATTTAAAGTCATGACAGCACTTTAGCACAGTTTGTTGCTCAGAACGTATGAGGTCACTGGAGTCCTAAAAATTTTGAGTAAATTCTGTTGTTCAGATGCAACTGTAAATTCTTAGCAGCCAGAAAGTGCCCATTTCATACTTCAAATTAATATTTTTTAGCTCATCATTTGCATGATTCCAAGTCAGAAAAATATAATTTAGTACTTACTATTGCTGCTGCCTCTTCCTTACCTTCTCATATCCTCCTTTATGTGCAGATTTATTAGTTCTTTAGGAACATGGAAAGAGAGGGTAGTCTCAGCCATCTGTTCCTGGACCCGCATCCACTTGTTGTCAGAAGTAGGGAATCTATATAACTTACAAACTGGGTTTCTCAACACTGAAAAGAGGAAAAATAATATCATTGCTTCACTGTGGTAATATGACTCTGAAAATTTATGACAATAACCTGCAAAATTATTATATTATTTTCTCCCTTGCTTACAAAATTAATTTTAGAATCATTAAAATTCTACTAAAAACAGTTCATTTTTATTTAGTTTTTTTATCAGCATGTGGAGCACAAAGTATTACTAGCCTATCAATAAGTCACAATTTACCAGCAGAGTAGGTAACCTTTGAATTTAGGTCTTCAAAGTACTGAGAATGTAAATTAGACTCTTTTCTTACATTTAAGCTGAAGTTAGGAAAAACAGAATGCACAAATGAAAAATGAACTCAGTACAGTCATCACCATTTCTTGCCACCTGCTAGAACCACTCACAATTCCAATAAATTGCACAGGACTCAGAGTTCAGCTGCATCTTCCCCTTGACACACACACTCAAATCATTAACACAAATAGAAGGTGTGCTTCTACATTGAAGGAAACTTGACCTTTGACCATATTATAGTTACCTTGATCACTGATGTGGTCAAGACACTGCCTCTAAATAGAAACAAATATAATAGCCCCTTTGATATATTACACACACTGTTTTCAGATCACTATTGCAACATGACATAAGAAAATCACGTTTCTTGGTATATTGGAAGACTATGTTTAAAACCCATCACATTTTTTATTTTACAGTTTTCATGTGTTGGCTCCATTCAGATCTTAAAATGATGCCATATAATCTACTCTCTCTATCTTTTTCTTTTCTTTTTCTACCCTGCTTTTATTTTCCAGAAAGAACAAAAGGGGAAAAAGCTGAGGAAGAAAAAGTTCTGTTTCACTACTTTTATAAGCTTACTTGGAGACAAATGATTGTCATTTAACACACATGTCCACAACATCCTAATTTGGAATGACTTTGGACAGCCGTCCAGAGCCTCCACTGCTACCTTTCTGTCGAGCCTTCTGGAAACAGCTGCCTTCCAGCAGGCTCCCATTGATCAGCCACTGAGTGGTCTATAACTCAAGAGGAATACATTCCCCATGTGTGCCACCAGGAAACTGCTGCTGTCAAAATGACAGCTACTAACAGACATTTCAATTCGCAACCCCCTGACAGCATTAATGATTATGTAGTCTGATTTATAGAGAATGAAAAATAAAAAGTACACAAACTGTCTTGTCTATTTAAGCAATCGGGGTTTTTAACAAAAAACCTTTAGGGAAGGCCTAAAAGAAGACCAGAGATTTAAATATACTGATAATAAACCCATTGCTGGCAACCCAAAGAAAGGAGCAATGCTTAAGTGGTTGTACTGCTCTATATTCCCATCACTCTACTGAGATGTCTTTCATTGCTAGTCTTTGATGAAAAACTGCTGTGGAATTATGCCCTTTTCTGACCCAGAGAGGGAGCAACTGAAAGGCGTTTTAATAACTTTTATTCTATTTTCAGTCTCTTGTGAAGGGTGAGACAATACAGATGTTATAATTCACGCCATTACAATCAGAAGCCAACTATTTCTTAATTACAATACATTATAAGCATTTCTTGCCTTTGCCTTTTAATAGTCATTTTATAAGCCTTTTTAGAGTAATTTTGCTTTAGTTCTTAGTGATTTTACTTTCAAAAACTAAATTTTCACTCAGTGTTGTAAAATAAGCCAAAGAGATGCCTAATTCCTCTAACATACTAAAAAGAGCATTTTTTTTACTACTAATACCCAAAATACCTCAATGTTCAAACATTTTTCAACACACTTTTAGAGATTAAGGATCCTCAGCATGGAGATTTAACTACAGGAAAAAAACTCCAAGTCCTGTGCCTATGATCAACTTTCACCAAGTGTTCAGGCTTTATTACATCACTTGGTTAAAATATGTGGAAATGAATATTTCCTATTATCCTTCATTAATTACAGATTCCTGTAATCAATGAAATCAGTCTCATTGATAATATTAACAGTATCTGACAACTCACAAGGCTGATGTATGGCACCAATCTTCTCCCATTTACAAGGCAGCAAATGCAAATTATCAAATGTCAGGGAGAGCTCAGGAAACTAAGGGCTAATTCAGGTCTGGCCTTAAACAGAAAACTGCCAAACCAGATGATAATTTTGGGTTGGTATTGTTTTTTCTCTTGTGCCCCCTGATCACTATATTACCTGGACGTTTTAAATGATGATGTCCCAGATACAAATGACTCTTTATTTTACCTTTTTAAACCTACTTCCTAAGGAGTTTATCAAGGAATTTTTTCCAAGAGCAGCCCTTAAATTCACACTCAGAATCTATTACACTGAAAAATACACATTAATCTGTGAGAACTCAATGCAAATATGTAGCTGAAAAATCTCTTTCCTCCCATCCCCCCCTGTCACCACCATCACAAAGAAAAAAAAACAAGCCCCAGAAAACCCATCAGGACTGCAGCAAAGGACAAGAACACTAAACATATGGATTCAAAGTTATGACTTTTATCATTGTTAGAATTATTCAACTCCTCTCCAGGTACTTTGACCTCTCAGGTTTTTCATTCAGGTCTGAATTTTCAGATGGGGATTATCTCAAGTGTGTTGTAAGTTTTTTTAAATGGTCAAATCATATCTCCATGGGTTTAAGAAGAAAATTTCATTTACAAAGTCAGAAAAAAACACTGGGAATTTTTTCCAAATAAGCCAAATAATTCCAATATGCAATATTGCTAAAGCTGAAGATTGTCAATAAAAGCTGCCTAGTACTTGATGTTTTCCTTATAAACAGAACTACTGAAGGTATGCAATTCCATAAAAATCTCAGAAGTATTTTCCTCTTCAATTGCAATAATAATTAATTCTTAACTATAACAAGTTGTCTAGAACCAAATTCTAGAAGGCATGTACAATAAGAATGGCAAGACTAGAACTGGCTTTTATAAAAAGTAGCGATTAAAATGACTGGGAGTTTTATAAACATAATCCTTCCTGTATTTAGACAGTGATCATGAGAGGCATTAAAAGAATCCAAAATCCACATGAACTGCAGTGATTAAAAAAGAGAAAACCCTGTTTTAAAAGCTTTCCTCTAGAGCATCAAGCTTAAAAGCCAATGCCATATATTTACCCATCCATATTTTTGCACATTCTCATTTTAAAATATGAAGACCTCTGTGCTTTTTATTCCATGCAATATCCTTCACATTGCTTCCCCTGAAAGTATAATAAAAAACTAATAAAAGATTGAATACTGTGTTTTTATTTTCATTCCCTACTGAACATAGATCAAAGCATATCTCTGCCCTATATTAATTTGCCAACAGTTTTTCTATTTATATCTTTCTTTGTAGTACAGGTATATGATGTGTATTACCTCAGGAATAATAATTACATTAATATAAATAATAAGCTTTCTTAATTTTGCTTAATTTCAATTGCTTTTATTCTCTTTTTTTTTCTTTTTTTTAATGTAATTTGTTTACATGCAAAGAACTGGAAAACTGTACAGCATTATAAATAAATAACTGAATTTTGAGACATAAACTCAATATCTTGGGGAATAGTGATAAGGCTTTGAAATCCACTACTTATTCCCACTCACACAATAAGCATCTCAAAACTCACTGGAGGGCTGAGTTCCCTATCCTAAGATTTAAATTTCAGAGGAATGACAGGGTGCTTCTATACCTACAAGCTTATGGATTCACAGAGGCGTGTTTTTTTCAGTTTCATCATTCTGAAGCCTGATAAACAACAAGAAACAGAAAGTACCAGAAAGGTTTACAACAGCATACACATGTACTAAATATGTATGTATATGGAAAATACACTGTTCTGGGGGTAGTTCTGTATGAACACAGCAGGGAAAGCAGTGCAGCCACTGTTGATGTTACCAGGTTTCCTGACACTTCTGCACAGGTATCCATATGAGAAATCCAGTCTGCCTCTAGGCAATACAGAGAGCCTTAATCCACATGAAGCCAGTCAAGGAGGCATGCTGGGCAAGAAGTCTGATGGGTTGGGGAAAAAAGCTGACAGAATAAAAGGAAAGCTAAATTTTTTTCTAAGAAAAGAAATCAGGAATTCAATAAAAAGAGTAGGAATCAGAGCCAGGTGTCAGCAGTAAAGTGGAGGCAATGATGCATGAGAAAAGAAAGTCACAAACACAGGAAACAGATTGAAGACTAATTATTTATCAGAAAAAACTTCCTGTGAATGCAAACTCTTTCCAATATCCTGCATGCTGTCATTTCTTGCATATGCACTTCTTTTCCCTCAATTCTTTAAAAAAAACTAACAAAAGCTCTCCACGGTATGTTTGACTTTATAAACCCTAGCAGTGTTGGGTGGGCTTTGGTTTTATATTATGTTTGTATATGACAACAACAAATGTGAAAACGCTGTTTAGATACACTATAGAATCACATGGAAATATTCTTAACAAATTGATCTAAATTTCAATATTCCTAAAACTGACATCTACCATGGAAGTTCAAACAAAATACATTCACAACCTACAGCATTTTTCTATACAAAAGAAGTCAAAAAAAAAACCCCAATCAAACCTACACACAGAGGCAACAAACAGAAAAAAAATCAGTCGTGAATCAGTATCATTCTCTGAATAGAAATGGCATTTCTTCAAGTTCCACTAATCTGGATGACATACATCAGAATCAAAGAACTTCACTGGGTTAGACCACATCCTTCAACTGGGGCTGTATCTTGTCTCCAAGAAAAGCCATAAATAGATACCTAGAGACACAAGATACCCTCCCTGACTCCAGTTATTTCCAGTTCAGGAATTTCTGGAGCCAGATATAGTTCCTGCACATTCAGAAATTCTCAATTAACATTTCTCTCACTTCAAATTGTTGAAAATAAATGGTATTTCTGTAGAACATACTTTTTTCTAGTGTCAACAACTCACAGGAAAAAAAATACAGTATTCATGCATATATGGAAGAACTTAATTTTTTTGCAGTCTTTAGCACTTCCTTCAGACTGCAAAGCTGATTCAGAAAGTCTGCCCTATCAGAGAAGTCAGAAGAAAAAGTTTCAGTAAAGATTTTTAAAAGTTGAAAACTTCAGTAACATTCCTCCTCAATTGTATGCAGCAAACACAGAATTCTTGCACTGTGGTTTTAGATGACCCATATAACTTATTCGTGACATTGCTACTGCAGAGTAATGGAGATTCATAAACTTGGGCTAATAAAAGTTTTATGGCACAGCATATCAGCATGTAATATTTCTCAGTATAATGAAAGAAAAATAGATAATACTTTAACACCATGCACTCAATCCCCGAGTTGACCTAGAATTGAGAATGCCTTGCCAACAGCTCCCTTCATTCTAGGACAGATAGTTTCCAGATCAAACTGAAACTGCCACTTCATCAGCTATGAGAGAGATTGATTGTCCCAGGTAGTCACTCACAAATAATACCTAATTATTTAACAGAAGGCCATGCAATGACATGACACAAACTTATGATGTTAATTCCATGCCCATGGAAGTCATTGACAGTCTTGACAATCACTGAATTAGTAAAGATGTAGGAGATGGAGACTTCAGCACTGCTTCAGAAAGCATAATTGACACACATTTATTCAAATTTCTCAGTAAAATTATAATGTAAAATATGTATAAAACACTAAAATGTTGAACTTAAACATCTGTGCAGTATCTGAAGAGATATTTATGAGCTCTGCTACAAATCTGTGTGATTTCTTGAAGACCCAACATGCAGTTGCAAGAGCCATCTCTTAAAGATATTGGAATTCTTACCTGCATTTAAGGGAGGCAGGTTGTCTTTCCCGCTTATGCCTTCAGTGGCTGTACACTCACGAAACAATGCACACTGCAAAAGAAATACAATCACAAATGTGACATTCAGGGAGGGGTCTGAAATAAATCCACGGCAGTTTATAAAAAGGCTGAAAATTGTCACTAATAATAATACAAACTTTCCAGGTATTAATTATAACTTACATTTTTATCTTTATATTTCTGTTCCAAGATACTGTAACACAATTAAAATTATATCCAAGAAAATGACAAAATATGATCAATTGTTCCATAACAAAACAGAAATGCTTCCTACCAGTATAATGGCAGAAATGTTGAAAGCTATTAATAGTCTAGCTTAATAAGTAAGTTTTAAGTTTTTTTATAAGAATAAGGCACTTTAGTTTAAAACAATTTTTGATAAGTTTTGTGCTTTCAAAGAGGTTGTTCTTTAGGCAAAGCAGTTTTCACATGCACAGTGCAAGAAAACACTTCATTGATTTTTAAACAAGAGAAAAGTAGGAAGCGCAAAAAAGTCCTTAAAATGAGCTTAGATTTTGTGATTGAAGTAATTTGTTATACAAGTGAACTGGAATATTGCTTTGATAATATTTGTCATAAAAGTATAAAACGTTTATGGAAAAATTGATAACAGTGTACACCTACACATATATTTTTAATGCTCCTCCTACCCTCATCCAGAAAACAAATAGGAGTCTCTAAAGGTCATAGGGAAGGAGCTCTGTTCCTAGGGCTTCCCCAGTTCCCACAAGTTCAGTGGAGAACTTAAGGCAGAGAGCAACACATTATGTACTCTCTACCAGGTAATATCTGAAAATGAATTTAACCATCACCTTCCTCTTCCATGAGAAATTTCTGCCCATAGTTTATCTAAAACTGAGCAAACACAGTTCAAAACTTATTTATTTTATATTAATTGAATAACTCAACATTCTCACAATTGCATCCTCATTGTCAACATAAAAAGGAAGACTGTGCTGCAACTAATTTGTACAAACCAAGGACTCCAAAGACAACAGAAAATACATCGGTCGTGACTGTGGTCTCTCTTTACAAGTATTAGAAACCCCTGGAAAGATGCTATTAAAGCCTTCTGTCTCCCTCAGACAGAGCTCATTATTACATCTCAAATAAGTGCAAGGAGTCTCATTCCACATTTTGCAGTGGAAGAAAATCAAAATAAAAGACAAGGCTGAAAAAACAGATAGTTTTGCCTATATTGTGCAAGTTTTACAGGTCAAAATCAGAAAGATTTCACATCATTTGTTGGCTTTTTGGGACTGGTCACACTCATCTACTGTTTTAAAAAGGCACTGAATTCCTCTGAGATAAGTGGTGGAAAAGAAGTGTGAAGTTTACACTCAGAATTTGACACAAAAGCAGACTGGTTTGGCTAAGCAGAAAATATATTGAAAACAATGTCCTTTAATCAAAAAAGTCTTATATGCAACTTCCAAACAAAAAAATACTGCATTCCCTGTAGCAATATTTCCTTTCTTTTTATTCATGAAGAAAAAAATATACCATAGTATGTTAAGCAGTAAACCATTGTATTAGGGTTGCAAAAATTGTGTGCTCCCATGAAATGCAGATGAACCTGCCCCTCTGCACGGGAATTCACCTCTTCTTTCATTTGCCTGTCTGTCGATCTTCCCAGCTTTTCAGTATCTTGGGCACAAATTACTCATAAAAATAAACATGAACAGGATTTCAAGGGCAGAAACTAGAGCAGCTATCCAAGGAAAAAAAGAAGCTGTACTTACAGCATCTCTCTAGACAGTTTTTGATCAGAAGTGATCAAATACATTCAGTTGAGATAAAAATAAGCTATTTTTTTCCTAAAGAAGGAAAGGGCCTAGGAAACTCAGGTTAGAATATTACTCTGTACATTTTCATGAGGTTTTTTTTTTCATTTCAGGGAGATAAGTGTACATAGTACTTACTCCAGAAATTTTGTTTTAAGTCCTTAACCCAATTTGGCAATTAGTATTTGAGACATCTGGTACAACTGATCATTCTAATTAACTTTGTGCAATAAACTGAGTTTCTACCTTTTGATCTTGGGCATCTGCTCTGATGTGGTCTGTTTCCCCCTCCTCTAGCTCTCCCATCTTCACAAGATTGACTTCAATGGTACCAACTGTCCTTCCACCATCAGATGTTCTGGAAAAAAAACCAACCCATGACACTGGCAGCATCAAATTCTTTCAATTAAAATATTATCAGTAAATATTCAGTGGCCTCTCTATTCTGTAAAGCTGCAGTCACCTGTATTGAATTGTTTATTTACCATCACAAACCAAATGTTAACGATGAGGCAACTTCTTCAGGACAATGAAAGCTTTCTTCACAAAACTGAGGACGGGTAAGTGGTATAAATGGTGCATGGATACATGAACACTGCCAAGTTTTCATTCTAGACCTTATTCTGTCTGTGGACCATTGGATAAAGGGCTGTAACACTGCACCAATATTCCACTTAGGATCTGCAATCCCACTGCAGAGTATTGGTTTTGCTTCCTAACAATCTGCAAAGAAAGGACATAGCGTATTAATAAAACCCCTGCAAAACCAAAACAACAAAACTAGTTTGAATATCATGTTTCCCTTTGTAATCCCTTCACAGAGAAATTATTCAGAATCCATCCCATTTCTTGAACTATATGGGAACGGTGGTACAGTTACAGGTGAATTCCTTTATTATCATCTTCACAAATAGTTTACTTTCAATTAATCAAAACCAAATAACAATTCAGATGTACATCTCCAAGAAAAGAGGACCATTGACTACCTTTGGGAAGAAACAAGGGTTTGAACTCCTGAAAGATACCAAATGCTTTTTCAGCTTTCACTGGCAGAACAGCACCAAGGTTAATGGCACAGTCTATCTCCCCTGGCTTATTCTGAACAGCTGGATTTTTTGAAAGGCAGGAAAGAAGAGAAACAAATCGTTTCATAATAATGAGGAAATGGTAACAAAAGGCACCAAGCAAAAATAAGCAAAAAGGAAATTATGAGAATAAGTTCAGCACAATTACAAAAACACAGCGAGGAAGAATCAAAACAAATATGTGTGTGTTGTATGCAGCTGCGCAGAAGACTTTGTGAGCATGAACTTAGAAAGTTTCTTTACTGTATTCTCCTGTGCTGTCACCACCCCCCTAAACAGCTCCCATTGGGTTTGACCTGTGGTGTGTTTAGGCTGGACACTGTCTCTATTGGTTTAACCCCTTGACCTACACCCCCTATAAAAACTGTGTCCAGACCTCCATGGGTCGCCATTTGTCCCTGCGGAGTTCGAGAAATACATCTATCTCAGGACTGCAAATAAGTGGTCTCTCAGTCTTTGTCCCAGGTTTAGTGGTGTTCTCGGGGGGGGTTCTGCCGAGTCTCAGCGAGCCAGCAGCCGCTCGGCGGTCTTTGCAGAGACTCCGGGCAGCCGTGTTTGTTGCTATCCCGCCGACCCCTGTGGGCTCTGGGGCCACAGGGCTGGGGCTGCGTGGGAAAGAGCACATGTGTGGAGCTGTACTGTGTATTTTCTGAGCAGTGGAAATGAAGAGTGATGAATCAGGAAAAAAGAATACATAGAAGAGTTCAATGTCATAAAATCATTAAACGACACAATAATGGAATATGATGAGTCGGAAGAGACCCATTAGAGTAAACAAGTCCAACTCCTACAGTAAAATCTCAAAAAATACCCCATTAGGTTTTAATATTCACTCAGTAGAATACACTCATCTTGAAACTATACAAATCTGGTCTTCTATAAAACCTTGCAAAATAAACGTAATTATTCATATTTTACATGTGTAAAACATTATCTGCTCTAAGCCAAATTAATTACTGACAATAAAGAAACTATTAAAAATTAATCAGTTTCAGATAGTTTTGCAATTGAAGAAGCATATACTAATTAACAAAGTATCCAGAAGAAAAGTAATAAGGCTTCAGTGTCCAAATGGTGCTTATGAGCAGAAATACGTAATAATTTTGAAATGCATGAGAACAATTTAAAGGCCTTCTGAATGAAGAACTTCCCCCTGACTTGCTGCAGTCTTGTGGTTGGATTTCACTTCTTAACTTCCTTATTGTGTCAAACCAACACCCAAACGAGGCTCTGCCAACAAATGCACTACAGCATACCCAAACAGAAACGGAATACTGCACATGTCAGCAAATAACATATATCTTTAAAAGCCAAAGTGTGTGGTTATAAGACTGGAAATTTTTCATCAGCTTAAGGTGCTCTGATCAAAGTGTCAAGCAAATAAACTGATTCAAGCCAACAAGGCCTGTTGCTCCAGTAAAATGGAAATGCTACACTTCCCCAGTCGTTGTCTCTTGTTCTTTAGAATCCTAAATATTTCCCTTGCTGCTGTTATTAAAAACTTGGCCTCAGTATGACAGTGAGCACTGCACTGCTTGCCTGCATAAGAAGCAATATGTATTTTGTATGGGTTTAAAAACAGTGATTGATCTAATTTCCCTTTTACATTTTTTTATTATTATTTTCTTCTCAAAATCACTCCTGTTCTGGTCTAATACATGTGCAATATTACAATTTGGAACATGCATTACCTGTAAGAGAAGGTAATGCAACACAATAAAACTAAACAGTGGGACATGTTGCATTGTAGTTCCACTTCTTTATCCAGTTCTTATCTTCCCAAACAGAAATATGAAGACACAATTTAACAGAAAAAACCAACAACAAAGCCAACAAATCCCAAACCCAAAGTTTCTTTTGAATGCTATAGGCATACAAATCAACAAAGAGCTCTATAAATGCCCAGGGCTGTGAGCACTGCTGTGAGCAGTGTCAGACATGGTGCAGTGAAGATGATCCCTGCATCAAATTGCTCTCAGTCATAAGAGAGGAGACACTATATCCCCAGAGAACAAAAAACTGCACCTTGACAACCTGCATAGGGTGAGTTGGGATGGGGGATACTGCAAAGAGAATAAAATTAGTATCAACAGAAAAAGCCCATACACGGGACAAAATCCACCTGATTTATGGAGCTGGAAAATTGCTGATATTTTTTAGTACCCTGGGACAAGGATCAGCAATCATCTGATACCTGTTGTCAGAGTACCTGCATTGAAATAGCTTTCTCTACCATCCCAAGTCCTTAAGGATCCCCAGGTCAGTACTAGCTCCCTCAAATGTGAGGGAAGGAGATAGCCACTAACACCATGAGCAGCAGGAATTTTTGCCCACCTTAATACTTCTGGCCATAAAATGTCGACCCAGTCATCCAGAGAGAAAGACGACAAGCTACTGATGGAAAAGTAAGTGAGCTAGATGGACTGAAAATAGCAGTTATTTGCCTCCAATGGTGATCTCATCAAGTCTCATTACTACATGTTGAATATGCAAAAAATAGTTACTGCTATTAGCCTGCTAATTGGTTCCCATGGCCATACACCTTTTTTTCCAAAAAAAAAAAAGTAAAAAAGAAAAATATTCAATGACATAAAGGAAAAAAGGAAGTAGACTTCAGGTCTGCATGGCTGTGTTAATTATAAAAGACAAAGTGACTGCCTGAAAAGCAAACTGCACAACTGAGTCTAGCAGGGAGCCCCTTTCTCTAGTGCATAATACACAATAAATGCAATTAGGAAAGGCTAACCCACAGATCATCATAAAATTAATTTCTCCGCTGGTATAATATATTTTGACATATCCAAGCACAAAAGTATTGTACTTATAGAAAAATGTTTATCTGTGATAAACGTTTCACAGTGAAACCTATTACAATAATCAATACTGGTTCCACTGTAATACAATACAACTGTAAATAAAATTCTGTTGCATTCTAAGATAAATTAAAAATAATTGCAATGCTCAGTTCCTTCTGTTTTCATTATTTCAATGTATAGTTGATTAAGTTTCATGTCAGAACACATTTCACCTCAACTGTATTGGAGATTCATTATGAAGTCAAGCTATTGTCCACCAGCTTCCTGAGGTGGGTGACACAATATGAAGCAGCCAAGAAACAATTTCAGGAGGGAGACCAAGTACAACTAGTTGTAGACAGATATCTATTGAATTTAAATAGAGAAAAGCAGCTAAATATATAGCATTTTATAGTCATCATTTGCTAGGGAAGTTATGCGAAGTACATAAATGACTACAGAAATGACTGCGGCTTTCCAACTCTCTCTAGTTAGTTAAACTTTGTGAATATTACTACTACCGAAGTACAGTTACATGTTTTCTGACCCACTGAACTACAAGCTGTTAGGAGAGAGGGAAATCAAGAGGACTTTTTTGTCAAAAATAGCTAGGTTTATCTTATCTCCTCCCTTTAAAGAAAGTTCAGTCCTGTCCAAGATAAATGAAAAGATGACAACTAAAATTAGATAGCTAGACAAATAGACACTGTCCAACAGCTTAAGCATTGACACATGATTAAAGAAATCTGTATAGTACATGATTGACAGACAGAGACACAACCTCCCAGATAATCTATTATTGCAGGTTGGGGTTTTTTTGTTCTTTCCTTATCACCTGTAGAATTTCTTCCATTGAGTTGACAAGAAACACTGAGAGCTGAGTGGTTGAGATGGGCAGGGAGGGGGAACTCCATTCGTTTTTGGGAGTTTCTTGGAGAGTGGGGGGGCGGAGGAGAGAATAGGGGCAGGTAAAAAGAGACAGAGTTGGGGGCAGCCACTCTCTCTCGCTGTTAGGCTTCGGAGGAGGACGATCAGACCTGCGCCTCGGGGAAATGAGTTCACTGCCACCACCATAACCCAGCGACGAACCTTTCTTCCATTACTGGGCCCCCCACACCCCTGCCCTGCCAGGACATCCTGCAGGCTCCAGTTATTGCCATAGAGTTTTGATACATTCTCATCCATCACCCCAGATTTCTCCTCATCCCTGCCATTCCAGTGTGCTGCTTCTGAGAGCCCTGCTGGGGGCACAGATTTCGGCTGCTCCCGGGATTTGTGACAAAGCCTCTCTTCCATCCATTCCCGTCTTGGCCGCGCCGCCATCGCCGCGCGCTCCCGAGCCCGCGCCGCAGCGCCCCCTGCAGCCACGCGGGGATCAGCGCACCTGCCCCGCCCGCCGGGAGCCACAGCGCCCCTGCCGGCCGTGCCCGGAACTGCACCCAAGGGGAAAGAGCCGCGCCTGAAGGCTGGGTCTGGGTTCTGCTTCTGTTTGTTACCGATGCTGTGGTTGTTGTTGTTCTGGTTCACCTTGTTACACACACTGGCAAAGAACTGTTATTCCTATTCACATGTCTTTGCCTGAGAGCCCCTTAATTTCAAAATTCTAATAATTCGGGGGGAGGGGGTTTACATTCTCCATTCCAAGGGAGGCTTTTCTGCCTTCCCTAGCAGACACCTGTCTTGTAAACCAAGACATCTGTATAATTCACACACTCCCTCCTAGTTCCTCTTGTTTAGTTCCACTGCTATGGAATTCCTTGTCACAGATGCCAAATGATCAGAGCAGTATTGATAACACCCCAGTTTTACACTGAAGTACCTTACTTACACTTTTGTTAGTCTCTTAAGAGAAGCATGTCAGACAGATCCACCTTACTTTTGCAGAGAACACAAGACAGCACTGTTGTCTTTTTTCTTTGATGCTTCTTACAAGTAACTAAGAGGAAATCATATCAAAATTGCCTAAGCTAAAGAAGACCTTCCTGGAAACAGGCAAACTACCACCACAGGGAAAGAGGCTAATGGATTGCTAGCTTTTTGCAAAGAACCATAGAGCTCAACTAAGAAAAAAAAAACCCAAAAAACAAACAAACAAAAAAAAACACCCAACCCAGAATATCATGCTGTTCTTTTCCAAAAGGCATGGTAAAAGATCCTCTAAATTGAACTTTAAAATTAAATCTTCTTTTTAAAAATCAGCTTTTATTAGTAAATTAGCAGCCAGTATATCTAGCTCTCATTTAGAAAGAAAAAAAATGCATGATTTTATTTTTTAATCAGAAACATTGTATCATATAGTCAATATTAAGAAATATTCTCCTACTGAAAAATACTTTTGTTGCATTCAATATCCCATTTTATGCCATTCATCATCACAACTGTATGAGAAAGCTGGAAGCAAGTGACACTGCATTATCATTGCAAAATGAAACATGCAAGTCTATAGAAAGCATCTCTCTTTTTATAAATTCCATATTGGAAACGGCAATCCCAAAATCGCTAGGAACTAAATTCCTCTGCCAACATATGCTGTGTACACTGAAGTAATTCTACAAATCACCTTTTTATGTTTTGATGATTAGCTACACATGCAGAGATCTACGAGAAAGAGTCAGCCATCAGTTTAGGGCACCTTTATGGAGAAGAAATAATAATCAAAAGAAAAACCTCTTTTGCAGAGGTTTTGTAACTTGTGTCCCTAATCACTGTTAAGGTACAATGACAGGAAAATGGAAAAGTAGAGCACGGTGTATCAACAGAAAAAATTTGTATACACATGCCAGCTCTCCAAAAAAATAACAGAAAAATACAAGAATGCTCCTTTGAGAACACTTTTATATTGTTACATTGTACCTCAGAAAGACAATGGAAAGACATAATAACTAAAAAAAAAAGGAAAATAAAAAGAAAACTCAGTTAAAAATTAACCAGATTCTATAATTACACCAGTCTTTACAGGGTACACCACAGAGCTATTTCTGGGTCCTTAAATCTCTACTTTAAATCTAACAAAGGAATACCTCAATCACAGGCATGCCCTGATAAACTCTTATCCAAAGAATATCAACAAGAATTAAATAGAATTTCATGCTCTGACATGCCCCTTGATATATTCTCTATCCTCCTGAGAGGTACTAATACCTCAGGGTGATTAGGGGAAAGCAAGCTTAAATTAGTAGACTGCTCTGATTAAATTGTCATCAAAGAAATGTGGATAATTTCACTGACCTTCTGCTGATGAATAGTCATAACAGAAAACACTTTTGAAAGGCTAGGATGTTTTTCTTAAAAAAATATCCAGCTGATTAAACCCTACCATTTAATGTGTCTGCAAATTAATTTAATTGGTATATTTGTCTTTTCGTGTTAACTGAACAAAGACAACAACCAAGACTAAAAATATTAATTAAAAGCAAAATTTTCATCTATTTCTTATGAGTTTTCCATCTTAACTTTTTGATTAAAAATTGGATGGCTGAGAGAAAAAATACTTACTCTGAAACTGAAGCTTTCCATTCTGTCAATTACTGTGTTGGAGGCAATCTTTCAGATCAAATTTTCAATATGTCAGTTAAGGAAGCAAAATTTTTCCCAAAGAGCTAAAGACAGCCTGAATTCCTGTAAGAATAGATTCTTACAATCACTAAGCTGGAATTCATTTACCTAGCCATTAATTCCCATAGGGAACAGTCAGTTCACATTTTATCAAATCAGATGTTTTTGTTAGACAAAGTTATCTTTCTGTCAGGCACAGCATTTTCTGTTTGGGAGAAATTAAAATCAAAGTATTTTGTTAACTTTGCCCTGCAAACTACACACTTGTATATACAACTACTCCTGTTCAAATGAAAAGCAGGTGCCAAAATACTTCAAAAGAAATTTCCATTCCTTAAAAATCTCTGAACGGGTCATACTTTGCTCCTTAAACCAAATTAAGGCTGTCTTTCTGCGCTCAGGGTAACAAAGGTAACACAACTTTCCCACAGCATCTATGTACATCCCAGGCACAACATAAGTTGGTGTCTCAGATCTCCCAGTCACAGCTTCTTTCCTCACAAAATGTTGCCTTTGCAGACACATGGGACTTTGAGCAGTAGCTCTGTGAAGTTTAACTGTACCTTGCCAGTTATCCCAAATAAGCCTCCACTGTACTTGCAAAACTCAGCTCAACAAAATCCCTGCACTATATAAAGTCCAATGAATTTATTCTGAAAATCACCATCTAAAAGGCTGCCCTTAACCTTCAAAGGTTTTGATTACTGTCTTCATTTCTCTTAAGCCACGCAGGACAGCATCAGGGGTGATAAATGATTTTTTTTTTCCTTCAGTGCACAGCTTTAAGATGCATCTGTTCAGCCCAGCCCTAGGTTCTGAACATTGTCTCTGACCCTTCTGCAGCTCTGTACCCTGTCACTGATTAGAGTCGTATGTCACACCCCCCTACAATTTCAGTATGGCTGCATATAACAATGAGTTTAGGAGACCACAAGCATTTTCACATGGGAGACACCTTCAATAATTAGGACCACCTTCTTTAAGCACGCCTAGTAAACAAACCGAACTGTATACTGCTAATTCTTTAAATCACACACACCAAACAAAATGAAGGCTCTTATGCTCCTTTCTAAAGGAAACTTTGAATGAATATTCCTATGCCAAGGTCCCTCTTCCATAGGTTATCACAATATAAAATTACCTTTTCTAATCTGGCACCTGGGAAGCTCCAGGTTATAGGGCTGATATTTAATTTTCGTTTTTAATTTTGAATTTGTACATGGCAGAATTAGAAGCACTTCAAGTTGTCATCTAATATACCTGATGGAATATGGAGTTTAAAACACAGTCAAGCAGCAATCATAGAAATGCATAGGCTGAAAAAGACCTTTAAGAACACTGAGTCCAACCATAAAGCCAGCACTGCCAAGTCCACCATTAAACCATGTTCCTCAGGGCCACATCTACATGTCTAATAAATAGCTTCAGGGATGGTGTCCCCACTACTTTCCTGGGCAGCCTGTTCCAGTGCTTGATAGCCCCTCATGTGAATAATTTTTTTCCTGATATCCAATCTAAACCTCACCTGGTGCAACTTGGGGCCATTTTCTCTTGTCCTCTGACTTGCTACATTTTGGGAGAAAAGATCGACCCCCACCTCACACCTCCTTTCAGGTAATTGTGATAGGAGGGTGATAGGATCTCCACTGAGCATACTTTTCTCCAGGATAAACATTGTCAACTCCCTCAGCCATTCTTCATCTGACTAGTGCAGCAGACTCTTCCCCTATCTTTGTTGCCATTCTTTGGATGAGAAATTACAGGGATTAGTAACTCACCATCCTTTACAACAGAGGGAAACACTTACCTGAGGGTAAGGGTCAATTGTTGATCCTTTGACTTTACCAGATCTCCTACTCTAAAAGTTGCACAGCCCAGGAAGCTTCTCTACAAATCAAAGCAGAAAGTAAGGATAACATATTCATTCATTTTTGTTACTTCTTTTGGTGTCACACTTGAAAATTTTTCTTTGCTACCTAGAAAAATATTGCATTTCAATATAATAACAGTTTGATACTTTATCCACTAGACTTTTTTTTTTTTTTTGTGTGCAGCACAATTATCAGTAAAATGTTAAAAACTTTGGTTTTATGGGCAGGAACTTTTTTCCATTAAGAACACTCTAACAACCTGACAAAATAACAAATTGTAAGATGTACAGGTACAGTAGTACAAGTATTTGCATTTTGCATCTATTTCTTCCTATTTTTCTAATTTCTGGATTCAAGAAGTGCTAAGTTTTCAGCATTTTACCAAAATTGTTCTTGTTACAGTTTTTCCTCAAGCCATTGTCACTACCATCCATGTATTCCAAATATGAATGTATTTGCTAGGAAGGTATTTTGAAATTGAGTTCAGAACAAGTTTATTAATAGAAATGTTACATTTGTCTAGATCTTGGCAATGTTTTAAGTACTATTTTCCTCTATTTCCATTGTAACCTATTCACTGCATTAAAACTGCAGAGAAATGTAGTAATGCAACTAGAATGTCTAAAGTTAAATTAAGCTACATCACATCTTTTCCTTCTATAAAAATCACCCTTCACACATTAAAAAAAAAAAAGCACAAAGATGAAAAAGGGTTAAATCTTATTTTGCACTTTGGCTTTTTTTAACTTCTGCTCATACCCTGCTCCACATTGCTGAAATCTCATTTTGTCAACTTGGCCAGCAGTAGTATTCTATCCTTGGGGAAAATGGGCAAGGAACTAACAGCCTACAGCCATCTTCTATCAATTTATCTTTCAAATATACAACACAATATCACTTGCTCTAAATAAATAGTAATGAGATCATGACATTATGTTTAATTTTTTGCAATAAAACAATAAGAAGGAAAAAAAATTGATTTTTATTACACAACACTAAGCTTACTGTTGGAATGGCAAATTAGAATTCCAGACTAAATTATATATATTCTTGGATATACAAATTAAAGAAGAATCAAGTTGCTCTGAGTCAAAAGAGGTTTCCTACAGAAAGCAACGTTCCCTTCAGGGAAAACAGAAAAGAATTTGTCACTGCTGAGAAGAGTAACTTCTGCTGGTTCAAAAATCCCTTCAACCTGCTTTTTTTCAGAAAAGCCAGCAGGATGTTGAGTGTTTGAATGCAAACAATAAAACTCTACACTATGATAAGTTTTCTTCCATATACAATGTACAGTTCAAAAACCCATTCTGAAATTAGGCAAGCACCAACACTGCAGCTGGTAAACTGCAAACTGCACATCTGTGGTTTGGTAAACTGAGTCATCAGGTATGGCTTGTTCCCATCAATAGCACAGGGTTAGATTTTCTAAGCAGCAAAGGAAAAAAGACAAAATTTGAGAGTCTAGGGAAGGCTGGAAAACCAGTGAATCTGGGAAGCGATCAACAGGAAGGAAGGAAGAAAAATAATACAGCCACACAAGCATACATCACAGTTAGTTTTCTGTGCCAAAATGAAAGCTACTTCTACAAAAAAGACATCCAGGTGCAACACATGGTGATGCACAGCCTTGCTGGAGTGAAGACATAGATGGTTCTGTCTTCCGTTAGATGAGTCAGCATGAGAGTGTTTCTGCACTAAAACTCTGTGGTCACACATTTAGCCCAGATTATTTATCTTCTTCCAAGAGCATATCCTTCTTCATACTGTAAGAATGCATTCCACTACTGTGTCACTATGGCAGCCTTTATTCTGACATTTCATGACATTTGAGTGCTTGTATTTGAAACCTGACCATTAGGAAAGGGGAAGAGGGGTATTTGGAATGAAACTGATATAAGGTTTGGTCACTTGGGGCTTCTTTCTGCAGCAAAATAGAACCATAAATATATTTAAGAATCCTAAGTCAGAATCCTCATGTGACCAGGGCCAAGAGACAACTACATTGCGCTCATAAGTCAAGGAGCTTTGGTCATTGTACCCACTAAACATGTCTGAGCATCACATCTACTTCTCCAGTGTCATGAAATTAAAGGTGAAGGATTTTATTGGCTTAAAACATTCTACTTAGTTCTCTGTTTCATATTTTTGTGCTTATTTAGAAAAAATAAATTCTTTGCTTGACAACACAGAGCTATGCGCAAAATAAAATAAATTTTTAAATGATCCCATGACCCAAATTGAGAGAGTTATGCTAATGTTCAAGGGGTCTAATATCAAACTGGAGAATACTATTTCTGTACTGATTTAGATACCAATAGTCCACCCTGGAGACTGAACTGGTAGTCTACAAGCCAATCTAACTTTGCCCAGATGACTTGGAAAGGCTTGAAAAGTAGGCTTTAAACAAAATTAGCCGTAATGCTAATTGTAGAGTAATGTTCCTTTTGAATTTTGCTAGTGTTCTAGACACAACAATAAATCTTAAGATATGTGCCTTAAGTAGTTTTATGAATACTCTTCAGCTAGCCAAAGAGAAAAGTCTCTATAATAGCTATATTAAAAGTTAAAACACATTGATTACTTCACTAAGATTGAACTTGCTGCCAAGCTACAGATTTTTCAAATGCTAGCTGAAGTCTTGAAAACTATGCCAAGGAAGCTCTAGTAAGGCAGAAAAGTCAATACCTTATGCTAAAAAATTTAAACCCCCAGGTATTTTACATGTTTGCAGACAGATCTGACACCTGCACCAGGTGGTCTTTGTCCTTTTATTCAGCTCTAGCAGGACCAACCTTTCCCACCTCCACCAGGTGTCCATATTATCTGGGAGATTTTAACCCTCTCAGAAAATTACTTCCCAATCCTTTGTCAAATGCTCTGGTAGATCTACATGTGAAAATAAGTCCTCTATATGTTGCCAGTTTAACTTCTGACAACACAAACCAAAGACAACTCCTGCTGCAGAATGTTTGATACCCTGTTACAAGAAGACCAGAAGGTGACAGCCCAGGCTTCCTGAGGCAATGCCATTCCAGACTCTCAATCTCATCCAGATTGCTTGTATGGCATTAGAAAGTAGTTTACATGGTTGTGCTTGTCTCAGGATAGCTTCAGTTGAAAAAGATTTTCAAAGAGATGTCAATGGGATTACATGAATCCATGTACCACTCCTGCCTTGATTGTTTTATTCATTTAACCAAATACTTTTGCTATTAAAAAAGCTTGTCAGGTTCTGTTGAGCGTTGAGTGTTTGTTCCTGCTGATGAGATGAAAAAAAAAATCAGTTACTGACAATAATCGCTTACCCCAACATCTGCTCTTTGTTCCTTGTGATCAGGTAGGACACTGGTGCAGACCTGAGAGAAGGGAGGAGGGAGAAAAGGTAAGAAATCATTATATTTTTTGTTGCTGCTTTCCAATTAGAATGAAAGAAGTGCTTGTGCCTTTCTTTCCTCATATTTTTGACATTTTGGAGATAAATTTAAATGGAGCTATATATGTATATATAATTTATAATAACTAGTAATTTAATGATAACATTTGCTGGTTCCTGCAAAGAAAGTCTCTTACCACTGACCTTTTATCAATCTGAACTTTCCTGAGTCTCTAAAGGGAGAAAAGCTGTGTTCAGTTGTTCCTTTCCTAAAAGGATATTTTTTTTTGCTGTAATTTGAGTGATAGAATACTTCATTTAGAGGTGTTACCCTGAAACAAAATTTTCAGCAAGTGAAAGAGCATAGTACATTTAAAAGCATTTTCTCCAAGTAAGTGCTTGCCTTTGCAAGTTGGTCTGTAGCAGAAATCCTGATCCCCAGTCTCAGTGTGTGACCCTGCCTCCTTCAGACACTTGCTAAGCATCTCTGATGTGAGAGATGTTTCCTTTCAGAGGAGGAACACCTCTATATTCTCCCCTACAAGGGATCTCCTGTTGTCCCCATATTTTCTGCAAGGTGGAGCTGCCACTGTACTCAACTGCTTTCATTTCACAAGAGCAAATATGGGATAATCTGACTTCCTTTTCTGTATTTCCCGAAGTATAGCACAGGTTGTTGTGTGAGTGTGTCTTCAGTATCTTTAGAATTTTATTGTCGAGTTGTGGTTGACAACAGGCAACTGATTAAACAGCAAAAATTAGATAGAAAATGTGTAAGAAGACCTCTGTGATATCCCTGATGGCCTGCCTGGGCCAAAACCAGCCCTTTGGAATAACTTGGTGTTAAAAGCAATGCACAAGGGAGAATACACTGAGCATGCACATCTGTTTGATAACCTAGCCTAAATAACAAATATTAATTCCCCAAGAACAAACTTTTGGCTTGATTTCCAAGTAAAACTCAAACCCATTCTGTAAATTTCTCTGCAAAAGAGTAATTTTGTTTCCATGCCCTCAAATGTGACCCTCAATTCTATTCTAGCTGCAACTTAGTAAGCAAAAATAAATACTCCTTTAAAGCAAAGATAATTTGTCTGTCTGTTATTCTAAATATATGTTGTCATAAAGCACCAATATAAAGTCTACCACAAAGACTTGACAAAACAGAACAACAGCTTTTCTCAGTCAGCTCTTATCCCTTGACTCCCTACAGTGAGAACATTGTTCTTCTCCACAAAAGCCTGAAGATATTAAAAAATGCTATAATTAATTTAGTAAAGGACAGCATATTTTAGAAATTCGTGGGAGTCCTCATCTGGATGCAATTTTACATTTAGATTTTCCACACTAATACATTAGCAACTCCAGAGCATTTGGCAATCTATGGAAAACTAGTATAGAATATTCAATAACTATATTTGTATCTAAAGTTAACCTTTAAATGCTACAAGCCATGAATGAAAGTTAAATTACTGACATTTTCTTGCTGGTGATACTCATCTTTCCCTTTTGAAGCTGAGAAAATAACTTAGAGTGATCTGTTTCTTAAAAGAAAGATGGAGTAACACCAGGACAAAAATGCTGTGTCATTTTAAGATGCTAAAAAGCTGTTCTATGTGCCAGCCTCAGAGAAGTGATATCCAGCCCAACAAGAAGTGAGGTGTTTATATTTTCTAATTATTATTATGGCTGTTTATTCAAGAAAAATAAACTAATAATGTAGGAATTAACATTCTTCTTCATGATTTACTTATGTATTTGTAATCCAGCAGCAGTTCAGTAAACATTATAAAAATGTACGTGTTTTTGTATGATACTAAGTTGTGCTTCACAGTTAAAGTGTCTTTTACGCGTACTGAAATCAAGGAAATTCAACATTAATTTAGAATAATAGAATATTAATTCCTTTTTTTGCTGGATAAAATATCAGTTCAGGAGAATATATTTCAGCTTTTCTGACCCAACACAGACATTGAACAGGATATCAACACTTGACTAACCTAGAGCCTGCCATATAATAAAAGCATATTCCTGAATTTCAAATATATTTAAAATACAGAAACCATTTCTGTTGCATTTTGCAATATTTTTTGGTTCAGCTATCTTTATTTGTTTTCATTTGGTTTTAACCCTTTATAACCAGTAGCTGGATAGCCAAATGTAACTCTGTCTTAGGTGGGACTGACATTAGACTCTCTTCTCTCCAAAATATATTTTGTTTGAAATTAAATCTAATATCTTGATCCAAGTGTAATTTTAGAAACAGTTTTACTATTTGGTATTTATTAAAAGAGAAGCCACATATGTGTATGTAAATACATAGATGGGCAGTACAGTCTCATCCCTTTCAGGTTGTCTTTTGGTTGAGTTCCTGAACAAAGTCTCTGAATGCTGCAATTATTGGGGTATCATTATGGGATGTTCACACAGGCCTCATTATAAACATAACGTCAGCTCATAAAAACTTATAAAGCATAAGAAACAAATCAATTCTAGTCCCAATCCACAAAATAGAAGAGAAAAAATGGAGATAAATACAGAGGATTTGAAAGGTCAGATATCCTCCCAGTGCATTTCCTGATTAAACAAACTGCCACACTTTTTAAAACCTTGTCATAAATCAACTTTTCCCTACTGGCACCATCTAGAACTACAAAATATAAATGCAAACAAAAAGTCAGATTTTAATCCCAAACATCCACTACTCTGTTAGAATTTCAGTTTTCTCATTCTTTGCTCTAGGGTTTTCCTGTGCAAAATGAAAACCTCTGAGTGGGGAGTTCATTTACAACCAGGGTAAAGACTATGCTTCCCTGGAATAGCACACGCTACTGCTTTATCTCCCCAGACAAGAAGAGATCACAAAGGCATGCAAGAAAGACAGCTTGTGATTTAGGCTAAATGCAAAAAGGTTTGTGACATTTATCCATTCCTGTGACTTTGTACACTAATACAGTTACCTTTTTATACCACTGTGGAGGCCCATGAGCCTATTGGGAAAAGGGCACTGGCAATGCCCTGGAGGCATGTACCATTAGCTCCGGGCATCCCCCATAGGTTAGGGGGAGACAGAAGGCTTCCCCTATGGTGCTCTGCAGCAGTATGACAATTTACCCCAGTCCTGTATTCCCCGTTGGCCCATTGGCCATCCCTTCCCCTTTAACCCTACATGGTCTTGTTCTACAATATTCCCTACTCCCTATTTCCCCATTGGCTAATGTAACCCTCCCTGTCCACCCTGGCATTGCCTATTGGCTCCTGCCCTTTCTACTGCCCCTATGCGCTCAGTTGATTTGCCCTGATGCTATGCTCCACCCCCTCCTTCACATATTTATACCTTAGACCCTCCAATGTCTCTTGTCTTCTGTCCCTGGACTCCTTCAGTGCCTGACCCTAATAACCCCTCACCGGAATCCAATACAGAAGATCCTCCCGTGTCTCACCTGCCTGCTAGCTATGGTGTGCTTGATTGTCGTGTGCCTGCCCAAACATTTTCCCTTTGAGGGCACTTGTGGAGAAGGTAGCAGCACTGATCACCTTGCCTCTCTGCTAAACACCACAGCTTGTTGAACCAGGAGGAACACTAGAGGACAACAGCGGACACTCAGGATATGCTTACTTTTCTTTAAATCTCATACAGAACAATATGCAATGAGTAATGCATTTGTTACAGACATGTCTGTTAAATTTGTCTAGGCATAGATGCTAGATTCAGCTTTAATGAACTTTCCTTTTGTAGAAGGCAGTTTTGCATGATTAAGAGGAACATTTCTTTCAGTCATTTGCAGCTCTCTGAGCCACATT
Organism: Chloebia gouldiae; assembly: GCA_003676055.1. Taxonomy (NCBI): domain Eukaryota; kingdom Metazoa; phylum Chordata; class Aves; order Passeriformes; family Passeridae; genus Chloebia; species Chloebia gouldiae. Next base: position 2,063,516 of record QUSF01000060.1, read on the forward strand.
CTCACATGCTGTCAAAGTACAGAAGATTTATTCACTATCATTACTGAATCTTTTGTGCCTGCCCTTAATTAAAGCCTTTGCATTTCAGTTGGCAATCAAAGGCCATGTTCAGAATGGATTCAAGTTTCACAAATAATGCTAGATCCTTCCCTTGGTTACTGTGGATTTATTCCATCAAATCAACAAAGGTTTCCAGTGACTTCCCAGTATTCACTGCTATTGGCTGCTCAAATGCACTCTTCTGTCATCATTGCTATACACTCCTCTCATCTCACAATAACAAGTACACACATCAGGCAAAGCTAGGGGAAGCAAGATAAAAGAGACTAGTGAAGGCAGTCACTGACAAATTGACTTGCATTCCTTCAATAAAGCACCTTCCAGGAAAGCATTCCCAACTTCAGTAAAATTGAAGTCATATAGGAACACAACGTGCACACGCATTAACATGGAGGTGCTCTCAGATGGCAACCATCTGCACCTTTCTGCTCCCACAGGGAAAAGAACACTGAACTCTTCAGCTTCACAGACAGCTGCTATAGGCAGTCAGTCCCATCCTCACCACTACTGCCTGCCTGCCAGTTGGCATTACCACCCATTAGAGTCCAGGAGTTACTATTTCTTGGAATTTTTCAGTCAAAGAAATTGTAGCTTCATGTATTTGTGCTGGGTGAGCTGAAAAGGCCAAAATTGTTATGGGGTTCTGCAACAACATCAATCCGCTTTTATAGGACAGAATCCATTCCAGTACATGCAGCAAATTATTTTTTGAAAGAAGATATTTTACATTTACCAGATACTTATTTTCATCATATAGATTAACAATTTGCTAAATAGTTCTGATTCAAGAGTGGTGGGGCAGGATGTTCCTCTAGCTCATAGCCAGGGGGTTTTCCAGATGCCTTCTGTCCCTTCTCTGTCATCAGAACTGAACTCTTGTGAAGGCTGACTTAGAACAGAGGCTAGACGGAGTTAAAGTAGGTGTAGCAAGCACATTTCTCTCACTCTCAAGATTTTTCATAGAGGTGCACAAAGAAAAATGGAAGAGAAAACAATTTCTATTTCTACTCCTTGTTTTTCCTATGTAGAATGTGTTTAGAAAATTATTTACCTAGAGTGAGTGCTTAATTAGATTCTAGTGAAGATTGTTTAAGCCTAATAGCCAATCCAATCCACCTGTGTCTAAACTCTCAAAAGAGAGTCACAAGGTAAGAGAAAATTAAAAATAAAGTAAAAAAAAAGTAATATATAGTTTTAATATCTTCCTTTTATATAATATATTAATATATTTTAACATAATTATAATAAAAAAATAATTCAACCTTCTAAATTAAGTCAAACATTATCATTTCTTCCCACTAAACTCACCTACATTTACAATAAGTAGGTATTTATTAAAAGGCCTCAATGGATCCACCTTGGGCAGCACAAGAGCCCAGCCAGCGCTACACCTAACATGAACCCAAAATGGTCACCAAAATGGACGACCAGTCACAATATCTCTCACTTTTATAAGTTCTGGTCCATTAGCATATTGGAGTTAATTGTCCAATTATAGCTTTAGGTTATGAAGTCCCATCTTTCTTGTTTTCCTCTCTTCATTCTGCTGTTGTTTATGCTCTTGAGCCTGAAATTTGGATCAGTTATCCTTGGTTCCCAGCTAGAGAATGAATTGTTTAGTTTACCTATTCTGTGAAGAGAGCTTACTGTCCCCTAATATGAAGCTCAGAACTACACATTAAAGCAGTCCAGAATCTGAAAAATATAAAAGGTAAAACCTGAGGCATCATTTCAATCAACATACTGTAGTCAGCAAAGTAAAACACTTCCATCAATACTTTGTTGGGTAAGTGCTTATTGAATAGAGGACAACACCAATACAGTAATTTCCCAACCTTCAGTGCACAATTATTTCCAACAGCCCATATAAAACCAAAGAGAGAATCTTTTCCCAATGGACATGCAGGTGGTATTGTGGGATTTACAGTCCCAATAGAAAAGCTGATAGGAAGATAAACTAATCAATGTTAAAACTAAATTAAAGATGAAGACTAATAAAGAGAATATAAGCTATATCAAATTACTGCAACATTTTATAATAACTATATGATATTTATTAGATATTAATTAAATTTAAACTTACAAAATAATATATGTATGTTCCCTACTACAGATAGAAGGGAAAATATGTATGCCCCTATTACTTGCTGTATAGCAACTGACAGTTTCATCTGTTTACTTAGCCAAAAAGGTCAAATAGAAGGACAAGACTATCTGCATCCTTTCTATAGGCAGTGTTTGAATGTGATTCTTTTGCAGAGTATGGAGTCAAAACCATTCATTTGTGCAGGCACAAATGTCATACTCCTTAAGATTCAATGTGAGGATAACAGAAAATACATACTTCAGTCTCTAAGAATCTTCATAAATTGCTTTTCTTTCAGTCATCTCTACAGCTCAGTATCTTTTTCTGTGTAGGCTGCATCTTTGTGTACTTTCTAGAGAACGCATAGCACAAGAGAAGAATCTCGAGATCCCCCAAGCAAAGACTGAGGTTAACAGAACTTAACAGCTTATGTAGTTACATGACTTGTTGTATGAATAATGAGCAGAAAGCCACAAAATCTTGAGTGTTTGATTAGAAATACAGTTTTGTTTATCTATTTTTTACAGCTTGGGCATTGGATCAGAATTGCCTTAGAAAACCTCATGGTTTGAAGAGAACAGATTATTTAGGAACTCTCTCCATACTGAGCACACCACAAAAAACATACCAACTCTTTAGCATCCGCATGGAAGCTGGAACTTCAAGTGACAGAAAAAATCTATACATTATGAGTGCTTTGGGGCATACAGCACAGAGTCAGATCCGATCTAGGAAATCTTATTAACTCAGCATAATTGCCAGCCATGGCAGAGCTGCACCACTTTGCACTGTGCCTCAATGCAAAATGACACCAGCCTGGTCCACACAAGCACCAAGTGCAGCTCAGATTCCAAGCAGAGGTTAAAAATGGGGACAGGGCCTAGCTCAGCATGGATCAGAGCTTCAGCTGCTGGCACTTGGTCTGCAGATCACCAAACACAACTAAGATGTGCAAAGAGGAAAAAAAGGCAGCTCCTGTTATCGGCCTTTCCCCCACAAAGCATTAAGATCACACACCCAGCTTGTTCCTCAGTACACTGCAAAAAATACTGAAAATCACAGAGCTGAAAAACACCCCTTTGAAACATACTAGTAACCACCTCCCCATATTTAGGTCTATTCTGTTCCACAGTTATTTGCTTTCATACAGTCAATAAATGTGAAAAATGCATATTATATGACTCTACGCAGATAGTTACTATATGTATTATGTACATTGATTAGTTGTGCTTTTGTAGTTAAAACAAAGACTTTAGTAGAAAATAGAGACCCTGTATGTGGTGTTTTTATTCTCTCTTTCTTTTTTTTTTAGGAGTGAGATACTCGCTTTGAGGAACATCTAAATCTTCTAAAGGAAAAAAATTTATGGCTTCTTATCAGAAGAAGCTAATTTCTTCCGGCCTTGCTCAGACTCGAATACACCAGGGGACTAAAGGAAAAAGTTGACATACAACAGAGAGAGTTTCTTGTTTAGAATAGAATGTATGCATAACCATAAAGGATGTATGACAATGCAACAAGTGTATTGTTTTAAGGGTGATTCCTTTGTTCACAAGTCATGCTTTTCGTGACTCAGTGTCCGAGAGCATCCAGACATCCGTAATTCTTTGCTTTTTATTGTCTTGTAATTGTCCTAACTCTAAACTTTATTACTCTAATTGTATTATTATTTTTATAACCATTTTATTATTATTATTAAACTTTTAAAATTTTAAAAACCAAGTGATTGGCGTTTTTTCACAATAAATAATCCATGAAGGTAAAGTCCTAAGATTGGTTATTGGAAATAAGTCAAAGCTGTCAAATTTAGCCACGTGGATCTAAATAATCTTTAATATATTTTTTGTGTATGCAATGAAAAAATGGAAGGAAGGAAAAGTTTATTTACCTTCCTAACATAGCACACAGCATGAGCACTGGATTCAATTTTTTTAACCAATTTGAAACAGCTTTTTTTTCTACAGAGAAAGCTGTCATGTAACATTATGCAACAAATTAGAAGTGACAAAGAGAAATGGCCTCTATAAATTAGATATAATTAACATTTGACTCTTAGCATCGTGAAAAATAGATGTTCTGTTACTCGCAATTAATTTGCTCTTTATTGAAACTTAGGGTACATATACTCTGACAGTAACAGCTGCTCTAGAACATTGCTTTTTGGGGAGGGGAAAAAGCTGTGCACTGCTGCACCCAGTTAAACCTTCTTGTGTTGCACGATGAGCTCATCATCATTCCCCTCCTGAACAGCTCCCAGTAAAACACAAACTTTACATTGTGCCTCCAGTACACACTTTGCACCCTGAAGGAACACCCACAGGCGATGGCTCATGCATTGCAGGGGCTCAAACACAGCTGTATATAATCGTGTATAACAGCTGTATAGAAGTGTATAACCATGACAGGGAAAGGACACACACACCCAACCCAGTTCCCACAGTGATGAGGGCTGACTGACATAGACGGCAGCACATTGCTGTTTATCAGTCAACCTATTGGGGTTTTTTTAAGCAGTCAAATTTTTGCAATCAATGACCACTGGTAGCAGGCTAATGAGCTACAGGCTTTTTCTGCCATCTTTCAGGCTTTTTTGAACAAAGTCCAATGATGTGATGTAGCCATCTAAAGTCTTAATAGGCACTGAATAAGCTAGGCATTTAGTCAGTTATAATTAAAAAAAAATATAATATAAAAATACATTTAAGTTTGTAGCTGTTACAGTAAGCCAGTAAGCCTTTCCCCCTCCCCACCGTAATTTCCATGAATGATCCTTTTAAAATCTGTTTTATACCGGGAACAATCTGCAAAATCTGAAGAGTAAAAATACCCTTCAAAGTGCTTGTGATGCCTCCTCTTCCCGGCTTTCTTCCACTGCAAAATAAAATTCACAAAAGGCAAATTCTGGCTTTTGTCAGAAAGCTACAGATGGAGCATTCCTAAGCTCTTTTGGCTCTTCATTTACATGGATCAGCCAATGGGGACTTTTTACTTGCTCAAATCCAAATACCTCCGGTTAGTTACTGCAATGCCACTATCCAAAAATCCTTGAGACAGACTCTATAATCCAAAAAAAAGGCAGCAGTTAACGGCAGCCAAAGAAATCCAGATGTTCTGACAAATAATATCCCAAAGAATACTCACTCCAGAATGATGAAGAAAATAGAAGATAGGAATATATATATATATATATATATATATATATATATATATATATATATAGGGGGGTTTATCATGCTTTTTCACCCTACTCCCCACACAGCCAGCTGTGCACTACTTCAGCAAAACATGACTATCCAGCAATCTCTCAGTCTGTCTGTCTGAGCACCTTGCTCCCCCGAAGCAGCAGACTGTAACCCCAGTGTTCAAGTTGGAATTTCAGTGGAAAATGCCTTCCTAGAATGCAATATTTCAGCACTGCTTACAGGGCCTGAGGCAATTGGGTCAGAAGAGGAAAAAAAATCTCATTCCCATATGAATAGCAGAGAATCTGTCCAAAAAACAGTGCCAGAAAAGCCAAGGAAAGAACTTCTACTCTGAACACTTATTTCAGGGGAAACCTGAGAGGATACAAGCCAAGGGTGGTAAAAAGCACATAGAGTTGCCTGATGAACACCCAGGTCAACTCAGTCTCACTTTGGTGTATGGCAGACAACATGAATTAAGGCAAATATTACTGGATTGATCAAATGAGCTCAATGGCATCATAAAATTTCCAGAACGTGATCTTCTGCCTCAAAATTTCAGCAAAATTTGAACTCCAACTGAGAATAGCTGACAAAATAAATTGAAATCCCATTTTTTGACTTACTGAATAAACAGTCTTTTTTGAGAATGCTGAAGTCTGTTTCATAATTTGCATTTGTTACCATAAGAGTTGCATTAAGAAATTTTATAAATTAAACATGATGCCATTTCCACTGACGAACCAGTTACAAGAAACAAGATTTATATTAGCATCTTGTACAGATATTTCTAACACTCCCAGTTCCTTAATAGATTGCCTCATCTACTCAAGTGACAAAAGGTTATTCACGTATTAAACATGGAAAAAAGTCTTGCTGCCTTAAACAAGTCAAGACCTTTCAAGACTCTACACAAAATATCCCTGTCTTCTGACTCATGGCAGAAACTGAAATGAAGAACTCAGAATATAACTTGTTGGAGCAGTCACATCCCCAGTATATGAACCTCCAAAGTTCCCTTGAGAAGCTGGTATTATCCCTGTGCCAACACCTCAGTGCACTGCCAGCTGGGGGCCTTAAGTTAAATATTTTGAAAAAGTTATTTTTATGTGAGGTACCAAACTAACCAAATATCAGCTCTCATAGAAGCAAACAATGGTTTTAAGATCATCCCCAGAAAATATTGAAGATTTTATCCCTCACTCCATATTTTATGGTAACTTTTTAACATAATTTTTTAGATTCTAAAATGAACATTTTAGAGCAATTAACTTAGCCAGTCAGTCTTGACCTTTTAATTTCCCACTGGGTGTCTGACAGGGAATTCCAGCAGTGGATTTTGCCTGCAGCTGCTGCTACAGGCAGCTGCAGCAATAGCATCACCAGGAAGAACTTTTGTGAAGACTTAAAGGGACTCACATTGATTGCCTACAGTTTCTGCTAGGTCTACAAGCAGAGCCATCCATCAGTTACCAGGACATTTGTGAGACATCAAGAGAAGTAGGGAAAGCTGCATATGAAAGAATATGACTAGAGCATACATTTTCTGACTAAGCCCACTCCCCTCAAAATCCATCATGGGGGTATGAAAAGCAACCAAGAGCCTGGTATTCTCAGTTAAAAAAAAACCCAAAAAACTATTTGCAACACATGATCAGATTCATCATCAAATTATCATTTTCAGTTTTTTTTTTTTTAGTATTTTACTGTCAGAGACATCATATAATACACCCCCCACGTATTTTTAACTACACCTTGAAATTATTTTAATTTCCTCTCCCTCCCTTCTGACTGGAAGGTCATTCAAAAAATTATTGCAATAATAGTTCAGAGTCATTTTCTAATCTACAGACCATCATTATTCATAGCAAATTTATACTCCTTTGCTCTTCTGCCAACATGGTCTTTTAGATAAGTAATTATTTTCTGTTCCTCATACTGGTCTTCTAATATATTAATAAGAAAGGAATCATATGCCCTCTCATACTTCATTTTGTTAGGATAATAAGCCAAGCTTTTCCAATATACTGTAATACAATAAGCTCTCCATTCCCCAGATCACATCATTTGCTCCAGTCCCATTAATTGTTCTTAAACACAAATAATCTAATTACTGCCAGCTTTCCAGAAGAGGCCTAACCTATGTGTATGGAACAGAGTTCCCTGGATTCATCTGGGAATCAGTTCTGTTTCCCTCTCTCTGCTGCATTAGATTCACTGCTCAGTTACACTTGGAACAACTAACTTACCTGTGTTTTCCTTTGCACAATTTGTATCTGACATATTAAGTATTTGTTAATCCAAAAACTTCATGTTATTAGAAAAGCACAGTCATGTACTGAGAAACTACTGTATTTCATCCAATTTGTATTATTCCTGACTGCCTTGAAGCAGTTCTTTGGGTAAAGAGTTGTATCAGCTGGCAAACCCTTTTTTTTTAGGAGAACTAAGGGAAATTTCTGCACACACCAAACTTTTCTCTAACACGTAGAAGCTGAAGGACTCTCACATAAATATCCACAAAAGCAAAGACAATTGCATTCATCAATAAGGATTTTTCTTTTGTTCTTCTGACAGTTTGTGATGTTTAAAAAAAGTTTGATGCTGAGGTCTGGTGGTAGTATTACCTAATGGATAGGAATTAATTTCTCTTTTAGAGAATTAGGGGCAAAATTGCTCATCAGATTTACTGTGGTAGAAGGCATAAATATATTTTAGACAGATGAGCTGGAGTACATAAATATTTGCAGCTTCCTATAAGCTCTGTTTTCTTCGCCTTTATAGATAGGATCTATCTATTCATAAAAGTCTGATTTAGCAAGATTATAGCTGCACTTCCATAGCTAATGGCCCTTCCAACCTGTGGAACCGCAGTACTCTCATGAAAATTACTGTTGTGTCCAGGGCTCCCATATGCTTCATCCACATTTCTAACAATCCACGCTCGAGGGGAGCAAGGACATCCAGAAGATCCTGGGAACCTCCAGAAGAACCTCCAGAAGATCCTGGGAAAATAAATGTTCCTAACTATCCAAATAAAAACATTTCCAAAGCTATCTAAAAAGAAAAAATGTGCAATTTTTTTTTCATTTGAGAAATTATTTTTTTCTTGGATTAAAACATTTAAACGTGCATAGCAAGAATTAAACTCTTAAGTACACAAATGCTAAAACACATAACCTTCTGATCAGCCATCTTTAAACAGTCTTTGATAGTGCTCTGCCCTTCACTCCCTGTTTTCTGAGATGAGAAACTGAAAGGAGTTTTTATTCAGTTATCAATCAAATAAATTCACTGCTGGTTTTAGAAAAAGTTTCAAGACAAATGTGTCATCTCTCCCACAATCTAAAGTAGTTTCTGCTTTAAAGGAAGAAGGATGCATCACTGGAAATGGGTATCTCTGTGGGCCTATTTTATTATGCAGCACCTTAACATAACTTTGTACCTACAAGAGAAAGTAAAAAGCAGATTTCACACAGTACTTTCTCTCTCCTGTAACAGAGACAGGTTTATGTGAAAAGCACTTCATTTTTCTATCAGTGATACTATATTCATAATTACTTCCCCATTAAACACACATGATTTTGCTCTCAAAACCACTTCACAGGAAGACCGGTTTTCCTCACCTGAGTATGTGTCACTGTGCTCAACTGCCACATAAGGATAAACCCTTTTCTCACTCTACAATTTTACTTTTTTTAAAGCCTAACTGCAATCTGCAAGACATGGTAATGCTTTTTTACAAGCGTGATCAAACTCTTGCAGAGATGTTACTTAAAACCAAATAAGTTATGAACACCCTATTTTCAGACTAGTAAGTAGGCTCAGGAAAGTTGATAGTCACAGCTGCCTGAACTAAGTAATTAAATTCTGATTCTTATGAAGCATAAGGTGTGAATAAAGACATTAGGTATATGTTTTTAAGCAATCATTTATTTCTTTCAGAATTACTACTCTAAGGATGCAGAAAGATTCTAAGGCTCAGAGTAAGCCCCAAATGTATTAGAATATTTTCACTACTTAGAAAAAAATAAAATCTACTTTTTTCAGAACCTGAAAAGTGGCCTTTTTTGGGAAATGTTTCAGTGATGCTTTTTCTGCAAATAAAAAGATCTATTAGGAACAATATTGTTGGCAAAGCTGGTTAGTTCTGAAATTTGACCACCATGCTTCTATTTCTAGAAATTACTTACAGATTATTTCTTCCTTTTATATTGCATCTTCGTATTGGAAATTCATCAAGATAGTGTTTTCAGGGAAAGATAGGATCCGTTACTATAAAAGCTGATGTAAGATGGAAACAGACACTTTTTTTGGCTCATGGTTCCTTCAGGAACTAAGGAAAGCTTGTGCTCCTGAAAATTTCTGTGTTTTCTCCATCATACCTGCTTATCTAACAAAAGGCTACCAGCTCATACAGACCCTTAGCTCACGCCCAAAGCTCTGCCATAAGCGGTGTAAGAAAACTCTCTGTGGTATTTCTGTGGTAGATACTCTCTGTGGTATTCCTTGATGTTTAAAGTCAAGCTATCTCCATTGTATACCACCAGAAACATTTTTTGAGACATATCCAAACACCAGCCACTACAGCTTATTGAACGAAGGAGCCACAATCAGCTGACAGAAAAGTCATGGCACAAACTCCAGTAGTAGCATTGCCCCCTTCATATTTTACTTCTTTTTTTTTTTTTCTCTTATGATGCTCAAGATATTTCACTCTCACATCATTTGTTGCTCCCAGCAGTGCTCTGCTGAGACGACAGTGCTTGCTGAGTCACCTCTTACTTCCTCAGCAAATGACACAAAATTGTGTGGGATGCAGAGATTTCAAGTCAGCATTGTTTCTCAGGATATGTGCAAATTGACAGCAGGAATGGTGTAAGAGATGGTTCAAAGTTCCACTCATTTTTGCCTCACGATTGTTGCAATGGTCAAGACTAATATCCTGAAGACCCCAAATGGAGTTCTGGCCTGGATGCTCACCAAGTGATTGTTTGCAGGTGTGTTTGCTGTGTCACCACACTGCACTGCTTTAAGCAGGGCCTAGCAAGGAGCATCTTGCTCTATACACTTACACCTGCTTCACGATACCCGAACCCATTAATTTTCCCACCTCTTGGCCAAATGAACTTTCTGGGGTAACTGGTGATCTCCCATGGAAGATCCCTCAGATGTCTTATGACCACCGTGACGGATGGAGATTGAAGGTCCCGCCCAAGGACTGAGACTGAGACCCCTATAATCCCTAACACAGGGGCACTGGCCTGACTGAAGCGGGATGTTTGTCAAGTGGTGCCTGCAGGTGGACCAAGAAAACAATGGGTCTCGCTCACTGCTGATACTGACTTGCCCTGCTTTGGAACATGGACTGTACCAATTTTACGATAGACTCATTCCATTACCTGTTCCCCCCACTCTGCTGAGGATTATAAAAGACCCCTAAGTTAACCAAGACTTTGAGACTCTCCCCGACAGACACAATGAATCTATTGGCTGGACCAGAGGATTTAATTGTTCTGCTGGTAGCTATATTCCCCGCCCTCTTTCTCTCTCTCTATCCTTTTTCGCTTTTCTAATTCCTTCTATTGCATTTGTTGTTGGCACTTAATAAAAGGGGCATTTGTTGTGATTAAACTGATGGTCCCCTGCTGTTTGCCTTTTGCACTTTTGGGATTGGCAAAATGAATCATCATGACCCCCTTTTGTTCTAGCAGATCATGACAAATGGGAACAGGAGTTTTTAAATAGGCCTGTGTTTCAATGCCACTGAACAAATTGCACTTTTAAAAAACACTCTGTTAGTAAACAGCCTTACCTAAAACCAGTCCACTCATTAAGAGTACACTTGGTTTGGAGAAATGCATTGCATTCTTTTTGAGTCCAGGTCTAGATAAATTAGCTTCTGGAAGGCAGTTGCATTTTAAATTGTTAACAGTTCTCTTGAATATCAAAACTGATAATAGATACTCACTAGAAAGTGAGTGAGTAAAAAAGCACATGCACACTTCCACAGCAAGGATTTTATGTCATCTAAATTAGATGACAGAGTTGATTTCTGTCTAAACAAAGTGAAAGGAACATCTTGCCATAGAAGAATCTAAATTTACATAACTTCAAATGGGTCACTACATATAATGCAACATCTTGAGGAGGGATTTGTGAAAAACAGTGAGAGATACTATCTGCTTAATAAACCACATAGTCTATGCTTCCAAAAATGTGTTGGTAGCCTTATATATCATAAGGCCATATGTCATAAGTTATAGGTATTCATCCTTCCACATTCAGTAGAACCTCCTTCCCTGACAAAGGGAATCATTATTTGTAAAAGAAAAGCATTTTAGTACATGATGAATTATATGAATGGTAGCTGCACATGTGAAAATACAGCAATCTCTTCAGTTTGAGGACAGGTTGTGATACAGTACCCTCAATAGCACAGCATCCTATGTGCTGGCAGGATAATGGAAGTTCTAGAAAATTAATGTTTAGAGGCTTCCCCTGCCACAACTCATACCTAAAAGGGAAAAAGATATATCCAACAAAGAAGAGCTTATATGTAAAATAATGCTGTATTCATAGAACATCATCCAGCTCACACCATACATTCTCTGTAAATTATTACAAACCCACATTGCATCTAATTTCACTATTATAGCAGAATCATAAAATCATCAATGTTGGAAAAGCCCTCCCAAAGTAGTTCTCCAAACTCAACCATCTTGCAGATGGGTCCTTCTGACAAAAATCAGAAGCAAGACAAAACTCCATTGGATTTCTTCCCATTTTGCCACAGTGAAACATGTCATTCCTGAAGCAGCATTTCCCTTAGTTCCTCACTATGACTTAAAAGAAAACACAGAGAACAGTATTTTCAACCTCTGTCAGAGAGAAGTCAGACTCCACAGTCCGCAGAAAGCATCCAGACACTTCTTTACTTCAAAAGTCATGTACCAGCTGAAGTGTATTTGCTCCTCAGATATTTTTCTCCTGGAAGAGAAAAATGTTCTCTTCCCTAACAATGAGCTGAACACAGTGATCTACAAAGCCCTGCTGAGGGAAGCTGGCATTTAACATCTCTACCTTGACAGCACTAGCATGGATCACGTCATAAGCATTTTTCCAGGAATTCTGGACTTCCATGATCAGAAACTTATCTTTGCTGGTAGGCCAAACTTCTATCCTTTCCCATTCTTCACTACCAAGAATTTTACACTGAAGGTTGCAGAAGTTTCCATTTCCTATAAGTCATTATGAAGTTTTACCACTGGTGTATGAAACAAAAGTTAAATGAATTACGCTTTTTTATATTTTAGACATAAAAGAAAACTTATGCAAAGAAATGCCTTCATTTTAAAAAAAAATACCATTTCCAATTTTTGAGTTTTATTTGTGCACACAGCTTGTAGAAGCCTTGGAAAAAGGTACACTGCTGCTGAAGGACTCCTTTTTGCTACATGTCTCTTCCAAGTTTTTTCCAAATGACAGAACCTATTTTATTTCTAACTTCAGTTTCTACTTAAAAATACCAGTTATCCATAACATATATTCACAGAAACTTGGTTCTTCCAAAGACAACATTAAGAAGCAGCAGTTGGAAGTGTCAGCATCATGCTAAGTATCATAAATCCTATGGCCAAAAAATTCCTATTAATCCTTCTATTTTGCTGTGTGGATTGAAGATCATTTTATAATCATGCACTTCACTTGCCTACACACAAGAGAGCTCCTGCCAGTACTATAGATACCATCCACAATAAAAAGAAAAAAAAAAATTCAGGAAAAAAACCTGCACAAAACAAAAAAAAAATACACCAAACCACAAATCCAAGTGAAGTCTGGAAGATTTTTTTTTTCCCCTACTAAAAAGTGGTCTTTAAAATGACAGAGAATTATTCATGTTTTTAACCTTTTGTTCATCTACTGGGTTGCGGATGCTAAAGATCTCTCGAAGGCAGAGCTACTATTTTTGTTCTGTTTCACCAAAGACATAAGCACAGTGTCATCTCAGCAAACTACACTTTCCAAGAAAGAAAATCTGCAGGCTGCCATTTTGTGTTGCATATTTCTCTCTAAAGATAAGCACCAGTGCCTAGTGAACAACATTTGAGAAAACCAAACTTCCTGAGCAGAGGCTGAGTTTGCTTCCAGCACTGCCTTCATATAGAAAAGCAACAACAAAAGCCAATCCCAGTTACGCAGTTCAATTGTATTAAAAGCAATATCTTTTCCTCTCCCTTTTTTTTCTAAATTTCCCACATCCTGTTCTGCTAACAAACAGTTCAAATACATTCTTTATAAATCCTACTCTGTTGGCAATCCATGAATCATCTGGCAAAATAATTCCTCATGCCTGCAGGGCACAGATAAAGGCTGCCTTGTGGCACTGGGCCAATACAGCACATTCACTTGCTCAAGACACTAGGAGTCAGCATGGTTACACTGAACCCAGAAAAGGGCTTTACTCTTTTCTGTATAGATCTTTTTCTTTTTTTAGTAACCAGAAATTAAACTAGGCTCTATGTTTGACCTACAGCAATCAGTTAATTGGTCACCAAGTTCACGTCACAAAGGAAAGTCATCTCTGCTTTTCTAAACTCCCCCATTCACAGCCTTTTTATATTAAGGCCTTTAAAAACTCCATCTACAAAGTCTCAAATTCAACATTATCAAAGTTCTTTGTTTTCATACTCACCACAACATTGGAAAGCATATTCCTGGGTGTTATATACCCTCATTTATAATAGGATTTCACAGAAATTCTTCCTTGTACAAATATTTTCTGTACTTTAATACATGCCACTTTCCATGAAGAAACACACATATATCAAACTGCATTAAGTGATTGTTCTGTAATCTAGTTCTGACTTTCCTGCTCTTACTTACAGAGAATAAGATCTGTTCTCTCCATGTATGAAAGAAAATTATTCACAGATGACTTTGTGCTCCTGCAAATTTCAGTAATTCCTTTAGAATAGATCAAGAGAGCCTGACACTCACATTTAAAATTTAAAAAATAATTTAAAAAATCTCCACTTGTTTGCAGAGCAAAATAAGCAACACCACCACACTCAAAATAACAGAAAACAAGCTGCAGTAAATAGGGTGAATCTCCCAGAGGCTGACTGGCAGCAAAGCAGGACAACACAAAATATTTCAGCAAAGGTTGCACACAGTAACATTTAAATTAAAGGCAGCTCAGTTGAATAACTAAATTAAATACCAGCTCAAATCACGTTCCAGTCCATCACACACTGTAATATTCCATATAACTCTCACTCCAGTGTATCTGCTCTTGCAAAAAAGGGTTAATAAACCAATAAGCTATGGCAAAGCTTTGGATCCCTATTCATTTCAAGCAGACAGATGAACTCTAGCTAGAAAAGCTTTAAAATAAAAAATCTGTTTCTATTACCTTTTTTGCTGTGTATTTGCATACCTTCGAGAAAGAAAAAGAAGAAAAAAAGAAACACATTAAAGTTTTTTTACTTGGTTTAGCTGTTCAGAAACTGTTTCAAATTATGGCACTCTTCCTCCATTCTGGCCAGAATTCTGCACACAAAAGAGGGGCAAAATTAGTAACATTGCCTTCTCCCACAGCCCAAGATCTCCAGAGATACAACAAATTACTTATGAGGAATTTACCTGCAGAAAACTAAAACTATTCCTTTCCATGAGTGATACTTTCACAAGGGGCATGAACAATGCTGCTTCAGAACTCCTCACTGGAGTCAGAAAGTGCCTTTGGCAGTGGGATGCATGCTTGTCTGGGCAAGGGGTGAAAAAATTATGTCTGACCAAGTGCAAATAAGTTGTTGCACTAGGATCAAAAATAAATTCTAAAGCCACTGGTAACCCTCTGGCATCCCAAGGCAGAAACTAAATTTTTCTATTTAGTTGGAATGCAGATGTCTAATATCAGAGTAGCTATGAGTTGTGTCTAAAGGCTGGGGTAGCCTTTAACTGAAAGCAAAGAACTGAAGCTTTTGGGACATCCCAAACACTATGCAACAGCACGTGAGGACATCCAAACCAGACAGACAGTAGTATATTAAAGACTCTGAGCAGTTCTAAGCTGCTCAGCATTCCTCTATTTAAAGCTAGTGATAAGAAAAGTGGCAGAATTTTACTAGAAAAGAGAGCTTCCTTGCATCCAAATATAAAATAAAAAAAATAGAAAATAAAAAAGGGTACAGAGATGGAAGAAGCCTGGCATTTTCTACATTATCTTCTGTTAAAAGAGAAAGTTAATTCTATAACATGCCAGGCATTTATCTGTAAAATACTTATGTATTTTCATTACTTTATTGAGGCAGAAGCTCTTTACACAGCCACTATAGTGGTACTTCCTTAGTTACCTGGCTCACTGCTCCTAGCAATGTATCCAAATATATTTAAACTCATGCACTGGGGGTAATTTTGCAAAAGAAAATATCCTCTGCAGAATAGAAATAAAATATTTGTGACTTGCCTGTGATGACATAGTAAGCCTGGGGCAAAATTAAGAACACTGGTTTTTGTCTCCCATTCCACATACCACGGGATGACTCAGCTTCCTTTGTCCCTTCACAGCTGCGGGTATCCCCTCAATCCATTTATCTATTCTAACCACTGTACTATGTTAATACCTCTTCAGTGTCCAAAACCTAACTGAAACCATCCCAAAAAGCCATGTGTGCCAGCCACACAGTCCAGCAGGGCAGAGCTCCATTAAAAGCCAGGTTACTTAGGGACTTCCTGTCCAGCACCCTACTCAGTGATTTATCTCCTCAGACGATTTAGAAACACTATTAGCAAAGCACAACAAGGGGCCTTTCAGAGCAATAGACACCTTCTTGTTCTGAAGAACAGTTTGGGTACTAAGAACAGAAGACAGACCAATATGAAATCATTGAAAGAGCCCTGCTTGTTTAACCACATTTTACAACCTCAGATCATCTGAATACGGTAAAACTAGTTACAGCTACATAACTAGTTTTACTACTTGACCAGTAGTTTAAGGGTGGATTTTTAATGACAAATTTTATATTATTTTGAAAAATAAACTGTTGATGTAGGATGTGATGAAGTAAACTATGATTTTCTATACCACTTTTTGAAATCTTTCCCATTTGGTTGGACAGTGGCAATGCTTTCAAGGAAGATAAATATAATATTTGTCACTCCCAGTTCAGAACTTTGGGATTTGAAAGCAGATTCCAGTGGTAATTGGTGTTACTGAAAATTTTTCACTGCAGACTTTATTTATTTTCTCCAGTAAAAGAAGCAGGAAACACCATGTCAAAACCTAAAGAGTGAAAAATTTCTTATTTCCTTGCACTAATAAGTTTCTTTTTGAGGTTTCTTTCATAATAATTCTTTGGCATATCCATAACTAAATTGAGTATCTTAACTCTTAATTTCACTCCCCCCTCCCTCTTTCCTTAAGTCAGTACAAACATCACAATAATATCACCATCATTGAAACTGCAACTGCACTTTACTACTAAGGCAAGACAGGATTCCTGCAGCAGTTTTCATTCCAGGAACATCAGTAATTTCTGCCCTAAGAGTGTCTAAGGCTACTGGTGATCATCTTCAAAGCCAGCAAAAGAAAAAATAAGCTTAAAAGGAGACAAGAAATTACTGTCAAAACTTGAGAATTTCTAGACCATAACAAAAAGGACTAAATGACAGTATCATTTTAATTAACTGTGAAATAGGTGATTTGAATAGCCCTTTCACAAAGATACCTCATGGGGAAATAGATCCAGCCAGATGCTATATGGCAGCCATTTTTTAAGGAAAGCACAACTGGAACAAAAAAGTTATTCTTAACAGGGAAAGAGTCAATAAGTGCAATGAAAAATGTGTAGTTAAACAGATATTTTACAAACATGAATATAAATATTTCATGCTTTTTGCAAGCCAGATACAGCCCTTAAAACAATTAAGGGCTGCTCCTGTCTGCATAAATGTGAATTAAAAGCAAATCCAGGTCACTGAAGTAACACCAGTGCAAAACCAGAGGCTTTGGGCCTATAAAGGATAATCTAGGAGAAAAAAAAAAGTACTCCTTTGAAATTAAACTAAATGGTAAATTTTTACTTTAACAGATAGAAAAAAGTGGTCTTTACATGGCTTAAAATGGCTTAACGAAACTGGAGGAGGGGGTGGACAGGATGGTATTCAATATCTAGTACATCCAGTTCAGATTAACACAATGAACTGCTGGTGTGTGTTTTCAAACCCATCTCAAGAGTTTTGTTACTTTAGTGCTGCTTCTTCTATGGAAAAGATTCTCTCACTAAGAAAGCAAAGGGGAAGACATATGCTCTTGGCTTGTGTTGAAAATTCAGGAATCCATTTTCTAAGCAGCTGAATTTACCTCTGAAGAAAATTGACCCATTCTTGCCTTTAAATACAAGAGCAGAATTATCTTCTGAGAACTCCAAAATGGCAAATGAGAAATGCTTCACATCAGACTAAAACTTAGCTAAAGCTTGTAAAACATATTTTCTCCATGGAAAAACAATTACTTGCTAAAGAAAATTACACACTTAAGTAAGACCCTATAAAAATTTATTTTTCTGCAGATAACAAGGTGCTTTCTGAGCTTATTAAAAAGTTTCTTGTCATGAAAGTTTAAAATATTCATGCTAGAAGTATCTCAAATATACATGAACGAAATGTAATCATAATACTTCTATTATTTCAGGACAACAGCATAAGACTGACTGAAGGAGACTTTCTATCATTAGACTTTCAACATTGAAGGCAACCCTATGTTTCAAAGAAATCTGCATTATTTCGGACATGTTATACTATCTCACTGGTAACACTAGAGCTCTCTAAAGAATTTAAACTGAGAAGGAGGAAAAAATTAAGACAGATCCACCATGATATGTAGCAGCATGTTTTGGCATTCATTGTTCAACTCACCTGCTGTCATCTGGAACACACCAAGAGGCTGAGATCCAAATAGCTTTAAAGTTGCAGTCAGAAACACTTTGCAAATAAACTATGGCAGGTAGTAGCCCAGTGTAAAACAAAAAACAAAACAGTGAGTGATATGGAAAGTATTTTGGAATATAAATAATTTAATATAAAATAAAATCCCCTGAATTAACCCTGCATATTAGATTCTTAAGACTAAAAACAAACCTTCTTGTGTCAGAAAGATCTCACAGATATCAAGCTCCTCAAACACGCTAAAGAAATAAAAACAAAAAAACACCCACCCTCCAGAACTCCACCAGTTACGATTCAGACTTTTGTTAATGCATTTCTGGATCTTCCTTTTTCTCAAGTCTCACCAGTTTAGAGTATTTCATGCTCTTTATAGTTTAAGATATCCAATGTCAGATGCATGACAGGGATAGTGTACGATCTAGCTGGTATCCTACTATAAACTGAAAGTTATTCTACACATTGCCAGTAATTTGAGTTTTACTCATGATTTTGCATTGACTTACTGGGTGACTATTGCTGATGGTTGTCACAATATACATATATTCATACAGTATATAATCTTATTAGAAAAATACATGAGTTCATTAAGAGGAGATCAAGCAGACTAATTTATTTTCCTTCAGTAAGATAACTGCTTGTCTAGACAAAGGAAATGCAGTAGCTCTTACCTTCCAAACTTCAACAAAGCATTTGATATAGCGCCTTTTCAAAAATTATTACTGAGTTGGAAAGCGATTAGAGAGATTAACAGACTAGCTAATCAGGAACTATAGAGCTGAAACAGTAAGCAGATTTCCTTAAGATGCAGTGGCAAGGATAATTTTATTTCAGGTTTTCACTAAATGCTACAGCAAAAGTTGTAGAAGCTTTTAAATGAAATTTAAAAGACAAAATCTGTAACAAATAAAATCGCAATGGGCTACAGAAGGAATTACACATAGAAGATATGAATAACAGAAATATAAATGCATTAAGTACAAGGCAATGCATTCAGTAGTAACAACCAGCACTTCCTCTATGTAGTGGAAGCATGTTAGTCTAGAAAACACAGTGGCAGAAAGAATGAAGCATATCAGGAGTAAGCAGGCTTAGTATCAGGAATCAGAAACTTGGAAAACAAATACAATTATGCTTTTCAGATACAACAAAAAATCTATTTCCTGTTTATCAGCAATACTGTGAACATTTGCCATTCACATTCAAGAAACAGGACTAAGGATGCTGGTAAGAATGGAGAATGAAAT
Organism: Chloebia gouldiae; assembly: GCA_003676055.1. Lineage (NCBI taxonomy): Eukaryota > Metazoa > Chordata > Aves > Passeriformes > Passeridae > Chloebia > Chloebia gouldiae. The sequence continues at coordinate 2,083,039 of QUSF01000060.1, forward strand.
TTAGGTAAGAAAACTGAAATAGTTGAAATTTAGTTGAATAGTTGAAAATTAGCATCAGAACACAAAGGAGGTATGACTATTTAAACAAATGTGTTGGCATGTTAGCATCAAAGGAAGGGGAGATATTTAAATCAGTGTTCCTCAGACCTTAAAACTAGGGCTGTTTGAAATTGGAGAAGGACAGTGGGCCTTCCAATTTAATGTTCTCACTTAATATTTCGTAGAATCATAGAGCGGTTTGAGTTGAAAGACACCTGAAAAATATCTCATTCCAACCCTCCCTGCCATGGGCAGGGACATTTTCCACAAGTCCAGGTTGCACAAATCCCATCCCACCTGGCCTTGAACACTTCCAGGGATGGGGGATCCACAACTTCTCTAGGTAACCTATATCAGTGTCTTACCACCTTAACAAGGGAGAACTTATTCCTAATATCTAATCTAAACCTGCTGTCTTTCACTGTGAAGCATTCCTCCTTGTCCTATCATTCCATGACCTTGTAAAAAGTCTCTCTCCAGCTCTCTTGTAGGCACACCTGGAAGATGCTATAAGGCTACCCCAGAGCCACATCTTCTGCCCAGCCCCAACTCTCTCACCCTGTCTCCATAGGAGAGGTGTTCCAGCCTTCTCATCATCTCCATGACCTCCTCTGGAATCACTCCAACAGAGCAGAGGGGCAGAATCCCCTCCCTCCCCTGCTGTCCATGGTGCTTTGGATGCAGCCCAAGACAAGTTTGGCTCTCTGGGCTGTGAGTGCTCATGGCTGGGTCATGTCCAGCCTCTCCTCCACCAGCACCCCCAAGTCCTTCTGGGCAGGGTTGTTCACAATCTATTCACCACCCAGCCCATATTTTTACTTGAGATTGCCCTGATCCATGTGTACAAAAAAGACATTCTTAGCACACACTGATAAAATAGACAAAAGTCACTGTTTGAAGACTGAATAATACCAAAATAATTTAAACAATAGATACCCTTGTGTCTCAGCATAATTATTTCTCTTTCAGAAAAAGATCAATTTTCAACTTTACTGAACACTATCCTCTAAATGACCATATCTTCAAATGTAATTGAAAAATTGCAAATACCCTTTGGGCTGTATTCTTCTTGAATTCTTTTGGGCACTCCATGACTGCTACTATGCTTTCACTGCCCTGGGGACTATGACTGCTATTCTGGACCAGAGCAGACATACTCAACTATGAAGCTGGCACAGTTTTTAATCACCTGGCCTGTGTACATCCAGTATTCAGTGGGACAGGTTCAAAGAACCCCAAATTCCTGTTTTGTCCTGAGGTGCATAAAAGAGTATGAGCATTACCCTGCTTAAAATAGTTACAGTATTGTTGTGTTAATTACATACATCCATATAAGCACAGGATCAGTATTTTAGCCCCCACACAACTTTCCTCATTCCTCCTTCTTACCCTATTCTCCCAAATTACTTAAAATGAACAAAAAAAAATAAAAACCAAAAACCAAATAACCCTCAAACCAATAACAAAAAACCCCCACAAAAGTAACCTGGCCCAAGAACCTCTTCCAAACCAAACCATCACACTCAAGTACCTAAAAGAAGCTAATTTTAAAATTAATTTTAAAAATGTTAATTATTACATATATTCACCTTGTGAGGTGAATATATTTAATAATGAGAGGCGCCTGTATCAAAATCTTCATATATTTCAGTCTTAAATTATTATATATTTAGCCTGAAGCCAATTTCGTTGCCGAAAAATTCCCCCAAGAAAATAGGAATTTTAGAAAGGACTTGCTGACAGAGCTGAAATTTCTTAAATGCATTATCATTGCTGTATTAAACACTTACTTTCCTTTCCACTGGCCCTTTATAACAAAGATTTAGAAGTAAAAGATCACAACCTTCATAGACTTTCTTGTAACTGTAAAAACAGGAGTAATGAACACATTCATATCTCAGTTTAAGAGTTTTACTGCTAAATTTTTCACTAAAAAGGATGGAGATAGAAGCAAAATCTGTTAGTTTTTTGACGCCCTTTCTTTATTGAAATCCTGTTTTGTTACATATAAGACAAAATAATGTTATAGTAACCATCTGTGTGTTCAAGTACAAAGAAAGGTAAACAAAATTTTACAGCTGAGACTAGGCTTACTCAGTTTCCCAAAAGAAACGTGAGGGGAAACTGCATTAGTAATATTTAGGAACTCAGTCCAGACTGTTTCAGTGGAAGTTGTTCTGCTGAATTACCACCTCATTACAGTTATGACATCATTTCTTCTGAAAAAAAAATTATCTTGATCCCATGTTGCTGTCTATAAACCTGCCAGACATAGGTTTCCAGGTTCTACATTTCAAAGGCATTCCTGCTCCTACTTGATTTTCACTCTCAAGAACATATGTCTCATTCTACAGATACCTGTTGCAAATGCATTATAACCTCAGTTCCTTCCCTCCCTTTTTTTTTTTTTTTAGAGCATTTCAACCATATAACTGAATTTCTTCAGCTGAGCATAATAATCATGAAGAAAAGGACTGGACATAGACACATCTCTTCCCCAGTCCCTCCAAAGAATCCCTGAAAACCCTGTGTAAGGCAAATACATCCCCCATCCCTCATCTGACTGTTGGAGAAAGCTCTCCATTTTCCCACTGAAATCAACTGTTAGGACCAGGTCTGAATAGTGATCTGAAGGCCAGGAATGTGTTTCATCCAGACCCCTGATTAATTAATTCTTGGAAGGATACTTGGACTTCCTCTTTAAAGTATATGGAGCATATTGCTTCATGTACGTAGGTCGACCTCTGTAGTCTAACAGAGATGCTCTGGTGGGCACCACTCTGGAGAAGTTACGGTCACATTTTTCAAATGTACTTGGAGTCTGAAAAAGGTGCTGACAAATTTCTTCAAGCAGTTTTAAAAGTGTCTGAGGAGGTACATAGGGCTAAAATAAAACTGTACCTCAAATATCTAAAAAATGGGAAACTGGATGTCTAACTTGACTCAAATCCATTGAGCAGCCCACTGACATCTTCGGGTGTATAAATATCTCCAGTCTGAATACTTTTATAAAATCAACCCATAAGCCTTAACATAGTCTTCAGCTACAGTGGAAGTTCTAACATGAAGGAAAAAAAATTAAAAATTTAAAACTCAGGTTTCATTCTTAAAAAGCACCTTAGACAATCCAATACCATTCCAGACCTTTCAGGTTTTTTTCCAGCCCAGTGTATAAGCTATGATTTCCTCAAAGGCTACAACAGCATGTAAGTAGTAACATCTGCAGTCTAAGTAGGTAACGTGCATACTCTGTCTTTTAAGGGAGTAATTATGTCAAGTGGGATAAACTGTCTTTTTTCTTTGCACTGCTGTGGTAGATCTATGCTAAAAGGTAAAAAGTAACAAATAGTGACACACAACAGAGCTTATCAAAAATTACATAAATCTAATTCTAAAGGTGAATGAAAATTATGTAAGAATCAACTGTCTTTGCAGCTGCCAACTGAATGAAAAATATTCAGTGAGATTTATGCCAGGAAGTTCTCTATTGTTCAAGGGTATGATGTGCTGTGGTTTAAAAGACAAACAAGGTAGGACCATGAAACAGAGGATATCACAAATCATAAAGCCATGGAAAATAAACTGTTCTCTTTAAGGCACTTTTCAGAAATCTGTAAGTTTGTCATCAGAGCAAATAAAGATGGCTAAAATTCTTTAGTGAAGTTTTCAGCTCCTTTATCAAGCTGTTAAAGCTGCTGCTTCTGCACCACCAGCCTCTGGCCATGCTTCTTGCCCCAGTGCAAGCTACACCAGTCAAACAGCAGAGCGTGCTGGGTTTGCCTCGGCAAAACAGGTTTGATTCACTATTGACCTGACTCTCCAAGTTTCTGGAACTGAAAGAAGGGAACTCCAACAGCAAGCACCATGAGCAACATCAAAAGCTCATAGCAAATTTAACAATTTCCATGAAGATCAGTGAGGCATCTACTCTTTCTTTTTCTCTTTGCTTTTTTCAGCAAATTTCCTTTCAGTTCCAATTAAGTACAGACTGGTTAAGAATTCTGTTATTTCTGAAAATACTGAATTCAAATATAAGTTCTGGAGATGTAATTAGGTAAATTTTCAAGTACATTTACTGCAAAGAAAATTTTCATTAGCAAGAAATTTTCAGAGTTAAATTACATCCAAGGTTCAATTCAAACATTGTAAAATACTAAGATCTCCTGTGAAGGAAATGCAACTTGTACTAAAACACTGCAAAAATCATTTTCAGCCACAAAAGCTTCTGCAATTAATATTATCTGTAAGACTGACAGGCGAATTCAGTTAAACACAATGTCATTACTTTTTCTTGCAGCATTTTACTTTAACACGTCCTTGTTCATGGTGAGGGTTTAGTCCTGAAATGGAAGTCTAGATCCTTGTGCTCCAGCCCTGTTCTTGATTCAAACCCTCCTGTCTAAAGCCTCACAATACTTGCAGTAAGGTATGACTTCAGCTCTTATCTTCCAGCAATGTGTAGCGTTGGTGGGTCTTAGTCAAAGCATTGTTAACTCCTGTGATGATACATTTAATTTTAAATCTCTCTCTTTCCATGTAGAAATTATAACCCACAGGACAAGAGCCTCTATTTCCCTGGCATAATAATGCTTTTATTTTAAAAATAGGGGTTACACATGTAGATTTTTTCATATTATCAGGGCAGTCACTATCCTCATCTGCACAACTATTTTTTTCAGGAAATAAATTTCTGTAAGTTACTATTAAGTATTAAAATATTGTGAACAGTAACATTTTTACAGAACCCTCAGAAGAAAGAAGCAGGAGGACTCAGTACATGTTGCAAACAACTCTGTGTTTGAAGTGATACTACCAGAGAAATACTGCTGTCACACATCACTACCAGACAAAGACACTAGAGAAGAGGATATATTAACAGAACTTGTACATTTCCAGCTCTGGATTTGAAGCTAACCAAATGTAACAATACAAGCACTACTTCAACTTCCTCCCTTAAAAATTGAAAGGTTAAGGAGAGACAGTGAACTTGATCAGTAGTAACAAGGACTATATAGATTTAGAAAGAGGAAAAGAAAACAAACCAAAACAAAAAAGTAAATAAAGATATCTGATACTGTAGCCTACATTCCAGCTTTTTCCTTTAAACATCCTGAAGAGTAGCACCTCATAGTACCTCAAAAAGTAGCACCTTTTTTAAGACTGCATGACTCTAAATACAGGTATACAAATTCCTCCTGCATAAATAGGAGCTGCTCTATTAATATGTAGCAGAGAAGACATTCTATGCTATTCATTATTTCAGTGTAGATTGTTTTCTTCTTCCATAGGACTTTGTTAATACTGACTCTAGAAACAGCACACAGAAAAAGGAACACTAAACAGCACATACTGCTCTTGGGTACAAACTCCAATCTTACCCCTAGCTTAGAAAATAGTCCACCTATATGTGATCTCCTTACTGATCTGAAAACCAGGAGGAGTAGTAAGAGATTAAAAAGAAACAACTTAAGCTGCCTTCAAAAAATGAATGTAGAAACCTTCATGTAAATACATGCACCTTTCAGAATTTTAGCCCAGTCTCCTGTGAATACTATCACTGCCAAGATACTAACCTATATTCCGGGCTGCAAGCAGCACCCTGCCTGCAGACTCCCTGCCAGCTCAAGCTCTAGGAATGATGCCATGTGGAAATTTTGACTCATCCAGCCAGCTAGACCTAGGAAGTTTAAAGTATTATCAAGCCAAGGATCTTACTAGAAACGGTCCCTTTTCCCCCTAAAAGTATGTCCCAATCAAACAAAAAACAAACAAACAAACAAACAAACAAACAAAAAAAACCCAATTCATTCAAGGGAAATCCAACACAGCAGGTGAACATTTCTGGAATTTTATTTCAAACATTTAAAGGCTGATTTGTCTAATATCACATTTTAAAACAGCTTAAATTTCATAGAAGACAAGAAAATGAAAGCATTTTAGAAATATGAGCCAAACCAAATGCCCCAATTAACTACTGTGTTTTTCAGGAAGGTGAGGTGTTATTAGAGGTGAATGGGCTTACAGTAACAGGAGAGGGTAATTTAAGATAAAGTGATTATCTGCTTAAAATAACTGCTAATAGTAATGCAGTATTATTACATTAGTTTAATGGTAATGACAATGTTTCCTTCTTTGGAAAAGCCAGCTTAAATATTTCATTGAAAAATTAAATTACTTTAATAAAGTATTCAATGATTTTTATCATATTTTGCAGGGCTAATCCTGAACAAGATAAGAATACATCACATAAATGAGAAACCACAAATAAAATGAAATTAAGTACATGAAATTATTATTTTGGTGTAGACAAGCACCCTAGACAACTTGGTATTCTCTGAACATGTATTTAAGATACCAAGAAATACACTTGCAAAATTCAACATATTGCACTTGCTAGTAACATCAGCATACATTGGTTGCATTTTTCAAGGATAATGAAACACGCACTTTACCTGCAGTTGGTTTAGTTACTAATGCTCTAAGTTCCATGTTTATAGAGTTTGAAACTGAATTTTTTTTCCCTAACCTCAACATCACAAAGAATTTATTACACCCAATGTTACAATATTGGTAACTGTGGAAGTAAATGACAGTAACTGCATCACTTAGCCTCCTGGCCCAGAAAACAAGAGTGAGCAGGTATACACTACAAACACACAAATTGCAAGTATACAATGTAATTACATGAACTTTGGATTAGCAAAGCAACTGTAGGGGAACTTGTGGTCTCCTTCATTTTACCTGAGCTTTGAGTTTACTTACCTCACAGAACACCTGAGCCTTTGCAATATTAATGTTTTAGCTAATTCTGTATTTTTCACTACAAACACAAAGATGTTTCATCTTAAGGCTCCACAGTACTGATGGTTATGTCTCCAGTAACTCCTTCCAATGCCTTACACATATCATCATGCTTTCCCATGGCAAATATCAGAGGAATTAAGACTTGAAGCCCATTTCAGAGATCCAGCTCTATTTGTAGGCAAACAAACCCAGCTCTACTTGAATGCAAACCTGAGACAGAATGGTGTGGGCTATTTAACTCAACGTAACAAAGTTTGACCATATCTTTTAATTCAACCTCTTTCTCTCTGAATATGGATTTCCCTAGGACTTTCTTCCTATCACATCCCTACTAATTATTCCACTTGGTCAGCTGCTCCCTATCCCCCATTCATCATGTGACAAAATCAAATTTCAGCAGTAAAGGAACAGAACAGCCAAGAAAGTATTTTAGTGTGGTGAGACATGTAAGACAGCAATGATGGGTCTGCTTTGCTAGGCACTATTAGATTGGTCCTCTAGATCATATCTAGGCCCTTAAGATTTTTCCTATCATCTGCCTTCCACTCTGCACTTTGTGTTGGGATGTTGGCCAGAAACTCACCACATTTCTCTTCCCTGGTTTCCAAGTCTGGGTATCAGTAGAAAAGGACTACAGGATGTTACAGCAAAGCACATCTTCTCCCCAGTTCAGATATTGCTTTAGAAGCTCATTTTCAACATAAATTTTTGCTTAATTCCAAGTTAAATCCTTCTCCTCTCATCACTTGGTGGGGAAAAGGGTAAAGGAAAACATCTGCACACTCCCAAAGCACATGCATTTACTTTTATTATCTCTAATTTATAAGTCATAATCAATGTTAAAACACCGGCAAATACATGTTTGCTTTTCTTTAGAATAAAGGAAATAGATTATAGACTATAAAATAAAACTTCGCTTTTTATCTGTAATAAAGCTTGTAGAAAATCTAACATTTTTTCTCATTCCCATATTAAAAAAGTTGCCATCATTATATAAAAATATATAAAAATACTTATTGTATCTGGTTTCAGATACAGTGCGACCTTAATTATGGAAAGTATTCAGCAACCAGGATACAAAAAACCTGGTCTTAAACAGTCTACAGTGCTGAATTCCCAAAGTCAGGACCAACTACTTCCATTTTAATTGACTGTGAAGCATGATGCTGTGCAGATTAATTTACGGCATCTCAATAAATCGGTACGGATGACAGCCACTCACTAAAGAAGCAAAGAATTTATTAACAATTCAATTTTTAATAATTCAAAGACATCAATAATTATGACCTAATCAAAAGAAATGTCTGAGCTATGTAGTCTCATAAGATTCACTGTGATTCTGTACAGATGCAAATATAGTAGATGGAAATTTCCTGACAATTTCTCTTAAAGAAGAGATTGACAATCCAGAATATTTTGGGTTACTTGAGCTAGGTGTTCAGATCATAGAAGGAATTAATTACTCTAAATAACCTGAATTTGCAGCTTTTTCCTGTGTGAAGTACTTATAGTCACTAGTAGTTCAATGACTACATCCAATTTGTCTTAAATAAAAGTGAAAAAAAAATCAGGTAACTCTAAAAGCAGCTTCATCTAAGACTTTCAGAAATATCAAATAAACAGTATGGTCCATGCTAAGCATACACAACAGGCTGCACACCTAGCAGGGAAACCAAACTGAAAATCTGGAAAAAAAAGAACTGGCAGGAAAAGGCGGAAACAAACCAAAACCAAGACAAATAATGATTTGCTTTTTCAAACTACATAACACCCCTTCACTTCTTGTTCCTGTCTCTTCAACTCCTTCAATAGATACAGCTCATGGATTTTGAGGAACATTGTCTCATATGTTAGGAATACCAGTATCCTATTCCTGTGGAGTTTAATGCAAGTGGAGTCAACAGGCTTTTTGTCTTCATACTGAATATACTGCTGATTATGAGGTTTCACCTGCCTGAAAACAGACATGAAAACTTTAGGCCCTGTGGTCCCTCCTACAGGAGCCTTTTCCAGGGGCCAGTGATTTACTGCCTGAGGAACATTAAGAAAGTAGTAAAGGAATACACCCTCACCCTACTATCAAACAGTCTGTACAGGGCTAATTCTAAGTCCAAACAGATTTATTCACCAGGAGAAGCTCACAATGCCAAGGTTGTCTTAGTGGGTAATGAAACTTTGGACATGACTCTCACAGAGTATTGTGTGTACACAGGAAAAAGTCTCTCAGAAAGCCTCTCAATGAAATTTGGTATATGTGCCTATACTTTAATTTATACAGTCTTCTGTCATGCCCGAGACTGAAAGCCATTTGGACCCAGCTAATTATTCAGAAATTTTCTTGTCTCACAGGGGTGATGCTATTTTAAAACAGGGTAGCAATAATTGGACAGAAACCATCCAGAGCTTCCACATTCAGAAATCATTTCTTTAGCAAGAGCCTAGCAATTAGTTCTTTTTGAAAAGTTGCCAAGTTATTCCCCAGGAACAGAGGCAGTGAGAATCTACAGCTATAACAAATCAAGGACCACTGTGTTCAATTTCACTGAGGCAGTTGTGTGTCAAAATCCAAGCCTTCCAAGCATCTCAAAAACATACTAACTGCTGCCTCCTACAGGAAAAAAATAATCACATTTGTCCCTCATGACATAGATTTTCTGTTCAGAAGCAAACAACCCTGTCTGATAGGTTCTCAAAAGAGAAATTATTTTCTCCCAACACAAACTTATGGATCTGCATTTTAAGACAAAACATACCTACATACAGCTACTCACAGTGCAGACGCTGTTGCAATGAAAGGAAGTAGATTGTAACTCTCAATGCACTTCTAATACACCCAGTAAAACTGCTGAGGAGTAAAGTAGGGAAAACAAAACTGAAGCGCTGTGATACAATGCTGCATCAACTGCTGTTGACAGATTTTGATGGAGACAAATTTCTAAGACAGTTACACCTGCACAATTCTGTGCTAAAAGACCCAGACTTCTACCTACAGAGATCTAGGGATTTTCGTTCTTTCACTAAAAATACAGTAACAAATGCCCATGGTCTTACCTTAGAACCAAAAACCTGAGCAAAGTAGACAACCATATGTAACAGTGAGACGCATGAAGTAAGAAGACTTCAGATACCACCAGAAAAGATATCAAGTCAGACTAACATAACATACACACACTCAAAACCTTCCTTTTACCTCACAAGAATACATGCGCTAGAAATTATGCAAATGTTCTACTTCTTTACTATTCCTGATATGTGTATGACAACATATCTGCTTATCAACTTGCAGACAAAATACATTTCTCTATTTCCTCTCCAGTGAGAGCCCTCTGAAGGTGGCTCAGGTGTTTTACAGTCAAAGCTGATAGAACAGTCTTTGCTAATTGTCATCTTTGTTTTCTGCTCTGAGTTACCTTGATAGGTTTGAGCCATTACACTGGTTATGCCTTAAATGCTGTGCCTTACTGAAATATGCTGAAGCCTGCAGGGAAAGCTGGGGTAGAAAAACCCAGTAAAACAGAAACTCATACTGTTCCCTACTTTGAACTGAAGCGGGAAAAGAAAACCAAAAAGAAAAAAAAAATGAAATCCTATTAAAGTGGTCTGGGTAGCTGTGATTTCCAGCTTATTCCTTTGACATTAGTGAGATTGTGTACACAGCAAAGGATTTAAGGATGATAAGATTGCAAGAATAAACATCAACAGCTGCACGGTACTATAAAAGTGTTCAAATATTCTTGCTTTAAAAATATCATGACTGTAATGAGAAGAACTCAGGGGGGTGGAGGAGGGCAGAGGGAAGGGGGAACAAAATGCACTAAGTCTCATCACTGCAGAATGGTGAAAAAAAAACAAACAACAACAACAAAAAAAAAACATAACTAATGTCACTGTGCCAGTGAGTCCTTGGTTATAATCCATGATCTCACCTAAATGTAATAAATTTGAGGTGAGGGAAGTCAGTTTACTCCTTAGTGAAAGGACATCTCAGATACCCCAAAGTGCCATAACACTACAATGCAGCTGATGCTCTGCTGAATGCAGTAACTGCTTCGTACCTTTGTACACTGAAACCTTGGGTCCACAATTGTTGCTGTTCATTCACATTTATGCTGCTGAGATTTTGAGAGGACCACATACACTAAATTTTGACCACGCTACAAGGATGCATTTTTCCTTTGTTCTCTTGGCTTTCTGGCCATCTCTATGCAAGCTGCAAACAGATCCTTAAAGCAAATGTATGCTGAAGGCAGGGATTTTTGCCCTCCCTCACAATCCATGATGAACAGGACAAAACAAAGAAGAGATCAAAACAAAATCCTCATTTCTGGCATGAAGAAAGCCAAGCATGGAGAATTTCAGTCACATGGGAATTTGGTTTGGTAAAATACTGCATAATGATTACATAAAGAGGCTTTGATTACTGCAAAATTCAATGATACATGCACTTCTAACAGCACTGGAAATCCTAAATGATTACACAAGCCTTTCATCTTTATTCATCAAATATTTAAAATACAGCATAAAACAAAACATTTAACTGGTTTGCTTTGAGAGCAATTTATTGTGCTCTTCTAGCAAAAATTTGCTCAAGAATATAAAGTCTCACATTACATCCAGTGCAGACATTTCTAATGTAATTTTTTAATAGAATTATTTGCTCAGCTTTAGTTTTTAAGTACAAAGCTTCAAATGTAAACATTTACTGGTACAAGCATGACTATAAGTGTAAAAGACACTTTTGCAAGGCACATGGTAGAGGAAGAAAAATCTGTTCTAACAGACTGAATTTGCTGTTTTCAATTTCACAGAACACACACCTCAAAACCTCAAAAGAAAAAAATCTGTTTCCAGCCTCTGAGTGCCTGCTTTCTTAAGACAAAAACAAGAGCAGACTTACCACTGCTCCATACACCTTTCTTTTTGTATTTTTAATCCTGATTGGATACTTTGCTTTGTTTTACATCAATCTCTACAAAAGGTGTATTATCTAGCAATGTCTACAAACCCTTCTGAAGGAATAAACAAGGAAGGGAAGGTGAAGGGGTAGCCCCATGTATTAGGGAGGGTTCTGATTGTCTAGAGATTAATGATGGTTACTGTAGGGTAAAGTGTTTACAGGAAAGAATCAGGGAGAAGGCCAACAAAACAGACAGACCACCCAACCAGGATGAAGAGGTGGACAAAATGTTGGGAGAAGTCACACTATCAGTAGTCCTCGTTCTCATGGTGGGACTTCAACTTACCAGATATCTGCAAGAAATTCAACCCACCAGAGAGGAAAGGGTCCAGGAGTCCTAGAATGTGGGAAAAGAGGCATTCCTGACACAGCTGGTGAGTGAGCCAACCAGGAAGGGCGCCTCACTGGATCTTTTTTTTTGTGAACAGAGGAGGACCAGTGGGTGATGTGTTGGTTGGGGGCTGCCTTGTGCACAGTGATCACAAAATAATGAGTTTTCAAGTCTCAGAAAGGGAAAGGGAGTCAGCAGAACAGCCAGTTTGGACTTTCAGAGGGCAAGGTTTGGTCCATTTAGGAATGTGGTTACCAGAGTCCCTTGAGTGGCAGTCCTGAGGAGCAAAAAGGTCCAGGAAGGATGAACACTCATTACAAAATCTTAAAGACACAGAAGCAGGCCTTCCCCCATGCCAAAAGACCTGCTGTTCAGGAAGAAGACTGGACTGGATGAGCAAAGAGCTTTGGCTGGAACTCAAGTTGAAAAACAAAGTTTGTGGCCCTTGGAAGAAAGGGAAAGCAATGCAGGAGGACTACAAGGATTCCATTAGCTTATACAGGGATAAAATTAGAAAGACTAAAGGCTATCTGGAATTTCATTTGGCATCTGCCATAAAAGACAGTAATAAATGTTTCTATAAATATGTTAGCTACAAAAGGAGGACTAAGGAGAACCTCATTTTTAATGGATGCAGATGCACACAAAGGATAAGGAAAAGGCTGAGGTACTTAAAATGCCTTCTTTGCCCCAGACTTTAATAGCAAGACCAGCTGTTGTCTGGGTACCCACACATCTGACCTGGAAGAACTGATCAATAAATTAAAAACTGACAATAAATAAAAAATTACCAATGAGAACAAACAAATTCATGAAGTGACTCAAACATTTCCATGTTGATGCATTTAACTCAAGGAAATCCTTCACCCCTGCAGTGCCTGGGCTCCCCATGAGGGCTTCAGTACCTAGCCTGCTGGCAGCACCAGCCATCCATCCTTCCTGAGGAGCAGCTTCCTCCAGTGCCTTGTCCAGGGGGTGTCAGCATCAAAGGCACTGGGAGGGAAGGCAGATCAACTCTCTGAAAGGACAGAAGCATATTCTATCACTTGAGGGCATGTCTTCACAGCCAGGTTGCTCCACACTGACTACACAAACACTGTGCCATGCTCTGTTTCCTCTATTTGATGCAACATAAATATTTCAGAGGAAAACATCCCAGCCATCTATACAAGACACTTGCCCCTTGAACACTAAAAGTCATCATTACAAACGACAGGCCAGCGCAAAAGCCACCTTGGATTTGTTTGTCTGTTCTGATATGCTCTGTGCTGGTCTAGGGAGAGGCAGAGCAATGAAAGATATGCAAGAATTATATATTTGCAAGCTTTTTAGGCAGCGCTACAGAGACTGCAACAATCATGGCTATTTTACAGAAATCCCCAGCTGATTAAAATAAAATTTACAGGAAAATGTTATCATTTACTAATTTCTGCCTTTCTTTCTAAGCAATTTTCAAGGCAACACTTAAACTTTTAGAGAATACCATTGGTGTCATTGCTAGGTACCTTTACAAATTTTTTCCTAAATGTCAGCTCTTAGAAGAAACCTTTGCTTGATGTCAGGCAGCAATAGCATTTGATTGGCAGAGTAGGTGGAAAAGGAAAAGAAAATGGAAAACTGAGGAACAGTAGGTTACAATTTTCCCTGAAATAAAGCAGTAGGGAGGAGTTTTCCTCAATAAGAAAAGAAAAAAAGTAATAAAAGGGTAGGAGAAAAAGTAGTAGATAGTTTCAAAGGGAGAAAGATTTTTGCAAAGCCAAATCCTCCCATTAAATTTTCAAGGGTGAAGTGCCAAGAGCAGTAAGTCTACAAATGGACTAAGTCTATACCTGTAACTTTACCAGTCTTGACACTTATCCTCAAGTCTCTTGCAGATAGACTAAGACATATGACACATATTTGTATCCTTAGCCACTTCAAAGAAAGAATTTATATCAATATAAACCCAAAGGAAAGTAGTAAAACCAAAGTATAAACCCCAAGTAGTTTGAATTTCCCTTTTTGTATCCAAGAATTTTGAAAAATACAGAGAAAGACCGACAATAATACTTTAGGTGGATTCAACATGCAGGTGCCTCGAAGAATCAGAACACATTCCTCTCCTGCTCCTAATAATGATGTTCAGTAAGAACATCTATCTTGATGCAAAAGGAAAACTCAACCTATCATCAAATATATATTTATGAAAAAAATAGATGATTTTGAAGAGAAACATGAACATTTAAAGCTTTAGTGCAAGTGTTTCTGTGGGTAGGACTGTAGTAGTCTACAGTACTGCTCTATTATGGAGAATAATAGGAGTTTCTAATTTGAGGCAGTATTCCTCTGCAAATCCTGCAGAGACGGCAGTGAACAGAACTGACAAAGGGAAGACTGAAGTGGTTTTTGTCTTTAAACAAAGTATAGCACTTTGCTTCAGTTTTTGAAGAGAAACTGTTTCGGTATTTTTAGCATTCACAGGAGAAAGATACTGAGTGCACTCTGGTGCAGGCAGAGAACAGGAAGGCAAGGTACAAGATTTCACATTCATCTCTGCTAATGCATTTTACGCACTGCTCTGCAGTGCTCCTAATGTTCCAGCCCTGTGTCTCTTCAGCGGAGATGGCAAAGCACCAAAGACCAAACTGCATTATGATGGTGGTGTGACAGGGATCATTGCCCATGAGAGAACACAGAACGCTGTCACTTCAGAGTTGGCTTCACAGCTTAACTCAAAATGCCTCTGTCGTGATGGATAGTCTTCATTTTCCACTTGCCCCAGTGGGACTCAATTTTAACAGGGACACTTGCAAAATCAAGAAACACACAAAGCAAAACCTTTTGCAAAATTTCATTCCTAGTGAACAGGTTTAACAGAAGATTCAAACCCCAAGAGTTAAAAGGCATGTAATTTAAAGCCTAAGTAATCTAAAATGGCCACTTTACAACATATGTTCCCATATCCAAAACAGAACTTCTAGTCCTACTACTTATAAAAATATTAAATTAATCTGATTTTATTCTCAGTGATTAAGATTAAATTTGAGAAGTAAAAAAAGGAAGACCAAACTGTTAAATGTGTAATATTGTAACAGCCTTTTATACATCTAGTTTCTCCTTGCTCTCAGGAGATAACATTGGAGTGGGTCTGTGTAACTTTCAGTATCACACGTGAATTCCAGTAGTAATATCCATCCAAAGGAGATTATCTTTGAAGGGGCAATAAGATATAGAAAGTTCCCAGAAGGTACAGAAAGTTGCTCCTGCCTCTGCTCCCAGCACTTGTCCAGGTGTGGATGAAAAAGAGGTGGCCCAACTCACTGGGTATGAGGTTCATAACTCTTGCTGCAGTACACACATACTTCAAACACAGAACAATGACTTCTGCCTCCCAGATTAAGCAGTAGACTCCTTTCAGTGTAACACAAAATCATCAGCTTTGCATTCTCTGTGGCTCTGTCACGTAGCAGTGGTACCTGACCTGCGCTACACAGTATTGTCCCCAAGAATGAACCCAGCTTCAGCTCTGAAACTTGCTAGACCAAACTGGGCTAACCTGCGTGCTATAAGAAAGGTAAGAACAGCATGCTTGTGCAAAGTGGGACCGAAGTAATTTTTCAACAGCTTAGAAGCCTATAATTCTGATCTTATTAGACAATGACAAAGAACAGGTACAGCTCCAGCATTACAACAAAACCAACTTTATAAAATCCTAAGGAAAGTGTAGCTCAAGCCAGCAAAACATAAATTTGCTCATGGCAATATGAGAAGAAAAATCTTTGTGATGTAGAAACAGATGTCACTACACATTTTTTCATATTAGGGCATTACCCACCCACTGTATGCGTGGCTTCACTGGATATATTTAAAGGAAATTTCAAAAGCATTTCAATTACTTTATTCTAAGTATATGAAAATACACTGGGAATACCACAGACTTTCTTAAAAGTTGCTATTTACATGAAAACTTAGAGTAACTAATCACTTAGAAAGACTAGTAAAAACAAACAAAAACCTCTGTTTCATTGAAAAGCCTAAATTTTAGAAAATCTGACACAGCCAAGATATAATTATGATCAAAATCAGACAGAGATGCATAAAAAGTGAAATGTGCAGTCAGAACATGCAGTGTGTCAAGCACAGAGAATGTGAGCCCAGCTGCACAGTATTTCAACATAATTAAACCACACTTCTTACACAATGTAAGTTTAATGACAGGCAAGAGTGAGGTAACTAAAAGCTTTCTGGTACAGGAATACTAGCATTGAAAAGTTATTTTCAAGATTTTTTTTAAAAGAGCAGGCCAAAAATAAATTCTGGTTGTTTCTCAGTGAGGAGCATCCTCTTTAACTTTAATATTATCACCTGTGTGAACAATTCAAGAAGTATTTACTTAGTTTTGTATTACAGTAAAAATCCAGCAGGTTTGAAAATGAGAGTTAATTCTCTTGTATAGTCAGAGTCAGGTTTAACAAAACACAAGAAAATGCTTTACCCTGTGATGTACTCACTGCCCTTTCCCCACCTTACCTACAGTCATCTGTTTGTGGCAGTAAAATCCTGCAGAGTTTAATTAATGCACAGAATTCACTTCTTACAGTTGCAGCAAGAGAAATAAGAAAAGTTAAAGTATATATTTGTGACAATGGATATTAGCTACTTTGAGCTTATTAACAGAGACAAGCAGTAGTACAGCCCTGATGCTGTGGGAATTGTTACTGTAACACAGTTTCTGCAAAATATCTCACAGTCGAATCCAAGGTTTATTTCTGCCCAATTATTTGAACTGGTGTCTGCTTTGGAGCACAGACTGGAAGAGCAGGGCATGCCTAGCAGGCCTGGATTCCCCTCCACCCCCAACTGGATTACCTGTCTGTTTGGAGGAAGGGTGGGACTACATTTGGTAGCCACAATATGTGGCAGCACTTTTTGAGGAACAATAAAGCCAGCTCTACTGTAGACTGGAGAATCAGAGCTGTGACACCACAGCACTCGGAGCAGTTTTACTGCCAAAGGGACTTATCCAATTTCTTGGGTGGTGAAGCAAGCATGGAGGTCTGTGCTGTTGCAGTTATGCTGGTAACGGTATCAAATTATAGCTCATTTCAACCTGACTCTTATGAGCCTAGATAAAAATCTGGACTTGAAAAAAAGTCACCCAAGTTAACAGAAAGTGAGATGGTTTCTAATTAATTATAAGTAAGAAAGTCAAGTTTTATCATGACTGAGATTTTAAGATGTAAACAGAAGTCCAATTATTGCCCCAGATGAAGCTGCAGCCAGGGTAGCCTGGGGTCATTCATATGCTGCAGCTCATCTTGATTTATATCTTGCATCTTATTTAATTTTTTCTTGTCTACATCCAGCTTTAAAATGGCTGAGTAGCAAAAAATGCTAAATGTATGTAAACCAGAGATGAGATTAATATTTTCCCCCACCAAAAGATATTGCAGTACAGATCTAGACTGTTTCACATAGTAACAATATAAATGCTATGACAAAAGAAAAAGGTATTCTCTCATTATTTTACAAGCTACACCAATGGGATTCCCTGGGAGAGACTCTAGTCCTGTCCTACATTTTTAAGGAACAGTTACAGAAAGTTCTTACAGGTTTGCAAAAAGCTTATCAAATTATATTAGTCCTATAGGGTAGATCTTCTCTTCCATAAGCCTGGAGCTAGGAAAGCAGTAATATAGGGAAAAGTGCTATGAACCCAGTTCACTTTTATCACTTACAGATAGGATATTATTTTCCAGTATCTGTCAGTCAGAACGAAACTGGAAGGGAAGGACAAAATCCAACTCCACTCACTCAATGCCTGTTACCTGTCCATAGGTGACAACTCTACTGAATAAACAGCAGATCCCATTTTAAGCCCCTGTAGTCTAATCCAATGCCAAACTTAAAATATATACATTATAAAATGCACGTACATGTCCCTTCCCCAGTTATTCTTAAACAGAGAAGAAATTCAGGTTCTATGCTTAAAATACTCCACATATTCCCATGAAAGAGCACAGTGAGGGGACAGAACCAACCTGCTGGCTCACAAAGTTTGAAAATTTAAACAAATAGATCAATAATTTTCTACCTGAAAAAAAATTACAAGTTCTCAAAACATAGAACTTTACTTTTGTAAGCAGTTCAAAGACAGTCTCAATCTTTAAATCATGCCTTTAATTTCCTTCTTACAGATAATGAACACATATACAGTCAGGACATAAGCTCGCACTTGCTTTAATTATGCTGGGTGCCAACTACGGATATGCAAAGAGCAATTCAACTAATTAAATACAGGTTTCAAGGGCTATTTTTGATGTCTAAGAGAAAACTATCAGCTGGATTCCAGCTGCTGCAGAGGAAAAACATACATCTCCCATAGGTCCTATGATGACATCTATCTCTGTCCTAGGCTAAGACAAAGGCTTAGCCTTTGTCTAAGGCTGTCTTAGATTACCTGGAACACATAAAATAGTACTCAAACTCTCTATTTGACAGTTAAATTACTCAGACTGTCCCACTGACCTCCATAAATCAGCTCAAGTGAGTAACTTCCAAGAATAAAAAGCTGACTCTGTATTCAAGAATGCACACTGGCACCCGAAATGATTCACCTTTAGCTGTGACACTGTAGAGCTTGGACTGCTACAAATCAATAAGAGAAGCAGCGACAGAAAAGCTGCAGGTATCACCACCCAAGAGATTAAAATATGAGCAGCTTTCTCCCAAGTTACAGGCTCTACTGTCATTCTGGTTAGTGCATAGAAGTAAAATATTATCAGAAATATATTTCTGGAAAAATATTTACAGTGGTGCTATCCAGAGCAATCTTTTATTTGCCAGGAATACCTGTGCTGACTCATGTAAGCAGCTAAAAAAACAATACCAAAATGCCCGTCTCAAGTGCATGGTTCTCTTTCTCTATTCCCTAATATATCAACAGATAAAGTAGATTTTAGGCACAAGAGAAGAACAAAACCAATTTTACATAAACCCATTTTCCCGATTTGCTAATGAGAGCCAAAGAACAACGCATCAAGAAACTTATTCCTCAGTAAGATCTGTACAAGGAATGAAGCAAAGCACTTACCGTGTCTTGGGATTTATCTTTGACATCATAGACTGTTAGTTTTATTTTAGTTTCCTCATAGATGGGGTATTCCGGTGGGAAGGTCACACCAGTCAAAAACAGTGGATCTTTTGTACCCTGTGTAACATGAGTAAATGCTCAGTAAGGTAACAGCTGAGCAATGTGAGGGATGTCACTATGGAGGTACAGAAACCCAAAAGGTGCCAGCTGTCTACAGCAGAGAGATGAAAACAGCTCAGCTTTATTACCTGACCAATGAGAAAAAACAAACAGCTTTACAACTTTTTCAGGAAAACTAAAAACAAACCAGCAAAACCCAAAGAAAACCAAAACAACTTCCTGGAAAGTTTTTTTTAACTGGAAACAATACAAAGTGCTTCTGAAGCTGAGCCTAGTATCATGTTTTTAAACAGCTCAACCAGTATCAGGTTCTGGAATACAACCTATAATAACTAAACCCTTTCTTACTCCTACAACACTTTTTAAAAGTACCACAATTTCACCTTAATTTAAATGAACTAATGATTTAACTTGCACATACATACAAAAAAGAGCAATCATCATGAAGCCACAATACTAAGTGTATAGAAATGCTACACAGACTCTCGGTATTGCATTAAGGATATTGATTTTTGGAGAGGGGACTGAAATACTCCTCTTTAGGCAGTACTGCAATAAAATAACATTCCTGTGCTTTGAAACATTATGATTACATTTAAAAGCTGTACACAGAATACATATCATACCTAAAGATATACAATTAAATGAATCATACAAAATGTTGTTTATAATTTCTTAATGTTTCATTACATTTAATTTCCAAAGATTACCAGGGGTGTATCCTAAAATTTTCCATTAAATAATAAAAAAAAAGGGTTGTGCATGACAAAGGTGATTTATCTTATGGATCAACTTTCTGTGCCCCTGCCTTCCCCTCCCCCAAAGCTTGACTATAAAGCCGAGAACCATGACAAAACAAATTCAGGGATTTCTTGGGGTCTAGGCCATTGCATTAGGAAATGCATCAACTTCTATTTAAAAAATATATATAGTTATCTACTCATCTTTTGCACAACATCATTCCAGACAGTCTGCAACGAGACATCCTGATCAGATACAAGATATTTGAATTAAGCAGTTTCAGGATGAGCACTGAAACTATAATAATTTAATTAGTAGCTGGTTGAAAGTAATCACACAAAGAGTTCATGAAATATTCTCATTGTATTTAACAGTTGAAACAAGTCTCTGGTAAAATCATGTGTGTGTTTACAATGAGACTTCCCTGCTCTTAATGGATCTCTCCAGTAAGTTAAGCAAGTTACACCTAAATTGCTCACCCTTCATTTTCTCTGAACCATTTTTGCTTTTTCTGACACCAATGCAAAATGAGGACTAGCAAAGCAGACTCAGACAACTTTTGTTCACTTTTTAATGTATGATGCAAACTACTAATTATTTTATATAAAGTCACAGAAATTATATACACACATTTCTTTTCCTAATTATAGATCTACGGTAATATTTTTCAAATTGCAAAAGCATCAACTCTCTAATGGAAAAAAAAGAGAACAAAAAACAAATAAGATAAAAGACCACATCATACACCTATTTTTTTCTGCGTTTAGAAATACTTTCCAAACTCACTATACTCTTAATTAAGTTTTATTTTGCATTGGATTGTCCCTTCAGGAGAGCAACTATTCCCTGTTTCATTCTAAACCTGTGTCTGGAGAATTGGAATATTCTCCATGCCTCTACTTGGAACAACAGAGCTTTCATAAAAAGCCAAGTTAATTTCTGTTTATCCTGGTTAAATGCCAAGAACTACAGCACACTTAGGTATGCTTTAGTAACTGCAAAAGTGTGCCTGTCTTACCTAAGACTATGCACTAACTTGTTTTATTCCTAATTCACTTTCTAAGGAAGAAATTATCAATCAAATTATCAACATGTTAATTGAATAAGAAAGACTCTCACCTCCACGATTTCAGTGCTTGAATACCGCGTCAAAATGTGCTCTGCTGGATGCACCACTGAGACTTGGATAAATGTATTCAGCTTCCGATCACGGGTAGCAGCCACTAGATCCTTGCATGCTGGAGACAGTGCAAAATAAAAATAAAATACTCAAAAGCAAACTCCAAGAAAATGCTGTCACACAGAACAAAGCAGACCACGCTCCAGCTCCAGATTAAATCTCCAGAGACAAGTCTATTTAACAGAGGAAGTCCCTTGGAAGTAACCTACAGAAATAGGAAGTCACATGCCACAGAACTGAGCTGAGATCTCGTTTCCACTAAAAATACTTGCAGCTTCTGCAAAGCTCCCTGCCAGAGGCTCATCAGCCCCAGTCCATGAATGTGCATGCGCATACGCTACAATAGTAGTTAATTTTACATAAGTACTCACTTAATTTGCCCACAAAATCTCTTTTAGCAGTCTTACTGTATCCTCTCTTTTCTGACAATTTCCTCAGTTACACAACCATTTCAAACACATTCTAATATAGCTAATTGCTCTCAGTATTTAAGCTGGTTTATGTCATTTGTTACTACTTGTGAACTTAGCAGAACTAGTTGTCAGGTATAAATCTACATATCTAAAAGCAGACAGAAACATAACCAATTATTTTGTCAGCGACTGGTAGATAAATGAGAACTGTATTCTGCCTATACAGCATCATTATTAAAACTCATTCTACCTGATAGAAAAATTCAGTTCTGGTTTAATAATTTACTTTTATCCTGGGCTCAGAGTAATGCAGGTGACTGAGACCATTCTTTACAGTAACACACTTCATGCCTTCAAAACAAAAGGGTGAAAGCACTGAAGAAAAAGGAGGAAGAAACAAATAAATCCATCATCAGCTGTCTCACAGAAGGGGCACAGATTAATGGGTAATCACTGGCTCAAAAGCAAAAAACCATCCACCACCTTCTATTCTTCCGTAAGGAATGTATAGTAGTGAACATTGCAGTGGGATCTACGTAGTGCTTTCTGCAGGGTAATAAACTACCCTGGGATCTCAAGCCTGAGGCAAGAAAAGAAAAGACTATGGCTTCAGAGAGGGTAATTGTTAAGAAAGAGCTGAGGGTATTTTCTATGAGCCACTGCCTACCAGGGACTTCCTCACACGCAGCTGACCTTTGACTTTTCAAAAGGTGAGTCAGATTATCTCCACAGCAAGCAAACTTGGTCTGATAAGAAGCCAACACTAGAAAAGCTCTGATACATACAAAAGGACAACTCAGTTTGTTTTATACCTTTTTTTTTTCCTTTGGGCTTGAACCTGCTGCTGGTGTAAATAAGAGGAAAACTACCTGAAGCTTTTTTACCACTCTTTTATTACAGTTAAAAGAGACAGGGAGACAATTAAATCTAACCTTCAGAGATTAAAGTTTTTGCTTTAGTTCAAATTGCCAATGAAATGTCCTGGTACATCGTTTTAAACTGACCCTATTATAATTTGGTGAAAAAAGTGGGATAAGCATAAAAGTTTGTGCATGATGAAGTCTTTATGAAACAGCTGATGTAACAGCACCAGGCTCAAACAGTGAGTTGCCAGCAAGTCTTTGCTGCTAAGACTCACTTAATTATTAAAATGACTGAATATTAGCACTACTTGACATCACCTTAAAAATTACAGCAGACTTCCTGAAAAGCAGCTGCCACAGCACAAAACGTTCAGCAGACACCTTTTGACACTATTTGACTTTGTCCTCTCTAAAGCTGATCACGTAAGTAGTAGCAGATCACTGAGATTTCCAAATATAGCCAGTTCCCCACACAGAACCTGATGTCATACCACCATACAATCCTTAAATATTGCACTCTATAATAATTTTTTTAGAATGGCAAGATAGCTCATGTTCACTATCAGAAGCTGGAACAGAGAGACAGTCAACTTTTTCACACCCACCACACAGGAAGGCTATCCAGATTACAATTGAATAGAATACAAGAAAAGTGAGAATAACAGAGACACAGACACTTAGGAAAAAATAAAATTAGACCCTCAAAAACATTATCAGTGACTCTGGCAGGACCTCTGCAGCTAAACTCTTGCAAAATTACTACTGCATGATGAATGGAGGTAAAACCCTCACAAATAATAGTTTGATCTAGTTGTGGCTTGTCTCAAATACATTATCTGGATGTGACTAAATCTTTTAGCTGCCAAGAGCATAGGCTTTTATCCTATTGAGAAACCATTAACAATAGGAAGAAGATTTGCACTAAGTGGTCACCACCTTGGCGCTATCTCAACATAGGAGAAAATTTATTTCTGTGACAGTACTGCAATCCAGTCATTAGATAATTTTTCCTGTAAAAAGGTAGCTTAGCAGCATGATCTTGAATTTCACTGGATAGAGATGACATAAAAATAATTCATCTGCATATCTCCAGTAGGGAGGACCAGCATAAAGCATCAGAACTCTTTGGGAGACACTGGTGCAGAAGGATAAATGAAATTAAATGAAACCTGTATCTTCTTTGATGACAGTGCTATTTATCTCTATTGTGACACTGAACTACTGCTGTTCACAACCTGCCTCTCAGAGAGAATATTCAATACAATTATCCCAGGTAAAGAACACAGAAGTTGCCACAGTGCATCACTTCCCTTCAAAACAGCCCAAATGAAAAGTTTAACAAAACAAAAGGACTACTTTTAAGCTGATGCCAAAGAACAAAACTTGTTATATCCTGTTCACAGCCTGGCAAGTTTCACAATTGTATGCTGCATTATTGCCCTTTGAACAATTCAGGACCTCCAAAAACTTTAGGTCTTCAAAGAAACAAAGTGAAGCATTACACAGTTAGGAAAGCATGCTATATATTTAAACATGTTTGTTAGGTATTAGCATACCCCTCAAACAGAAACTGATGAAAACACAAGCCTGAAAGACATTCTGAGGCTGTTTCCTTAACTGCAAAGGTAACACTGTGAGAGCAGGCAACAACATCAACGCACTTTTGACAATAACCTATGCTCAAGCAAAGCACAGGTTATGTTATTTCTCAATACTTCAGAATGTTTCAATTAATTCTGGAAAAAATAATCAACAAAACACAGTGAAATAAAGTGTCCGTTTGTACTTACATGCCAAAAGTATATGAATTTACTTATTGCGACTGTTGACTCAGTGTGCAATAGCCTGAGTCATCTATTCCCCTGGTGACCCAACCTCTGCTGAGCCTATCAGTGTACAATGAACGTTTAAGGAAGAGCTGCATTAGGAATAACTTATGCTTTAATATCAACAAAGAAAAGAGTTAAGATATCAGGAAGAAACAAATCTTCTACTGATATTTCACTGTTCTCTGTGCTGCACTGACACGATGGCTGTGCTCTTTGCCCTTCTATGTGTGTGTGCCCACATAAAGAAGCGAAAGACTGGTTACTGTTTCCTCATTGGACCTTGGAGGATTTTTTTTAAATGTTACTTCTGTATAGGAAGAGAGTACAGAGACAAAAACTAAAAAATCCCAATTACTATATAACAGTAAGAAGAAAGGAAACAAAACAAACAAAGCCCAAAATAGAAACAGCCTGGAAATTCATCATCTACCTTCCTTGAAACTGTAACACTTCTGACCAGGCACTTAGCACTCTCTGCTCCAAGCACAAAGTCCACTGGAGCAAAAAAAAAAAAAATTAGTCTGGCAGAGAAACAGGGAGATGCAGCATCTCCCAGAAATGGAAAAAATCTATTAGCTAGAACAAATTAGTAGCTAGAACAAACAAGACATGCAGTGGGAATGAAAGACATCCCCAGCTCAGAGTCTAGAGTTCTTTGGAAAATGAGCCAAGGAGGATATTAGAAATTGGGAAATGGCACTGAATTGTGGTTTTTGTTTTTTGTTTTTTTTTTTTTTTTTTTTTTGCTAGTGAGGAAAAATACAGTACATTGGTGAATGTCTTCTCATACTCGGGATTCACACAATGTATGTATTAGCCTGTATGACAGTGTGCAAGCTAGCTCTTTCTTTAACCAGTGATGAAAACACCATTTCCCACAGCTTTATTCCCTCCCACATTCCAAACCAAAACAGATTCCAGGGGGCTGACTAGGAACAGGAATTAACCACATAGCCCTATTGTCTCCAGGGTATGCTATTTTGAATGCTGTCAAAACAACAGAAAATTAGTAGTATCTGATGACAAGGGGCATGGGAAAAGCCTGTGTCTCACACATATATATGTGAAGGTAATGTTCAGATTTTTCTTCATTTCACTGACAATGCTGCAGCATTATTATTCCAAAGCAACTTAGTTTATAAATAAGAATGTACAGTCTGTCTTGAAAAACTAATTAATTTAACCACTATTCCTTAGTGGGCAAAAGGACATGTTAAAGAAGGGAATATCACACTATCTGCTACAAGCAGAACACTGAACAGCATACAGCTTACTTTCTTTCACCCTGAGGGACTACTGAGGATGGTAAGGAAGCCTAAGAGAAGGAAGTGCACATCACTACTGCTTCTGCCCTCCCTGAAAATGAATACCTTTAGTCAGGTACACGCAAAATCTTAGGAATAATCTAATTTTGGAACATACAGGAAAGCTTTGGCCACACTTCTGAATTAAGAGTGCAAATGCAACTGTGAGAGAGCTGAGAACTGAACAGCAATGTGTAGCATCCCATGAACTTTCCCACCTCGCTCAATTCCCAAGTCCTCAGCCCTGGCAACTGCAGTAACCACTTACCATAGAGTCAGTCCTCCTGGGGGGAAGAACAGACTCCCAAATGGATTTCTGTGCTGCAACTTCCCCTGGTTTCTCCTTTCCCTGTCCCCTCACTCGATTGGTATCACTGGTGGCCACCCCCCTTTCCCCAGAGACCAAATCCCTCTGCCCCACCCTTAGCTCTGCCCCTCACCCCTTCCCCTTCTTAAGCTGCCCACTCCACGTGGTTGTCTTCCCTTGTTGTGCTCCCTTCAGCACATGTGATATCCTTCGCTGGAATAAAACCCTGCAAAAAGAGCCTTTCTTGCTTCTGTCACTGAGGCAGCTGCGGTGAGTGTTGAGTGAGGGTCTGAGCAATATGTTCTATGTTTGGCAAAACATGACTGAAAGCAAACAAAATGAACATTTGAGGATAGGCATTAGCACAGAACAGTGTTAATGAGCACTTCTGCTAGTGCTCTGTAATAAACCTCACTAACTGGTTTATCATAAATATTAACTGGTTGTCCCATTCCTGTGCCAGCAGGAATGCTTCAGTTTACTGATGGGAACAGAAAGAACAGAGAAGTTGCTCCCACAATTTGTAATGTGGACTCCCAGAACAATTTGCTGCGTCTTGCCCCCAAATCCCTGGCCAGCTGGGCGAGTCGGGCAGAGAGAAGGAATTTCTCCTTGGATCCCAGGAGGGCTTTGAGGAGCTCCCTCAAGATCCCAGAGACGAGCCAGTCCCACAAGCAATGAAAGAAGGCGCTCTTCATCTCAGGAATAATTCCGAAGTTTAATGACAGCCTATAGAGAATCCAGGCCACATCTGTCCTCAAAGGACATCCAGAGACAGAAAGAGCTTCTCCCTGCCGGAGCATCCAGATATACGGGGGGGTGGGAAAACCCAAGTAGCCAAGGGGGGAAGGACATGGGGGTGGCTCTCTGGGGCAAGGGCTCAGAGTGACCACTGGGGAAGGGGGTAGGGGAGAAGCCCCGAGCCAGGGTCCAGTTACCCAGTGACCCTGACAGGAGGCTCTGGACAAAGGGGAAGGGTCACACGGTGATGGACACATCACCTGGGAGGAGACAGGGGGACAGGTCAGGGATTTTGGGGTTTGATGGACATACAGGTACTGATGGGAAACCTGGGATGAACCAAATGGCTACAAAGAGGGGGATATAGAGGTACAAACCATTATGAGGGGATATACAGTGTAACACAACTCCACAACAATTCACCATGCAACACTGAATGGATGTGGCCACAAAAATTATAATGTGCATGTTATCAAAAAATGAGGGCACGGTTACATACCCATGCAACAGGTATGCATTTGGAGGGACACTCTTTAATTGTGGTGACCAAAATAGATGCTCAGACTTACGTGAACTCTATAATGAAAAAAAACTCTGTGCAACAGAAAACTACATTTGGAGCATATATACACATAAGTAAAGATCAGCTGATTTTTACCTATAGAGACATTGTTCCTGTCTCTGGGGGTAAGAGGCTTATATAAAAGTAATATATCTGTTCTCTAGAACATACAGCTGGTTGCTAACGTAACCTAGTTATATTCTCAAGGGAATGTACACATATAAAAAAATTAGTATCCTTCAGGGATGTCTGTAATAAACAGCAGTAAGAAAATTTCTACCAACAATCCAAGGAGAAAGATGACAGGGAAGTCTTGCAAAATGAATCATAAAAAATATCTCTAAGACATCTCTACAAGTACAGGTTTTGGGGGAATAAACCCCGACAAACACAAAACAATATTAACAGTATGAACTGTAAATAATCTATCAGTATGCTGCCCAGAAAAACATCAGTTATTACCCACTTAATTTGCAGCTAAAAGAACATGATTATTTATGAGTCATTGAAATAAGATATACATGCATGCTGCTGGGGAGAAATGCTGTATGCTGATAAGTGATCATGCCCATGAGTTGAGATGCCAGCTGCACTCATCATCTTATTTGCAGATGAAGTGATTTGTCTGGTTAGAATTACTACTGGGAAAATCAGAAGTGATCTATTTCAGAGTAAGCCCTGTGTGAGTGTGGGGTGTGTAGCTGCACAGGGGCTTTGATCCCAGCTCAGATGGTGGAATCTGACTGCCAGAGTAGCGCTTGGATGGTCACAGAGAAGTTTCCTCAGCAACGCCAAGGCTTAATCTGCAACTTTTCATTGCCCATTGCCACAATGGGGTTTAAGTTCTGACATGCTAGAACAGCCCTATTTCCTCTTACAGCTTTGCTGTTTAGCCTGGACAGCACCAGACATCGAGGGCTTTAAGTATAATAGATGCAAGAAACTCAGGAAACCAGCTGACTGGATCAACATAGCTCACAGGCATCATACTTGCACTGCAGGAGGGGAAGGCGTGGTTACATGAGTTAAGTATCCATCCCGTGCTATTTACATTTGTTGTGCATTGATCTGCTGCTAACGTCAGACGATCTCTTTCAGCCCATCCACAATCCTGCTCCAGCTTTAATTACACTTGTGGAGAACTGAATTCCATCATCTTTGTGCTCTAGACTTCAGCTACACAATAGCAATTTACAGCTTGGTTTAGAAAAGCTCCTTAAGTAATGATCTGCTTTTGATCAAGAATTTTGAATTTAATTTTTGAAAATATGTCTGAGATTATATCTCTGTGTCTCTCCTTCAAGTAATTGCAAAAATATCATTTTTCCCAAAAATATCATTTTTCCCAAAAAGACTAAGCACACTGTGACTCTAATAGCACAGAAAACTTTACCAGAGTTGCTGCAGTAGTCTTGTGACAGCAAAGCAGATCTCTTGCTGTTTGCTTTAGATTATCAATTACTCTCTTTCCTTCTGTTCAAAACTATTCTTCTGAAGGCATCACCTCCTAATGATATTCAGGGTCTGAATTTCAGTTTTCTAATGAGAGAAATGAAGAAAGAAGCGGGGTGGGGGGGAAGGGCTTTAAGCCTTACAAAAACTTGCTATACATTACTACTCCAAAATACATCCATATTATAATCAAATTTGATACTGCTATTCCAAGGCTGCAATTTATTTTGGTGTTGTTGGTATTTCAGAATACCACAAAAGGGTTTAAATCTTCATGGAAACAGAGCTAAATACCATTTCCTCCTTCACCTTTTCCTAATATTGTCATATCAAGTATCTAATGAAGAAGTAATCTTGCTGTAATTTGTCTCACAGATTTCTCACTATCCAAAAAATAGAGTAGTTATAAGTTATAGTACCAAATGAAGAATCAAAAGATCTGCAAAAAGTAAGCAGAATTCCATTTTTCTTTGAACTATGACCTTCTTTATACCATAAGCTTATACTGGCAATCACTTCATCTGCAAATAAAATGATGACTGCAGCTAGCATCTCAACAAAAAACAATTAGAACATATAAAAATTTCTTTCAGATTTTATTTTTAAAATATTCTTTTGGTTCCTAACATTTTACATCTCTTTGGAAATGAAATAAATGTAAAAAATACATCAGCAATACCACAAGAAGATGAAAAGAAACAAAAGTGCCAAGTCTCAAAGTTTTCACTCTGCCACATCTGTTTTTATTACAACAGCACACATTGCTTCCTTTGACAGGAGCATTTATTCACTCTATACCAGTTGTCAAGTGTAGTATTACATGGGTTTGATTCTTAGTGTGCAGTATTGACTGACTGTGGAGACAGAATTTTTTTCTAATATGTAAAGAAAATTCAGTTGTTGCTTAGCCTGACTCCAAATCCATGTCACCATATGCATCTTCACAAGATACTTTCATGCTTAGTGAGGAAAGAAGCTCCCCTCGCAAAACAAAGGAAGGCAGTCAAGCAACACAGTCCAGCAACTACAGCAGACAAGAAGGTTCAGGAAGAGCTCTGAACAACCTGAAATCTTTCAGGGTGCTTATTTGCAGCACACCAGCTGCTCTGAGCAGTTGTAAGGGGGCTCCTGGGTAGAAGCCCAGCTACAGGAGGACTGGACTGGAGTCCAGCCCAGCCCCCAGGAGGAAGTGATCCACCTGTAGCCCAGACAAGCCACCCAAACCAGCTGATGTTAACATTGCTAATTCATAAGTACACCTAAGAAATGCTGCAAGTTTAGAGGCTGCATTAAGCACTTTGTGTAAAATTCTCTGGACCCACCTCTGTAATTAATTGTCAGCAAATTGATGTGTGGCCACAGTCCTGATACCCATGAGACTCTGCTGGTGAATAAAATTATTAATTCCCTCTTTAAGTAAAAATGCTAAATATTAAAGGCAATCAAATGAAGATGCCAGGACAAGATGCAGTAGGGAGCTGTATTAACAGTAACTCACAAAATAAAAGACAATAATAAAAGCAAACTATAGATCTACTGTCTTACTGAACAGCCTTAAAACTCATCTGTGTGAGAAGAGGTGTGTTCGTTCCTTTCATTGTGTGAAGGAACAGGGGCAAGAAAGTGATGTAGTTTCAACTTCATAAAGATTCAAACAAAACCCCAAAAATAAAATCATTAAAAACCCCCACTAAAATCACCTCCTTAACATACCCTAAGAGAAGACAGCAGGAATGTTTGAGGTCTGTAGTATACTCTGTGTGTATTCCTCAAAAGAAGTAAAATGTGGCCTTTAAAAAAAAGTAGGTAGCATATGATTTACGTTTATAATTTTTTTCATTTTTAACCCCCCACTCTGCTGTATTCCTAAATGTCAGGCTGATTCACAATTGGTTCTCATTGCATAGGTGTCTGATGTTGAAAATAACCAGTGAGATATCCTAAAAAGATCGTCCTCTACAGAAAACATAATGCAAACCACCAACTAATCCCTCTGATATGCTAAAGGCGACCTTTTAGCAAAACAAAACCTAAACATCTCAAAGGAAAGCAGACTAAAACGTACTTCAAAGACAAGGCAAAGAAGAGTAAGACATACTTTTAATCAATGGAGAAAACAGATTTCTGCAATCCAGAACAGTAACTTTTAGCCCAGTAATGATTAAATTTGCTGGTAGGGAAATGCTTGATAAATGTTAAATAATCTGCATTCAAGCTGTAGTTAAAAAGAGAAGATGTTCTAACATAAGTAAAACTTGTTTGAAAAGGTGGCAATTCTGGATTAATACCTAAATTACAAGTCCAAATAAGAGACAATTATTAACTCCTCAGAGTATTTTGAAGCAGTCATTCTGACCAATAATTTACGATTGCTTTAACAGCAGGGGACCTGCAGAAGATAGCAAAGTAGAACTCCTTCACAAAGAATTTTAGAAAACATGTATTTGTATTTTTTCACATAAATGACAGAGTCCAGAAATAATAAAACCTCACAGATCAAGGGTCACATCAGAGGATGAGCTTCAAGCAGTCCATCTCCCATGAACATCCTGCATTTGTTTACTTGTGTATTCTGAAGGAATAACTTTTACTCCTAAATTTCTCTAAAAAATGTACCTCAGCCAAGAAAACTCTGGTGGTACAGACAAACAGCCTTCTAAAAAGTAAAGGATGAAAAAACACCATAGGAACTGTAGCTGTTGTGATTGCCTAGACTTTATCTCAAACTAGCATTTTTAAAGCAGCAAAGACATTTATATATGTAGTTTCTTCATTATCACCACCAAGATCATTTCCCCTCCAAGACACTGGCTCATAATTATTACTCTAAATTTCAACTCTGCAGTTTGTATGTTGAAGATGATTTAAAAAGGGAGACACTAATGATTTCTACAAAGGAATAAGACCCAAACCAGAAAATTTGATACTTATACTATAAATGCACTCTAATTTCTAGCAGAAGTTTCTTTAAGATTGAACAATGGCTCTTTACATGCAGCAATAATATGTTTGAAACTGCCTTGATTTTGGTGTGTTGACACACATAAAGATATAGGTGACTTCTTCAGAGATATAATTTTTAAATTACTTCCACTCATTTGTACAAAGAAATTATAGTTTAGGATTAAAAGGAAACAAAAAAAATTATAACAACAAAAACCACCCAAAACCACCACCACAAAAAACAACCACCCAAAAAAGAAATCCGAAAAACTTTTATTTGTCTCTGTAGAGATACCTCTTGGCAGATTATACAGATCTGAATCTAGAATTACCTATGTATTGCAGCTCTTCATCTCAAAGTTGAAAACAGTGCTTGCCCACTTCAGTTTTTAAAGCAGCTCATTTACAATCCTACAGTCAACAATCCTCAGCTTCACAGGTATGAAGAATTCTCATCTTTAAGGAATGCTAAGACCAAATTCTTCTTAACTCATCATAATGAAATTTACATGCCTCCAGTCTCTTAGAAATCTATGTTAAAAGCAACAGAATTCAACATTGACGTTTTAGCTGGTTTTAAATGTTGGAACAACACTGAAGTAAATTTTAAAAATGTTTTTTTATTACATAGGAGTTCTATATTCCACATAATAGGCAAAAAACACTCTAAAAATATGGCTGATAATGATAATTAAAGTGTCCATAACTGGACTAGAAAATGTATTTGCCACAGGGGGTAAAGGGTAAAACAATGAATAAAAGCATTCTTAAGCATTTTGTTTGTTTTCAGTAAAGCACCTCAGGTCAGTCTGCTAGTCATGCTGCATTGTGTGTTGCATGGGATTTTGTGCTGTTGCATTTAGGAGAATTTCAGTTTTCTCAGGGCCTGCAGGAGAATCTGATTTTTGAGTCAAATCACACCGCAGGCCATGCATTTTGGAATTTCCAGAAATAAGTACATCTATAACTAATGTGTTCAAAACGGGAGGATGACTTTAGTTTTCTATTAATTCAATGTTTTTCTATTTATGTAACTTTTGTTTCCACATGCAAGGATTAAAAACGAGTCCACTGGGAAATGTTTTATAACATGACAGTATTACTGCAATTATTTCTACAGGCACATTCAGAGATGTATTTAACAACTGCCACTTGAAACACAAATGTTCAGCTAATGCAGCAAAGAGTCAAAAAAGTCAAGAGCTATCATGCTTTGAGTTATTACAATTTTTTTCAGTTAATATATTATTGGCCTAACAACAGAGATTTGTTCTATTTCTTTTAGTCATTACCATTCTGCACAAGAAGCACCAAGTCTGTGACTACTATGACCTCTAAATCATTTGCTTGCTTTTTGTCTTCTAAATAATCTTTACCCTTTTAGAATTATGTGGTGACTTTACCTTCACAGAGAAAGATACACACAGAAAGAGATGGAAGTAATTCCCCAGGCAATTTTTCATGAAGTGTTCTACAGTCTGAGCTAAAGGTTAGAAAAGACCAACTCCAAAATGGGACAGTAAAATGTTGAAAGTAAACTTTCAACAAGCCAGAGATATCCACAAGTGGTTTTAAACAGAATACTCTGAGCCTCCACACACCTGCTACCTGGCTTTGGAAGTATCTGAAGTCCCCAGGTATTTAAGCTTTGAACTGTAAGAGGTCCCTACACACCTGCAGGTTGGCTCCAGGGCACATCCCACCTCAGCAGCTCCAAGCCCACCTCTGGCCCTGTCAGGACCTGAAAACCACACCCCTCTCCTGACAGGCCTGGCTGGCAGGCAGTGGCCGGGCATAGCTGCTCATCCACATTCTGCAACAACATCCCTGTTGATTTCCTTTCCACCTGGCAGGGTGGCTGAAGGAGAAATGGGGCCAGTGCCTCTCTCGATTCAGCAGAGCCCTGGACCAGAAAGAGGCCACACATGGAGCAGACACACAGGTTTTTAGCATTCTGCCCACCTCTACATAACAGCTGCAAACTACTAAAAGCTGCAAACAATTACACAAGAGAGAGGAAGACTTGATAGGCTGCTTGTATCCACTCAAAGTTGTCTCACCTTGACTGCAAAATAAGGAAGATTTTCCTGGCAGCAAGCATAAAGGGCACAAAAGACAACTGCAATTTGGTATTTTACATATATTTTTTTACATTCCAGTACCACTGAATTCAGGTTGCTGTCCATCATAACTCCAGAACTGAGGTCCACCCCACTGGAAAAAGGGCACTAATCACTTAACAGTCCTCAGCTTATTTTGTCTTTGACCCAAATTCTTTTCTTTGCAGAGAAAGGACTAAGAGTTTAAACTCAGGGTAAAAGTCCATTTCAGTTTTATTCCTGGCCATTGCAGTTTTATTCCTACACCATTGCTACAAATACAAGTTAACTACACATGTTTTACTTCAAGCTTTCAGTTTGCAAACATTCCTACTAATAACTCTTCCTCAAGAGAATATACAAAAAAAATAAACATGATTTTGCACATACACAAAAATTCATAAAAATAAGCACCAGTAGCATATTATCCAGGCCTAGAGCATCCAGAAAAGATTTTTTAACAATAGCTGACTCTATCCAGTACTGACTCTTTTTGCCCAAAAAGAAAGGCAATTCAGGCTGCTCTTAAATACTTTATGGTATCTTCAGTGTGCCCCACATAATGGCTTAACTATGATGCAAGGGTGGAAGTTTCCTAGAACAGCTTGAGTCCACATAGATAGCAACCATTTTAAACAGTCAATTTTCAACATAACTATAAGTGATTATTTAGAGATCTTGAAGATTTTTTTAGATCATAAGCTAGGTATCAACAACAGTAAGGATCAACAGATACCTTACTGTCCATACACAGTACAGAATGTTGGAGGAGTTCATGTCAAACCAATCACTACCAGCTCTAAGAAGCCTCCAAATTCTTTCTGGAAAGTTACATCCCTAATTCCTGGCACAGAGATACTCTAATCAGCCTTAAGTTTAACAAGTCCAACCCTCCTGCCCAAGCAGGGTCAGCCACAGCAGGCTGCATTCACTTGGGTATTCACAACATCCAAGGACGAAGACTCCACAACCTCCCAAGGTCATCTGTGCCAGTACTTGACCACCCTCACAGTAAAAAAAAATTCCCAACTATCCCTTGCCCAGTAACTCCAAAATAAAATTTGTTTCTCATTTCTGCCTAGAAAAAAATCCCAGGCTGCGATAGCCAATTAGGCAGGTGCAGAGAAAACTAAGATGTCAGGCACTGAAGCACACAACCACAGATACTAAAAATGGCTCTTCATCAAACTTAGTGGTACACACAATTTCTTTTTTAAGTAGATATAAAGTTTAAAACTTTAATGCTACCACACTTTGCAGTTTGATGAAAAAAGTGCTGTTTCTAGAAGAAACAGTATAGTTTTAAAGGATTTATGAAGCTGTGGAGAAGACCAACATCCATTGCCGAAAACACTGTGCAAACACTGCAGACTGTTTAAGCTTCCCTAACAGCACAGTTAAGGAGTTAAGGAAAAAAAAAATCTATTGCATTCTGAATAGTTAAAACGTCATCTTCCTGGGAGGCAGAATAAGGTTGGAAGAAGGGGGCCAGGACTGCCATCCAAATCTCAGTTGTAGGTATGGAAACCTTATAGAGCTTTCTCTAACAACAAAAGGATACCTCATCCTTATTTGACTTGTTGCTCTCTGTGTACAAATACCTGAAACAGAAAACATTCTCAGTAAGGATCTAAATAGTCCTCTTCATTCAAACAAGTTTCATGGACCCACAGAGAAATCAGTCATAGAATTATTATGTACCAGATAAGCACAAAGGCATCCAGTCACTTAGGGGCTGTCCCTGTGGATGCGTGGTAATAACAGGATTGCGTGCTCAGGGCCACTCTCACTGGGAAGATGCTGGCAAGAAAATCTCCCTCCATGGCAGAAAACTGCCAGGTAGTACATGGTTCTCCCCTTCCCAGCTCAGCTACTGAACTGCCACACCTTCTCCCATTCGCTCTCTTCAGCCACTCCAACATCCTGAAGCCTGAAGGGGTAAAGGATGCGCACACATTTGTGTATGTACAAACAGCAAGTCAAATCTGCTGAGATCTACCACTCCCACATGGGAGCCATCATAGGGAATCTGAAGTGCCTCATTTGAGAAAATCAGGTTCAAATATTGAACTGGAAAGAGCACATATAGACTGGCAAGAGAAATAGGAGAAAGTATGCACAGCAGGAGGTATATTTTCGGGCAAAAGCAGGAAGAGAAAAATAATGATGAAAAAAGAGCAGCAGCATGGGCCAAAAATAACTTTTCTCTAACACAATGACCTTTAATCCTACTTTCCTATGAACCAGCTTAAAAATAGCCTGGAAACACAAGTTTTCCGTTTCATCAGAATAACAGAAAAATTAATGTCACTTTCACCATAACACCTAATAATTCAGCTGCCACGCACAATGCTTGTGAAAATACTAAATAACAAGTTAAGATATCCATTGAGTTCTTTGTTGGTGGTTTTTTAATACCTAAGGGAGAAAAAAATTATGGAAGCTCAATTCTGAGAGAATTACATTAAATCTCTATCTCTATCTATAAATTCTTTAGTAATTCTGGAGCCCTTCTCCATACATAACTTTTGCTCAGCCTTAGAAATTATCTTTCTATTACTGATAGCTATGAATGTTTTACCTCAGAAATTAGAATTAGTTCAGGCAAAGCAGCATGGAATCAGGTATATGAACCCATGCTAAGACTGAGCTCTTGTAATGAATCTGCTTCTAGCACCCAATTTCACTGGGACAGGGAGCTGGCTCCCCTCTTCATAGAAAACATAACAGTTTTCAGCATAAACACAACCTTGCCTCTGAAATTTTGGATAAAAGGAATTTTGCAAACATGAGACGACAATTGCAAAGTCTATAAAACCTGCCACAGACACAAAAGCAGCATTTTCAGAAAGAAAGAAAAAAAAAACCCCTGATTTTACTAAGAAGCCTACTAATTTTATTTATTTAAGGTTTGAAAAAGAAAGGTCCTTGCTAGTCTTATGCTTTTTTTTCTTAGACTTATAAATGCAGCTGTTTTCTAACTGACAAGATTTCAGAATTTGTACATTTCTGACAGAATTTAATCCTATTATCTGCTGCATCACTCAAGAGCTAAGATGATAAACCCCTGTCTCTCAGAATGCCTAAATTCCAAAAAGCCCTTTCAACTGTTAAATAGCTTTTCAAATTCAGGCATCTACAAACAGATTAGCCATAGCTATTCAAAATTTATCTCTAGGTAAGTGTTTATATCAAAATATGTGAACATTGCTGTGAGAATTGTTATGCTATTAGATTTAAAAGTTTCCTTTAATCACAGTCCTGATTTATACATATTTATATTTACAAGGTTGTCAACCACTTTCTCCCAGTAGTTCGAATACAATTTTTTTTCACAGAAGCAAAAGCTTATGGAAACAGAAAATACTTTGATTTCATGGAGCAGAATGGAAGAAAACTGCCTGAAACTCACTTTGCAGCTGGGTTTAATATTAATACTCAAAACATCCTCATGTTTCTTACTAGTTGCATCAGCAGGTTCCTGTAAATCCATCACACTGGAATACACTCAGACAGTAATGATTTGTTCACTCATGCTGGTTCATCCTCTGCTCTGACCCACTACAAAGCAAGTAAACATCCCTGCATTTAACAAGCCCACGGTGGGGACTAACTGCTACATAGCACCCTGTAATGTAGAAATTTAATCTCTAACAACTACACAGAAATTGAATTTACACAAGTCAAAGCTGGTTAATGAAAATCATTAAGTATCAATGGATGCTGACAAGTTGGTGTTGCAGTGTTTTTTCTCTTATTTTATCGTTTTTAATAGTTGGTTTTATACACCCCCCCCCCCGCCCCGACACATTGGCTCAGTCCCTGCTGTCAGTTCTCCATAGGTCCTACCCCTTTTCCAGACAATTCTCTGTCATTTATGTATCCCTTGCTGCCCCATTGGTTTAATTAGACTGTTCCCCTCCCCTGGAACTCCTTGTTGGTTTAAATATTATAATCCCTGCCTTATGTTCCTCCCCTGCTACTTTGTTATTGGTTCCTAGTCCCCAGCTCCACCCTAGTCCTGTCCCTTAAAACCCAGTGCCCTGCCTGTGACACGGTCCTTGCCTCTGCTGTATATTCGAGTTAGGGTTTCATTAATGCCCTTTTGGCATAATAAACGATCCACAGATAAGCAAGCAAGGCACATCTCATCATTCTGCCGATCCATCGGCAACTGCTGAGGAAGTTCAGGGTCCTGGGGGAGGTGTCGTGCCCCTTTCTGTCACTAACACCAAGCGCGCTGCAAGTTGGAAATATTTCTGCGACTACTTCTATTAGGAATTGCTTCTTACTAACACAGAAACAACGTAGGTAACAAAAATGAGTAATGCTACACTAGATGTAATGTTTTCAGCAACAAAAAAAAAATTCATATTTATGGACTACATAGAATAGCTATCTAACTCTCTATATAGATAATTTCATGAAGAACTTTATTTAGCTGTAAAGTACCTAGTATTATAAACAGTTTTCAGTTTCTACTAATATGCAAAAAGCAGAGTGAACACTAACTGTACATATTCCCAAGTTTCATGTTTGGAATGTTTGAGTCCTTGCATAGTAAACCCTACAATTAGTAGAGTAATATTTAAGAAGTGTGACAGCATCCTGCTTCTCTAGCTGCAATGCAAATGAAGACGATCTCTGCCCTAAAGGGATTGAAGGATAGATTTCTATAATTACAGTGCATACAGGTACAAATTGGAAAATCTAGTCTAATTCTCTAGAACTCAAACCAACTTGAGCTGGAAAACAAACAAACAAAAAAAAAAAGTATATGAGTTTTTGAAAGGATTCTGGTTTTGAGCTTTTTGGGATATGTGTCCATGACACACACACATCCCACCCCACAAATCCTATTTCCTGGATTTGTTTTTCCAACATTACCAAGTCTTAGTAGTAGTATATAGACAGTTCTGGCCTTTCTTTCTGACAGAATATGAAACACACAAAACTCAGGAGTGATACTTTAAAGTGATGTGCAATGATGAAGGAGCAGTGCTTCAGAAAGCTGCCTATTTAAAAACCCCAGTCAAGCTCAGTGTGGCAAGGGCTATCACAGAATCATAAAAGCCTTCTTCAAACTGAGCAAAGTACTGTGGGAGGAGAAGTGGATAAAAAAATGATGTGAGATCTTGGCAAATCTATTCTCAAATCACTTGTCAGCAATGTTCACACAACATCTGCATATAACAAAAAAAAGCTTACTGTGCAAGAGAATGCAGGAGCACAGCAAAAAGAGCTGACTCTCCTCAGGGGTCACTAATTCTACATCACTTATCAATTTGCTGGATATGCATTATCCATCATCGAAAACTGCCACGAGAGGTGACAATATGATGTGAAAGATGATAGGCATTCACTACCTTAGAACCTTTTTGGAAGACTGTTTCACTTATTGCTTTATCTGCAAGTTAGCTCAAGTTCTCCTGCAGAAATGAAAAAACATTCCAAGTCCTAAGTCAAAACATGCCAACACAATCTCGGACAATTCAAGCAATTCAGGGCTTGAATTGCTATCTCTGTGAGGATTCCTTTCAGTCAAAAGAGGATTCATCCTAGCAGCACTGAGTTACTAAGAATAAACTGCATTTAAGGCAGTGCAAAAGTCTCAAAGCAGACAGAAGTCAACTAAGTAGCTCCCAGAGGAAAACAAGACCATTCTTTCCAATCATGTGTTGGTTTTTCTACATCCTCAATCTTTTCTGTTCAATTTAAATTGTCTTTTTATTTACTATTTGTTGTTGTGATGTAACAGTATCTAATTTACATCAGTAAAACTAAGGGGAAAAAAAGCCTGACTAGCTGGTTTGGTGGAAGATGGAATTTGTGTGGGAGTAGAACAAACTCAAGTAAAATTCAGAAAACTGTTACAACAAAGAACAAAATAAACAAATAAAATGAACTTTAAAACTCACAAACCCATCCTTCATTTCTATATTTTTGCTGCTATTGTTTCTAACATGGCCAACACAACTTTTTTGAGGGATAAATATCCCTCAGCAGTAAGTGACACTTTGAGTTTGATTCACAGAGAAATGATCACTTTTTAGATTTACTCAAAAGTATGATGATGACTTTTACAATTTTATTTGGCTAACACAACAATGCATCATTTGTTCACCAACTCACAACTTGATGAAGCAGGAGAATAACCAAGTGGGCAAATTCTGCTAGGATCACGACTGGCTTCAAGTTTGTGGTAAGTATAAAACAAAGTCTTTCTGCTTATCATTCTTCCAGGAACAGCTGCTGCTGAAAAAGTTCCAGATTATGTTTCAGAATTGGAAAAATCATTTAGTCACGCTCTTTGAGCAGCATCAATGTACCATTTATGTTCAGTATGCAGAGTTAAATCTACTTCAAGACCTTTTCCAAAGGGATGGCATCACAATATCACTTGGGGAAAAATAAGATCATGGAGAATAAAAACTTCTGCCCTTACAGGTAGACTGCTTTTGTATCAACTTACTGTTTGGTAAAAAGAATAAACAAATAACCTAGAAATTTTTTATTTTAATTCTTTCAAATACTTGCTCAAGTTTTCTGTGATTTGTGCACTATTTAATGAGATTTTGTAAAAACATAATCACAAGATTTACATTACTTCACACTTTGAAAAGGACCTAGAGGTTACTCAACAACAGAGCAGTCCATCAGAATTTACTGCCCTAATATATTTGCAAAAAACAAAAGACCACTTTTGGAAATATCAGACAGGTGTTGTCATAAAAATTACCACCTGCATATGGTATGCTATGTGCAGAGACATTCCTTTCTACACAGCAATTTTGGTTACTATTACCATACTACAACCACCATATCCCTTGTCCTCTCTTCACAACTCTAAGCAATTAGACAAATGCAAAACCACTAAAATTAAGTTGGTTATTGAGAGAGTAACTAACAAACTTATTTCCTTATTTCTCCCTATTAATATCATGTTCATTACCAAGTTCACGTTTCAGCACTTTGACCACCAACTGTGCATTCTACCCTGTTCCCTCTTTTTTCTGATTGTTGCAGTGTTCTTGTGCTGCTTTGCCAGTTCGCTATCAAATACCCTTAGAGGCACAAGCTCTTGAAAATTTCACAATAGTGTTCATCAAAATGCACAATACAATTTAAGTGCCATAACTATAACCTTATACATCATCTGGACTCACATACTTTACACTGATGTAGCACAGCTACTTTACAGTCAGGAACCCACAATGTATTGAGTTAGATCTGGGACTCAAGGGCTAGGATATTTTAGAAAAGCAACCAAGAAGAGCAGCTTCAAAATAAACATACATATAAGATCTAACCCTGCACACTTCAAAGATTTTTATCAGTTTCACTTTTTATCAGTTTTGGTTTGTTATTCAGGCCCAGTATCCAGTTTCATTCCTTTTGCTCTGCTCCTCCTCTCTACACAGCACCTTGCACAGGCTGTTATATTATACCTCCTAATGCTTCATGGAACTGCATGCAGAAACACAGGCACTCGAAACGCCAAACAAGAGAGAGTTTGCAAAGTTAAACTTAGCAGCAGCTACAAGGTTCAAAAATCACCCACATTTCCAAAGAGTCCTCAGGAATATAAAACACAAAAATCTTCGTCTAAAGGATGCTTTGACTCCAAAGTTATATTACAAGACAGGCACACTCCTGAAAATGCTGTGTATTGCAGAGGAAAGCTGTAAGTCAGGTGAGTTTTATTCTTCACTTTAACCTTTAACCAGGGCAAAAGAAAAAAAATACCACTTTATTGAACTTTAAGATAAAATAAGAGAAGGCAATATTTAACATTTTATGAAGAGAATGCTTTCCAGAGTATTATGGACATAGGATGTTGCAAGGTAACTACCACAACAAAATTCAAAACCCTAGGAAGAATTTTAATATCATTATTTCAAAATTTAGCTATCAGAACTTCAAATACTCAACAGCAGTATTTAGTTATAATGTCCCTAAATAAAACTCATGTATTAGGCAGCACTCAAATATTATTTAAAATCTATATTTTGTTTTAGTTACTGAAGTTCCACTTCTGAATGTTATTTATTGACTGACAAGTGACTTAAACTACAATTACGAGATGTTACAATTTTTTAAATATATTTAAACACATTTGTAAATCAACTGATAGAAGCAAATGTCTATTTGTACATACATGTGTAAGTATGCTACTTAACTAATATAATAATATTGATTATATAATGAATGTGAACAGAATTATAGGCATAAGCCATTCTTTCAGGGCTAGAGACCAGCTTTATACATCATTAACTGTTAGACTGGCCTTCCAAATTCTAAATGCCAAATACCAGCCTAATCAAGATGAAATGTCTCTACAGAGCCCTAACATTTTGTTACCCAAGCCAGGCACACATCATACCTGTAGTGCTTGCTTGCAGCAAATTCCCCTCTCATCCCTGCTTACCATGCTTTGGCTCATCTCAGAGAGAGATCTTGGAAGCCCTTGATTAGCTGAAGTGAATGCCAAGTCTTTAATTAGACAAAATCTCTCAAAGGATGGTGTCAGCCAAGCAGTGTCCTCGGCCTGCCAGCAGCAGTGGTGGCAGGTGCACAAGCCAGGCTGCAGAGTATCTTCCAGCCCTGCCAGTAACCAGGTGGACAGCACAGGGGCATCTCCACTGGCCGCCCTTGCAAGGGGAATTTTAACTGTTTTGGCCGCACAGCAGATGCATCCTTCCAAGCTAAATTGTTCCTGTGTCACTCTATCAGCAGGAGGTGTCTGCTGTACATTTGTACAGCAACAACACAGTGTTGGTGACTGAGGTTGCTGGGGCTAGGAAGTGTTGGAATGGGAATGTTGATATTCCAGTAAGAAGAATAACTCCTAAGAATTTCATTGACTGTTCAGTCACTAAAGGTGGATTCCCCTAATGCTAATGTGTTATGCTTAAATATTTAGTACTATTTAAGGATCAAGACACTAAATTTACTTTTATACAATTGCCTGTGTTTCCAAATATCCCTGAATTAATACTCTTTGACAGGAGTATCAGCCAAAATCAAGAGGCTTATGCTGCTACTCCTAATTGGTACCCGAGCAGCAACAGGATCCAGTGTATAACATCCCTCGCAGGGCTGCAATGACTCAATCAATAATGCTGCAGAACAAACCACAGAACATAAATGCCTACTAGAAACAGCCCAATGCAAAACACAAATGCTGACACTGAGTGAACAGAGATCCATCCAGCACGAGCCCAGACAAGTCTGAAAATGGCTTTACTTTGTTTTTACACTTCTGCCTGCTGGGGCACATTTATCACTGAAAGCAACTTCTCCTGAAGCACTGCTCATCTAATTTGCAGTCAGCGCCTGTAGCACCTTCCTCCCTCTCCTATACTACACCAGAGTCATTCCTTGAGTTTGTTATTGCTGGAATGCTGCAATTACTGGCTCTGCCCAAATACTATGGTCACATCACCTACAAAATGTAAATAGAAATGCGCAGAAAATTTAAATCTGCTCTTAGTGATTATTATACCATGGTGATTTCCCTGCAACAGAGAATGAGGCCTTTGTTCCATGCCAACATTTAGCAATTTATGCAGAAATAGTCTATACAGGAAAACACCCTATGACCTACTCAACAAAATTTTTTGTAATGCCATAACTATCTCATTTTTAAAGGATATACAAATAAAAAATACACATATAAATTTATTCTAAAAATGGCTGTATCAAATAGAACTGTGTCTGTCCCAAAGGGCACAGATTTAAGGTGTCAGCTTTCCAATCAGCATAGCTGCAGCAGCACACAAGCCAAGTGTAACCCAGTTCCAAGGACATGGCCAGGAAAGAAGCTCCCAAAATGCAAGGGGCAAAAACAGAACCACAGAAGCCACATCACTCATGCTATCCTGTTTGCTGTGTTTAGAGTTTCTGAAGGACATTTGTAGGCTATTTAAATTATCCATATAGGGGAGTCTAATTGACATTTATATAATATGCTGCTTACAGTTATCTGTATTTCCTTCTCCCTCTTACACTTACACTTTTTTGCAACAGATGTTATCAAGGTTTTTATAGCAGCATGAATTTAACAGATACTGAATAACACTGAGTAAAAGTTTCTCAGTGTACAGCTACACAGTATCAGATAAATATTCACATGTAAACATCATAATAAATTTGACAAGTTTTAGTTCAGAATGCAGACATCACATAGAATCAAATATGTGAAGAGTCACACTATTTGTAACTGTGTTCTTTTACCATACACAGGAGGGAATAATCACAGGAACATTTCCATTGGCAGACTCTGAATAGAGTCCAGTCACTAATCAACTAAACCTAGTTATCATTCTTATTTCCCACACAGAATTATTGTGCTTAGTGCTCCTACAGGAAATAATGATTTCATTTACTATTTCAAAGGCTTCAAAGCTTTTGCACTGAAAGAACAGTGGAAAGTAGCCAAGCTTGCTTTGCACAGTTTGGGCTGACATATTGTGCTCCTTGACCTTGCATTACAAATACACCATTATTCAATTAGATTGCTTGACTTACTGAGCTATCAGAATCATTCTGTACCCTCTACATGGAGGGGGAAGCTTGAGCTGACAGAACGCCTTCCAAAACAATTCTGCTACATATGATAACAATATATAGTTCTCATGTACCAATTACTAAGTATACTAAGTATTACTAAGTATAAAATGACAAAGTCAGGTAAACATTTACTTTACCTCTTCACTACCAAATAATACCACATTTAGACTAAAGTTTGATCTAAACCAACCGTACTTTTATCTGAATATTGTTTCAAAAACTTCAAATTAGACATCTTTTTCCAAATAAGTAGTATTTCACAAACTACATTCACAAAGCTGTTGGGCCCACAGCACTAGAGAATTCAATAAACCTTTAGCCATTCCAACCAATTAAGAAACTAAAATCAGCATTTCAAAAGGCACGCACTTCTCCCACCTAGACCTTAATTTTTTTTAAACAGGTCACATGCTACACTATATCACACTACATATATTAAAAAACTCCTCACACACAGGCCATTGTAAATCCAAAAATTCAAAATTGTGTCTTACCAAGACTGAACTCCAGCTTTGGCTCATTTGCAATTCTCTGAATACCTTAAAAGGTCAAGAAAAAAATATTAGAGATAATTTGATTTCCATGTCTTGCTTTTTAATACATAGTAAAACTTTCACATGCCTAGAACT
This sequence comes from Chloebia gouldiae, assembly GCA_003676055.1. Classification (NCBI taxonomy): domain Eukaryota; kingdom Metazoa; phylum Chordata; class Aves; order Passeriformes; family Passeridae; genus Chloebia; species Chloebia gouldiae. The sequence continues at coordinate 2,127,997 of QUSF01000060.1, forward strand.
ACTGCCATTGCCACTGAAGTAACATTTTATGTTAGAAACTCATAGTCAAAGCAAACTTGGATTAAGTATTTGCCTGAAAAAACGCTACTTTTGAAGAAGACTTCCTTCTTAATAAAAACTTTCTGTTGCTGGGAAAGGAAACTAAGAAAAAAAACCCAGGTTCCCATGGGTTGGTAAGATTTTCAGTCACAACAACGGACAATATATGCGTTGGAAAAATATTAAGTCTCATAAGTAATTTTTAAGTAGGTATGTCATCACATTATAAATAAACTCCATGTTTAGTGACAGTAGGTAGATCAGGTTAATATAGTAAAATATAAACACATTATTGATCTACAAATTCTAAAGCAATAAACCCAACTTCTTTTGTTGGAGAATCAATACATTAATTCCTCTTCTTATGTAGCAGGAACAGGAACAGTTTAATCCATTGTGGAATTATGTTCTATTGCAAAGGGCAGTATTTTCTTGTGCTAAAATAAAGGAGTGAACCAAAGAGATGCAACAAGAGAAAAGTAGGAAGCAAGGAGGGAAAGGTGAATAACAATTAGTTGTTCACCTGATACACAAATTAATTGGATCACAACTACAGTTTCAATGAACTTGTAGAAAGTAAACTCTATCTTCTTGATATTTTTGTACTGTCTCCAATAAGCATTATTAATTATTGCTCAATATTGAAGAAATTGGTCACATGGGAAGGATTGAGTTAGTATATGAACTGGAACAAGATTTTTGTAAAAAAAAAAAATTACAAATCCATGAACAAAAGAATCACCCCAAACTTATAGCTGTGTCTGCTCCATAAAAACACAATGCTGCTAAGTCTAGATTCACACCATTCTCATTAATGTAGCTATTCATTCACATCTGTGTGAGGAAAATTACAGCTGCAGAGCTTAGAATGGTCCAAAAAGAAAAAAAAAAATAAAATGTTGGTTGGTTTGTTTGGGTTTTTTTAAAGAAGCTTTAACAAATTTCTGAGTTCAACTCTGCCAGTAGCATATTGGCCTGAAACACCTTCATGAATATGCTGCTACAGAATTGATTAAGTGACCGGACAACTGAAATACAGTGTTCTGACTCCAGTGCACCAAATACAGCTCAACATATGGCTACTTGCATTCAAATCCCCAGAGTGCTTTTACATCACATAGAACAAACCTGTGATACTAGTTTAAGTATCACTAGAGATTTATGCATTTATCAAAGTTATCAGACTATATTTTAAACAGTAGTACATATATGACATAAAACACAAAAAAAAAAAGCTTTAAGTCTTATGAAGAAAACAGGTTAGAGAGAAAAACTCAGAAACACAGAAATCACATATTTGTTCCCCTGAAGGTTATGTACATAAACCAAAATATGTCAGGGAAAAACATTTAAAGACAATTTTCATCAGTTTATTTAATCTAAACTGCACTTTGACGAGCAAGAAGTTGAACAGCATTTTGTACCCTACTTGTGACATTATCTGAACTGCCACAGAGACTGGGCCACTTTTATTGTACCATTCCACAAAATTAGTAAATGCACTTACTCGTAAACTGGGGCTCTCCTAGACTGTCTAACTGGGATGAAGGGAAAAACTGTCGTGCTTCATCTGATGATCTCTCTTCTTTGATTTCCATGATCAGCCTCCGGAGCTGCTGAATTTTATTCTGCAAACCTTCTGAGTTCACCTCTCCCAGTGCCACAGCCCAAGATTCGCAGTCTGGCTTTGATGCAGATTCAGGGTAAAGATCCGGTTTTCCACTCTGAAACCCTGTACTCAGAAAGCATGAAAGCAGCTCTTAGGGACTGTGATTGGAAAGGGAGATGATGGAATAACTGATGACACAAACTATCAAAACCACTACATTCACACTTATGTTCATGGTCACAGAACATGTTGAGGCGGGGTTTTTCTCTTTCTTAATGTTTGTTTAATGCTTGTGGGTTACCCCCCTCCCTTCCCTAGTCCCTTCTCTCACCCAGCTGCCATGTTTCCCGGGTTTTTCCCTGCCCCTCCCCCTTCCGGGTTGCCCTCTGCTTTTTCCCTGCCCCCTCTTAGATTTGGGTATAAAATCTGTGGTCGCCCATCCTGTGAGGTCTTGGGGCTTCCGGAATAAAACCATCCTGTCCATCCCCAAGTTCCGTGTTGCCTCCGTCTGTCTCTGCGCCTGAACTGAGACCGCAGAGCTAAGAGGGGAACGGCTGACTCTTCTCCTCCTCTCCTGCCGCTAAATCCCACCGCCGCTCGGGGGGAAAAGCGAACGGAGTGGACCCCGCACACCACAACAAGAACCATTAAGCCCCATCCACCTCTGGACTCAAATCCCAGCTCTTTCAAAATCAGTACAGTACTAAACATATCCACAGAGTAGTTCCAAGATCAGTTAACAGCTAGCTAAATTAGGTGGCAGAATCAAACCAAAATGGGAAATCCTTTTCCAGCACAGATCCTGCAGCCTAGCTCTCTGAGCTGCTAATTTCACAAAGATTTTGATTTAGCAAGGGCAGCAGACATAGTTCTGTCAGGGAGTGGGATTCACCAGAATGAATGTGTCCATAATCTCTTCTATTAAAGATCTCCATTATGCTCAGCCTCTCATTCATCCTTGCCAGAATACAGATCAGGAACACATGCAGATAATTTAGCACAATATAACTCTTCTATGAAGACTCAACAGGTTGTATGTGGGAGCTTCTGACCTCATTATTATCCATGTGTCATTTGCTGTTCTGCCTGGAGTCTAATTGTTTAATGATCAAATTTTCTGAGAACAAAGAAGAAGCGGGAGGGGGAAAACTGAAGCTCCCAAGGAATCCAGGTAAGGAGCAAGGATTGGTCATTTGATTAAGATTACAGCAGGAAGCAAAAACACCTCTTAGGCATTTAAAATTCTGCAGTATAGATGGCTTCACAGAGTCATAAATTCAATGTGACATTTAGTGCAACACACACCAAGAAGAGCAAACTGGGAAAGAAAATCAATGTTTTTTAAAACAAGTTCCAACTAATTTAGAAACATAAAACTCTATAAAACACCTGTGCTATTTTATTAACAAGGACTGAAGTATTTCATTGGGCGTGATAATTATTCTGAGCTTTATCAGCCATATATCATATCATTGGACAAAACAGAACACAAAGGTTTTCATACTTACTTTGAAAATCCAAACAACATAGAAAAATTCTTTTCCATACAATGTGAACTTAAATTCCTTTCACTATGTTGAGTATCTAACCTTGAGCACTTGCACACATGTTATTCTAAACCTGTTTGCGCTTCATAAACTGAGCATCTGCCAGTTACAATAACCTCTGCTTTTATGGTTATGGAGGGGATAAAAGATGAAACCTCAAGTCTGGAGGGCTCTAAAACTGTATACATCCCTGTGGAGGTAGGACAAGTTTTTTGTCCAGGCTAGATCTAAAGAAATCCAAATGTGTGGCTGCAGATGCTGCTAAAAATGCTGGGTAACATTTTATGTAACAGTTGGACCATAGATTTCATGAGGAAAGACTGGACAGAAAAATAAAATGGAAACAACTGCTTCAGAGGTACATAAAAAGCTAATAAGGATTCAAATGCTTGCCTTTAACCCTCAATCAGAAAAAAAAATAAGTATTCAGTTCTTCAGAGAAGAATATTCAAAACCTTAGGGCGCTGCAGATGTTTATTAGATTCTGTTTTCAGACAAGATCTTTTCTTGAGCAACCAAACCTGACAAAGATAAGCTCTGCTGTTTGTCAAAGATCACTGAAGAAACAGAAGATTTAGCTTTAAGCTCTCCTGTGATCTGGTATTCCATGTGAGACATACTTTCATGAAGTAACCTTCAGAAAGACCAGTATTTAAAGGAGCTCTTAACTTCTCTGTTGCTCTGGTAAGGTCTGCACCAGCAGAGTGCTCTATTCCCTCCTGTCATTGACATCAATGAGTCTGAAGTCTATCATATTTGATAGCATTTTGGAACTAGTAGTGGAAAATTGAAAGGAAAGAAAACAAAAAATATGTAATAAACCAGCATCAAGATCAAAATTAACTAATTTGCTTTAATTAAAAAAAACCATAAAACAAAAACCAACCAAACAAAAATTTTAAAACTGAACAACAACAAAAAAAAGAAACCACCCCCACAAAAAAGCCACCAAAATGCACAAAGTGTGCATCTGCACAAAGTTAGCATCTGCTTATACCATTCAACCTTTAAAAGCACAAAAGCGCAGACAATTTTAAAAAAAGCAGTTTAGATATCCAAAGTACCTTAGGTGAAAGAAAAGCTATCAGAGAAACAAGTCAACACTTAAAAGCCAAAATACAAATATACCTAGACGTTCTTTTATTTTCTCCCTTTATCTTTAAATGGAAATAAGAACAGTAATCATGCCTTGAAATATCCTACCACTAGATTGATAAAAAACATCTGCTTTGGGAGGAAATCTGTTTTTCAATTCATGAAATCATGACATTTATATTTACCTCTTAGCTGTAAAAATCAGACTGCCAGGCTCAAAAGGCATATTGAATCATCATTAATATGCATGGAACCAGAAATGGAGAGTGAAATGCATTAGGAGTGGGCATAATTCTGATCTAACAGCTGCCAGTTTTGAGATGTGGAAATTCATTCTAAACTATCACTTCAGAACACTACAGTCTGCTATATTTAGATCCTTTGAGTACTCTGACAGCTAAGTTAAATTCTGAAAAGCATATGAAAATTCCTAGAAAATACTCATCACTGCAGATGTAAAAGGTTTCATTCTGCAGTAAGAATGAAATTATCAGTAGGTATACTGATACCAGTATACCTGGTATAGGTAAGTTACCTATTTTCCATTCTGTTTCAATGCACATAACCACAGCACGCTTTGTGTTGGAAGAGACCTTAAAGATCATCTAGTTCAATCCCTCTGCCCCTGGACAGGAATACCTTCTGCTAGACCAGGTTGCTGAAAGCCCCATCCAACCTGGCCTTGAACACTGCCAGGGATGGGACATCCACAGCTTCTCTGGGCAACCTGTGCCTGTCCCTCCCCATCCTCACAGTGAAGAATTTCTTTCTAACATCTAAACATGCTAATTTTTAGTTTAAACCCACTCCCCCTTGTCCTCTCACTCCATGAGCCTTGTAAAAAGTCCCTCTCCAGCTCTCCTGTAGATTCCCCTTTAGGTAATGAAAGGTTCATATACCCAAATTCATCTTGCCAAAAGAAACACAACATGAAAAATGCATGCTGGTAAAAAAGTCTGTCGCAATAAAGGAGCACACAGGTTTATGTATGTAATAAAGATATAATCTCTTTGCTCTTCTCCTTCAAATAGTTGCTTACTATTATTTTAAATCAGCTGCATACAGTACTCCCTAACAAGCTCAGACATTTAATTCCAGATATCAGTGGGGGAAAAAATTTATATGAATCTTTCCCAAAATGAAACTAATAGACCTACAAATGTAATGAAAGCCCCAAACAAATGGCAGACATATCAGAAGAGTTACATAAATAATTAAATAAAAAATTGTTACTCCATGTTTTATTAAAATATTAACATTTAAGTAAATAAGAGATGTAGTAATTCATAAAAATATAAATAATACACCTAAATGTAGTAGTATTTCACAGGTGGACAAAAGGACTTCATACTTTGCTGCTAAGAAGTTATTGTAAAACACAAGTACCCTGTGCTATACTGTTACTGCTGAAAGGCGTTACCATGAGTAATTTTGGAAAAAAACCTTAACTTTTGCAAACATTTACTGCTGACGTCAACAACAACAGTGCCTTACCTAGTTTGCACTCCTAGTTTTACTGTTGTAATATCATTTTTGAATAAGATTACATGTAAGAATTAAGAACATACTATATTAAGAAAATTTTCTACTTACGAATCTGCAATAGCAGAACAATAATCCTCTTCTTAAAGCTGGACATCCCCAGGGGGGTTTCCAGTTCATAAACCCAGGGGAAAACCTTCAAAAAACTAAACACACTGGTTTTCTTTGCAGAACAAACTTTGAACTTAGTAGTACTTGTTGGAATCCAAAAGGCAGGGAATTCTCAGAACTTTGGGCCTGTAAGCCAAAGCTTAGAATTAAACGCAGGACTTGATCTGAGACCTTGGAAAAGGCTTCCAAACTTAGGTGCTAGAAGTGAGAATGTGGATTTAAAGCAGAGACACGTTAAGCAAAGTAGAGGAAAGGTTAAAGTTTTAAAAGTGTAGTATTGTAAGTTTGTGTGTAATAACATGATTGTCTAAGAAAGCTTACACTCCAGGTTGAGTCCATAAGGTGAAATATTTAAAGATTGAGTCAAAACCATAAATATCCTTGTTAGCGGTGTTTTATTAGTTAATAAATCCTTAAAACTTGTAATTGGAGGTCTTGTGACCATCTAAGCTGTGCAGTGAAGATGTGAGCCAAACTCACCCTTCCTGCCTATGTAGAAAATAAGAAAATACATCACACCATCAAAAGCAACTCAGAGGTCCCATCTCTAATTCATTCAAAATTCCTTCATAATCCCCACAGTACTATACTGAAAGGAAAATTATATATCATTGTATCTCTATCTCTTGCTGCTCCTCCTCATTTCAGTATCAGAGACCCAACAGAAGACAAGACCTGAGGATCTGATCTGTTCACCAACAACTCTTTGCCTAAACATGGTCTCAAATAGACTTTCTCCTCCACAAAAGTCAGCATAGAAAGTTTTGGTCCCACAGGACTTGTGCTGCTCAAATAACTCAATGCCCTCAATTCCTAGGGGCACTGGAAAGCCTTTTCTACACTAATCCAAGAGCCTAAAATCAGAAATGTATGTTGATGTCAGTTCCTTCATCGTCAGAAAACTTTTCCTTCTTTCCTTTATTTCCTAATAAAATTTATTCTTCTCAAGTTTTTCAACAGTAGCAGTTGCTTCTTTTCCCTCTAAATACTTATATAGGTCAGTTATTTTTAAGATGAAAAGAAATTTCTTGCTAAAAATGTCTTGAGTGACATTTCCGTAATTTTTAAGTATTTTATTGTAATTTTAATTACAATCTTTTACACAGAAACTTTTGTTTCTGTTAAATCACCAAAAAAATGTAGGCAATTATTGGACCTGATTCTTGTCTTTCAAAAGACTGCAGTTTAATGGAAACATTTTCAAAATAAAAATGTAATAAAATAAATACATTTCCATTTTGGTTTTACATCTTATTCACTTGTTATTAACTTTTTTTTTTAAGATTTTATTGGTTTATTTTACTCAACAGGTAGAGGTGACAGGAAGACTGATACTCTTTGGCTTGCTGTATTCTCCATCATGAGAATTTAAGCATAGCATCATGTTGAACAGGACAAAGAAGAAATTACTGGGATAATTCAAATTAATAAGATGTACAAAACCCATAGTCAACATCCACAATGACAGCCACTGCCTTCTCAAACATGACCAACTACTATGAATCACTTCAGCAGGTGAGGACAAAAGTCAGCACAATTACTGCAACACTTTCTTAGAAGTGAGCTGGAGATTTTGGTGCATAAAAAGATGATAGGAACTTCTACTGAATTTAAATTTATCCATCCAGCCCACAAATGCAGCCCAACCTTTTTTACCTCTGCTCTTAGACCATCACAGCTAACAGAAAATGGCAAACTGTTCTAAGGACTTCAAAACTCTGCAGAGGTATCAGAAAGAATTCATGTAATTAAAAAATTCTAATACAATGGCTATTTCAGTGGCTCCTGCAGAGCAAACTGTCAGTACTTTCTCCAAATAAAATCTTTCCCCTAAAAAAGGATTCTGATTTACATGAGACAGCTATTTTTCCTGATGTTTTTAACAATATTATGAATGAAGAATTGGTAAGAGGTAAGAAAAACAGAAAACTTACCACTTAATAGGGAGTTTAACAATGATTAGTTATTGAAGAATAGCATACATTGACTATGTATCAACATAAACCCCATCTTGTACAAGATACCTGACAAAACAGAAATTCAAACTTCTATTTAAAGTCAGAGGGATGATTGCATGTCTTTCCCTTGATTTTAGGATTTTCTTTGTAAGCATGAATTCAGAGACCATCAGTATTTAAGTGTATACATCGAACAGACAGCAGGATATATTTTAGTTAAATTTCTAGCAAAATTCCAATCCCTGCATGGCTGAGGTTTTTTATTTTCATTTTTGTTGGCAGAAATAAAAGAGTCACACTGAACACGTTGAGATATGTCTTAATTACTGGGAACTATTGAAACGTCTCTTTTACTCCTGAATTCCACTACCAGAAGCACTCCAGGATTACTACTTCAGAGGCATCAGAACTCTGTGAAACAAAGATGGCAAAACATTAGAATTCGGAACCTGACTGGGAAGTCCTTCTGTTTGGCTGTTCACATGTGAAGTGGGATGGAGATGCAAAGACAACAAAGCATAGAAGTCGCTAGGCCGATGGATAAAGGCATTCTTTAATTACTGATCTGTGCCACCCTACTTCAGATCAATGAGTTACTGTCATGGAGTGACGTTATGATGCTGGTATCCCCAATCATGTGTTCTGTTTATGTTTGATACTGTGTTCTGTGCTTTCAGAACTGACTCTGAAAGTGAAGGATTTTTTTGCCTTGTTATCAGCCGGCTCACCTCCCACCATGGTCTGTTGTCTAGAAGAGGCTAGTGCTGGCTGGCTTGCTTTTGCTTTGCTTGCTGGCTTTTGCTTGCTTTGCTTTGCCTCCTTCTGCTTCTGCCTTTGCTTTTTAGTTAGTTTAGCTAAGCAGTCAAATTCTTTCCCTGGACTGTTTTTTTTCCCCTTTTTTTTCCTGAATACCATTCCAACCTGCTCCGGACTGGGACCTGGGAAACACCGAGGAACACCAAGAGCCTGCGTTTTGTGATCTGCAGCAGCCATGCCCAGTGCCGGAGAGCAATCCCCAGCGCCCAGACCTGGGCAACCACTCCCAGGAAAGACTTTCTGGATTTGTCATCTCTTCAGAGTGGTGAAAGAGATTTGTTGTCATCTGGTGTTGTTATTTGTTTTTGGTGCTGGGGAGTGCTTTATTTGTTAAATAAACAGGTTCTTTTCCACTTCTCTTAGAGGAAATTTTTCCCAAACCAGGTGGCTGGGGAGGGGCTGTGGGGGTTTGTTTTCTGGGGGCTCCTTCCAGAGGTTTTTCTTCTAAATTTGCCCTAAACTAGGATAGTTACAAAAAGAATAAACTGTAAGAAAAGACCCTGCAGGAAACTTTTAAAAGTAACTTCAGTTTGTCATACTTTGAGTATTCAAAAGTTAAATGACACATTCCTAGGCAAGTTAGGCAAGCCCAGCTAGAGCTTTCATATTTTCTAAAAAGGCTGAATCAAATGTCAGATTCTATGCAAAGATTAGGATATTTTCAAGTGAACAAAATAATACATAACTTTACAGAAGGCATTTATCTTTCATTTTTATTTGAAAGGGATTTCTTTATCATCACTTGAAACTTCAAATATGGTTTCTGGCTATACAATTCAAATGACATTAAATGAAACGGACCTATTGCTGAATGCAATAGGATACAAATTACCACTGTATTTTTTTGTGAGTGCTTTGCAGACAAGATGTAAACTCTTCTAGTTAATAAGTGTGACTCATATTTCAGAAGAGTGAAGCTATCAATCACTCCCTCAGGATTAATATTTTTTCCCTTAAAACTCCTATTATTCATTTTTTATCCCTAACATGTAGTAACAAATAACCCTTTCACTATGCACCCACACACTCCCTTCATTCCAAGTTCCCAAAATGAATGTCACAGAGCTCATTCTCAACTTCAGGGAGATTCTGCAGGGATTAATGCAAATGCTTGTTTTAGCACTCCTTCCTCAGGCGGTACTTCATTCCAGTTGATCCTAAAGATAAAATATTTTTCATATTGTGCAGCAGTTTTGCCAAAAGCCTGGACTTTAGTTTAACATATCTGCCACTTACTGAATGACTTCATAAAACAGTTCATACTTATAACACCTGCCTAATATGTACAAGTTTTCTTGTCTACTCCTTTCTCTGTATCTATATTGCTTTATTTGGCCTGCCAGAACAAGACTCAAAATTTTGCCAAGGGTTTCAGGTTGATTTCCAAGCAGATGACTTGATCCTGCTTTTCTCACAAAAGGACCTTTTACTTACATAGTAATACAGTGTCTTTCATGACCAAAAGTGTGAAAATTCAATAGAAGACTGAAAGGCTGACTACATATAACAGAACATATAACATTTCAGAAAGTCTAAAAAGGATTTCTTTGAAAACTCTTTATTTATTCTCTCTAAGCTTTTACCACATACTAAATGACTAATCCAAACCCCATTATTAAACACAAATCAACACCCAAAGCAAGCAAAATGTTAAAATAAAACAGATAAGTATGAAAAAAAGCACATATGTTGTATTGAAATATGCCAGAATTCAAGAGACAAGCTGTGGTACACTAAGAAAAACAGTCTTATCTAGAAACTACTTGTAAACTGATTTCTTAGAAAAATTATTGACTGGTCTAGTCTAAAAGGAACATATTGTCATGCACACAGAAAAATACCCCATCTAATTGTTTCAAACAAACAAATAGAGAGAAAACAAGAAAGTAGTGAAACAATGCAGTGGATTTTGATAATGATCCCAGTGCTATGTTAGAAAGTTTATTATTTATAGAATCCAGCAAGTCAGTGGCAATACATGGCAACCCAGCAGCAATTCTCAAGTGCTGTTGAGTGAGGCATTCTTTGAGGATCTACCAGGTCTTTATGAGCAAGAGCTAAAGTCAGTTTGGGAAAATAAACAATAATAGTCCAACAAAACAAACATCAGACTAATTAGGAAGAGTTTTCTACTGCAATGATCCTTTACATTTCAAAGCCCCAGTAGAGTGTCCCTTGAAACCAGATAACCCTCCCTTGAAAAGCAAATAATGCAGTCTCATTCCTTCAAGAGCTAGCAATCTTTCAGTGAAGATATGACCAAAAGGAGTTTATTTTGGAAGTTAATGAAGGTCTGAGTCCATTTAACACTCAACTGTGATTACATAAAAGCTTTTGTATCCAAAAAAACCCAAAAAAGAAAAAAAAAATCAAATTACTCTGTACAGTTTTCCTCCTTCCATCCCCACAGAAAACTGTTCCTCTGGTACATTCATGCTCCAAAGATGAAAGACGGAAACATGGGAAGTCCCCAGACTTAACGTTCCTGCCAAAACATGTAACTGTGGTAAGTGGATGTATATGTCAGTAGGCAAAGAAAAGCAATTCCCTGTTACACAGCTTTCAGGCAAGCCAGGTGTTTGGAAAGACAAAGGATGAGGAATGACAGTTTCCATGTAGTTTTCTATAGTTGCCAAGACTGAAAGACTTGGTGTTTTGATTTGTACATGAATGACAAGTATGTAATACAAATAAATTGGCAAGCAGACAGCAAAAATTTCTTTCAAACAATTAGAAGAAGCTGTCTCAGTGCAGTCTGTCTCACAATGCAGTTGACATACAACAGTAACTGCAAACACAAGAGAGAAGATGATTTCAAGCTCTCCGCATTTTAAGCCTCCAGATGCTGCAGCTCAAGAGCCTCTTTAGAGACATGTTACTCCCCTCTCTGCACCAACGGAAGCTGGAATGAAGCAATGCTGCAGCTTCAAATGAATGTGAATACTCTTCCAGGATCCACAATCCAGACCACTGAGCGGAGGACACGTGTATTTCTTCTATATGTGAGAGAAAACAAAAAGGGAAACAAGAAAAAGGGACGGAAGAGCATAAGGTTGCCAGAAAACAAAACACCTCTTGCTGCAAAACACTTCCCACATCCTAACAGAAACCTGAAAAAAAAAATCTTCAGAATTGCCATTATGGCAGACTTTTCATCCTTTAGATGAGCTGTGCTGTGTTCTGCCACACAAAAAGTTAACAAGAAATTTACTTACAAATTAAATAACAAAATTGTAATCAAGGAAACCATTATTCATATCTGATAGAGGATCAGCTTTGTTTTTCAGCACCTGAAGAGATCAAAAATTTATCTTATCTTAGATGCATAACATAAGCTCATCTGGACTAGTTACTATCTTATTTTTCTAGGTTTTCTTTTATTAAAAGTGCACATTGTAATGATCTGGTCTTTATGCATGGAAAATATAATCAAAATCAGATCTGTACCACTTTGTTAAGGTGTAATATATTAGGGGGGGTTTACTCTTGCCATTGATATTATTCAAAAATTGTTATAAAAACTTACTGAATCAATCCAAATGCCAAACAGCAACTGGACAAACTCTTACATCTTTCTCTGAACACTGACAAACTCAACAGGCACCCCACCACCATCCCAGATCAGGAAATTGTTTTAAAACAGTGATTTGAGAAGACAATTAAATTATTTCTAATTCTGAATTAAATATCTCACTGAAACCGCTAAAGAAGTGTCCCCAAACCCAGAAAATTAAAGCACTAAGAAACTTCTGAATCTGTAAAAGAGAATATCATGTTTGAGCTATTTTTGCATTCCTATAGATCTGATTTGATGTACCATTGTTGGGAGGAAGAAGTGTGTCACTGTGAATCGATTTTACAATAGGAGATTTGTTCCTGAAGGCAGGGCAGGGAACCCACTGATATCAAGCCACAAACTAAGCTGACAGTTAAAATTAGAAATGACATTCCAGGTAATTCCTTTGTGTTAAAACAGTAAGTAGAAAAGTAAAGCTATAGTAAAACTATAGCACTGTAGAAAGAACACTACAGAAAATAAAAATTATTCTATTAAGACATTATTTATAAGCCTCCCTGGTCAGTTGGGTGGTGTGTGTGTGTGTGAATTCCGCAGCTGATTTCTTTTAAAAGCATATATTCATAAATTCAAAAAAATTAAATCAAAACCCTATAGACTAGGGATGCTACATACACCAAACTACTTCTGGTTTTTTACATCAGTTATTTTCCCTGGTACTGACAAGTGAGCTAATCAGACTGATAATAGCTCAATAATGCAGGTATGTACACGGGTTACACTTTTGACTATGCTGTAAAAACATTAACACCTACATTTGATATTTGGGCATTAGCACAGATGATGTTCATCACTTCACAGATAAAGTACAGCTTTCTTATAGATTCAACAAGAAAAAAAAGGAACAGGGATTATAGGGTCACAGTCAGTCACAAACAGAAACGTTAGTGGTCCTAAATTTATTTCAATATGTTTCCACAGCAATATGTCCATTACCAAAGAGAGTCAAAAATTTTTCTAATTTTGAGATATTAACAAATGACTCCATGGCAATCACAAATAAATATTTTGCAGAATTAGCACCCCTTTAAATGCTAGCAAGCAGAACTCACCAATCTGAAATCACCTTCAATATTATATATTCTTCTGCCATAATAATATCTCCATCCTGTATCTATTAAGTAATATGAATCCTATGACCTAAGCTGTATGATAAGGAAAAATGCGGCTGCTTGGCATCTGATGAGGTGCTTCAATTACTCCAGGCAAGCTGTAACCCGGTAGTTCATTGTAACCACCTGTACAAACTGTCAGCTCAAAGATGCTCAAATCATCTCTTACAAAGCATGAGCTACCCAGTGTGATTAAACCATCATGCAATGCTACCAGAGCCCAACTTCAAGCTGACGATATAATACCACTAATCTGCATTCACTCTGCAAAATATCGACTTACATCACTAAGGTCTGCAGAACACAAAACTACCTTTAATATATCATTACCTTAACAAAAGTGAATACTTAACCAAAAGTAGTTTCCTTTACAGTTTCAAAATGTATTAGTAATAATTATAATGTACAAATACGCCCTCTTTATTCACACCCCACATTAAACTGGTTAATTATTTCAGCTTGAAAACATCTCCAATTACCTTCCCACCAGAATTTAGTTAGATGCAATTTAGATAATACTTATTTAAGTTTTTAAAAGTTATATTCTAGTGTAAGACTTCAGTGATGTACCACAACACACACCCTGGATAATTCGCTTTTCTAGCAGAAGTTCTCCCAGTTTGTTATACACTTTTGGCAGTTACATAAAATACATGGTATTGATCTCTGCTCTCTTCCCTATATGTCACCTTTTTTACTTCAGAAATGTTAAGAAGCCCTGACTACAGCTTTGCCCACAGAGAGATCGCAGTAACCCTGGGAAATCTGGTATGTCTGAGCATGTGTATAATTTTTATAAAACTGACACACAGTATTTCCAAGGAAACTGCTGTATCAGACCAAAGACCCCTTATCCTGCCTACAAGTGACTTAATGAAGTATCCAAGGAAGAGGAAAAGCAGGGCAACCACATGCAGTCCTCTTTCAGTTCTCCTAACTTTTCACATTGGGATTTTTTTCTCAGATGTCTTTTCCACTCGCTTATCATAGTCCTTGAGAGTGCCTCATACTTTTCCAATACCTGTCTACTTTTAGCATCTACAGGACATTATGGCAAACAATTCCAGTATTTGCATTATTCATTCAATGAAAAACCACCTTCTTTTGTTTGTTTGCAATCCAGTTCCTCCAACTTCATTTAACCTCACAATGGAAGAGATAATAAACCATAAATTCTTATGTCCTCCTTCACGCTCTTAATATTTTTTTTCAGATTACTATAAGAGGTCATCTAACTGCAAGGTGGATCTTCAAAGACAGAGCTCTCTGTTTTGTTCTCTCCTTTCCCAACATCTCCTAATACTGAATTTACTTTTTGACCACAACTGATCATCCATCTGACCTTTTAAGGGAAATATAACTCTCTACAGATCTCATTTTGGGGCAGAAAGGCAGGAATGGCTGCAAAGCCCATTATTTTAATGGGAAACTTTTATAAACTTTCTTCACAAGTGTAACTTCTCATTTATGGATGTTGATTTTTATCTTAATTGGTTAATGGTTTAGACTTGTAAGGGCATGTTATGATTACTCATATTTGGCATCTCATCTTGACTATTTAGCAAGTAACAGAATTTCTCACCTCACTGTCTACCTTCTTTTCACCATTTATGCGATGTAATAGCACCAGGCTATCACAGTTCCTAGACCTGATATTATATTCAACTAGTTATTCATGTAAGTGGAAGTCTAGCAATGTAATAATCAGCATTATTTGCATCAGAAGGTGAGAAAAGCTATACTGAAAGGCAAATGAAGAAGGCAAGTATATAAAGTGAATGAAAATAGTTGCTTATGTAACTATTTTCTGTGAACTTTTGGAAGTGAAAGATGTTTTCAGGAATCAGAGATCATTGATTTAAATGATGCACAAACTACATGTGCAATTATTCAAATACACTTAAAAGCATGAACATGTCGATATTTTGCTATCTACATAGCAAAATATGGCATTCTAAAAATGCTTCAGGAGTAGAGAAAAACAAGACCAAAGTGCATTCTACTTGTCGGTCTCCAACAAGCAATATGTTGTGCAAATTACCTCTGCAGAGAACTGTACTTTATTCAAGACTGAGCTTCATGAACCACAGAACTCCAAAGAGAGCCTCAGGATGTAACACTTCCTAACAAAATACCCTTTTTAATTATTCTTACATTTTCCCCAAAGTGAAAAATTAACCCAAAATTCACTACATGCTACCCACTTTTCACACAACCTTAGGATAAAAAAGATTGGAATAGAAACACTGCAAAAATTAAGAGGTTTGAATATTTTTAATCATAAATTGCCAATGTATCTAGTGTATGTATTGTAAAAATACCTCCTCCTGCTTCCTTGGACTGCCAACAGTGATGTTCATTTGAAAGCAGACTATAATTCTCCCACACACAGCCCCTAAACTTTAATCTCCTGCACAGTGCTTTCAGAAGTAGCAAACAGAATATTCTTCAAGATGCTTAAGACTCATCATGCTAAGAGATGGATGTGTGATTAGCTGTAATCCATTAAGAGGATCAGAAGTCATCCTAGCAGACCTGTAAATTGTCACCAGGCCCAACGTCACCAAGCAAAAACTTCTGAACAGAGACTCAAAAAAGAGAAGTACTTGAATTCATTTTAGGCTTCTTCATGTTAACTTCACCATTCCTTCTCCAGCATTTGTTTTTCCTTTCCTCTCCTTTTGGAGCAAAAGAAATGATAGCTCTCAAGGCCACTTTCAAATGCAATGGGGCATAGGAAGATATGTCAGAGCAAGGTACACTCTGCCTTTAATCTGTACATCTGTGTTCTTTGTAAGAGCAGCAGAATTAGGCCCTTAAAATATAGCAGAGATGTATAGAGGATATCATGTTTGAGGAAAAACAAAGCAAAAGGCTCAGACCACAGCCATAGAAATAAAGATGAGTGGTTTTTTTATCTCCCAGAGAAATTTCTTCTCATATTCCCTTGCAACCATTAAGTCACTGGACATAAAAGGCAGAGTCATCAATTCATGTGTGGGCACTCAGAGAAAAACCATCTAGGTTATAAGCTCTCAATTTAGAAAGTTTAAATCACAGTATTTGAAATAAGAGAGATTAATTAAGCTTCATCAATTTTAGTTTAAAAAAGAAAAGCATTTCCCTTTGCTACTGAATAGCAACATTTTTATTTCGGACATCTTACTGGCTTTCTGGTGTTCAGGATTACATCTCAGGAACTCCCTCATGAATTAAAGCATTCACATGGTTGTAGGACTTTGGTGCTTGGGAATCAGGAGAAAAATGTTGCAAGCAGGAAGACTAATGTCTAAGTTAAATATCAAAGGAAATGGTGAAATCTCACAAATACTAAGCTTGCCCCAATTTATTCTTAACAGACAAATTTTTATAGAGATTTTAGAAAAACAAATGCTTCAACTCAAAAAAAGAGCTGTTTTGCTCTACTAAAACATCATGCATTCCTATTTTGGAGTATTTGTAACAACTGTAACTAAGCATGAACAAATATTTAAGAAAAGAGCACATTCATGCAGGCAATTGATAAGGGACAAAACCAGCCAGATAGGACACTTGTCATAAAAGAGTTGTTTCATCTCTGAGCTCTCAGACCATCATCAAGGGAAACCTACACAGCATTTATTAAATCCAAGCTTTGGAATGGAGGATGCAGTTTTACAAGGAACTAAACTGTCATAGAGGCACAAATTCATAACTCTGCTAGATACCAAATATATCCAAGGGGCCCTAAAATAAAAATTATGGGCCCCATATGATCTCTTCCCTCCACAGTCAACTCCTCACATTCCACCAGCTATAAACTGCCTGACCCTTAGGAGGCAATTGCTTTCTCATCTCTTCACTTCACCACAATATACTGTCTCTACTTTTCTCCTGCCTCCCCTCCCAGGAGTTACCTTCTGTTTCTGAGATGGTAAAATTCATCTCTATTTAACACTTAGAAACAGCCTTCACATTCTATTTAATTTTGAATACTGATGTTTTGATTTCCTTAACAAAGGCATTTGTGATCAAGAATGCGTCATGTCTCATCTGTGTCCCCTGGTCTAATAAACCCCACAGCCTCCAGCTACTGATCTTTATTGTATTCTTACATCAGATACATGACCACTATGATTGTTCAGAGTAACATGCACAAAAAGAAAAAAGGAGTAATGAGCCCACAGAAAAATGTTTTAGGAAAGGTATTTTTAGCAGTTAGGAAAGAAAGATCAAAAGGTGAATATGTGTGAGCAAGGAAGGCACCTACTTGTTTGAGTGGGGACACCATTGCATGTTTAAATTCAAACTACATTTAGCAATTAAATGTGCAGTTCAAATAATGTTTTCAAAGGTGCCTAGCAAAGAGTATTACTGGGGTTTCTAGCCTGTTTAACATAAATTCTTTTTTAAATAATTATGAGTAAATACATTAAAGGAAACTTTTATCTGTACTTAGACCTATTGCACCTTCTCTGTGTAAATCTTTTCTTTCTACATTTTACAAAAATCAAAGTATATTTAAACAGGAAACCACAAAATTCAGTCCCAAAATGAAAACTCCAGGTATGCAATCTCTATTTGAAGCCATGAGCATGAAGAACAAAAGTGTCCAGCTACAGAAATTACTACTACTCTTCTGTATTATGTTTCACATTCAAAGCAAAATTAAGAGAGCCATTATGAAGTTAGATTACTGAAATGCAATGAATCCAGAAATTGTTGATCACAGCATCAACAAGCCCTAAATATTTCTTCATTTACATCTAAATTCTGTTTTGATATATTTCACTTGCCTCAAATATGGTATCTGATACTGAAGTCTACAGTACCACATGTTGACTCTAAACAGCAAGCATTACATTTATTGTCAAATTAGTGGTAAGTGAAAAGCTCTAAAATATGCCTTAATATACATATCCTTCATACACTACTAAGGCTATTTCACAGGCCACCTTTGGCTACTTCGTATGAAATGAATATCACATTTTCCCATCACCAAGATAGGTGTCTCAATTTGCTTTGAAATTTGTTCCAATAGTCTACTATTCAAAAAATGCTACGTAATAAAGAAAGCAGACAAAAATAAAAAATATTTTGAGATCTTTGCTATCTTCCAGTATTGCTTATCTCTCCAGTCATGTCAGTGTCTTACAAAAATTCAGTCTTAAACTAACAGAGTCTTAAACTAACCAGACTACTTCAACAGAGCCACATTTCCATCACAACAGAAGCCAGAAAATTTCAAAATGCCTAAATAAACTACACAATAATTGTTGCATCTGTGCAAAGATCCACATAGCACTGTGTGAATTTATGACAGCAAGTGAAGGAAAATAAACAGGGAATTCTTTAAGAACAGGGCAACCTTATAATCATGCGCTTCTATTTTGTCAATCTAGTCCTCAACCCAAAAAACTTGATAGGATGTAACAGCTTTCACTAAGTTGATTCTTGTCTTTATCACGTTGCTGTGGACTTCAAACTAAAACAAAATTAGATCACTATATTTGACTTTTGGAAAATGTTGCAGTGTGTTTAATGATGAATTATTATTCCAAATGGTTTGTTCTGTTTCCCCCTACACAGCTGGTTTATCCTTAAGTTGTCCCCCACCCCCGTCCAACATACCCTGAAGCGGCCACTTTGCCCAGAATGTTCAATGTTTCTCCTCCCCACAGCTGTCAATCCCTCCTCATAACTACCCCTTTTTCCAGAGACTCCTCTGTCATTTTTTTATCCTTCGAAGCCCCATTGGTTTGCTGGATCTGTTCCCCTCCCCTTGTGTTCCATATTGGTTTGTAAATTGTGAATCCCACCTTACGCTCCTCCCCGGTTTTCCCCCAGTGACTAAAGTTTTGTCCACTTGAACCTCCCATGTTTAAAAAACTCTCGAACCTCCCGAATTTCTGTCTTCTGTCCCAGGAGCCTCCTGAGACTAAGACTTTGTAGAATCCATACTTCTCACTCGTTCTCACCTCTACCCACACCAGATTGTGCTGTAGAGCTTTCTCCCTCAACTAAGCTGAGCCCTGAATATTAAACTTTTGGGATTCTGGCCAGTGCTGTGGAGCTAGCAGGATTGAGACCAGCACTGTGTCACGTAAAAACTTTTAAAAATAAAAAAGGTGCTATCAATAATTCTATTCAGATGCTCTCATCTCTAATTATCTTCCTCCTGCAGGAGACTTCTACTCATGGCCTGTACCAAGCAAAAGGAAGACTTGACAGCCACATGAGTCTCATGTTGCACAAACCCAGATCAGCAACATTCTGGGTATGTGCACAGCAAGACTGTCTATACACACAAGACCTGTGGACAGGGATCCTGAGCAGAGATATTCATGAAGAGACCAGGAGGAGGGGAAGGAATGGCCATAAAAGCAGTGAGAATCAATCTCGGCAAGCATTGTAATGTACAGAAGATACTTAGAAGAGCTGACTTCAAATGTCATTTCCAGAGAAAATGAAACACTTCTGGAGGGCTTCTTTGTTTCATTTTTCTAATATCAATAAACCAAAGAAGTGAAACCAAAAGTAGGACTTTAAGTTTTCTTAAATTGGTAGCTGTAATTTCTCTCTAAGGACCCAATATAAATGCAGTAATTTCTGAGGAAGAGAAAATGAAATTAAGCTTGTTCCAACTAATCTTTCTCACAATTGCCAGGGATATGCACAATCAGTCTTTGTTAATTCCTTACCACAGAACTTCTCTTCAGGTAAGTTTCTCACACAAGGAAGCCCTTAAGTAAAAGCATCACCTTTCCAGAATACCTTATCCGCATCAATATACTAAAGATGAGAACTACAGTTACCATTTAACCTCTTTTGTTGTGAATAAATTGAAAGACACTAAGCACTTCCTTAAATGCAGCTAGAATTTAATCCAGGAAACTAGCTGGGAATGTTAAGCAGCAGTATCATATCCACAATGTTACATACACACAATCTAAATTTTCAAGGCTGACTCTTTCATGCTCTTTCATCAGTAGGAATAGTGTTAGTATCCCAGCTCTGGAAAAGGAAACCACTGGAACCATATGTGCGCATAAGAAACAAACATGCCATAAATGCCCCCTTGCCCCCACTTTTTTTTTTTTTTTTTGGTAGTAATGAGTGCTTAAATGGGAAATTTGCTTTTAGGACAAAAAGCAATGTTTTTATGCCTAGGTCAATGTGTTCTTTTCATCACAGCTGCTGATTTCAGAACAGAGACACACTAGAATAACACAGCAGAAAAGTCTTGAACAGAAGACCAGAACTTTTCCCACTAAGACATTGCTTATATTCAATTTTTAGCTGTGGAAAATGTAAATAAACTTTTAAATAGCCATATTAATGTAGCAGAATGTGTTGTTTTTACTTGGATATCCAAAATAATTTTCTTCCATGCAAACCTTTTAAAATATCTTTTTCTGGTATTTCCTGGCTGTGCCATAAAAACTATCCCAACTAATTTAATCCTAAATTATTACATTTCTTGTGTCAATTTCAAGCTTCTTGTAACAGCTTTTGAATATGTATTATCTGAAATTGAACTTTATACAATATTCTGCTTCTACCTCATTATTTTTAGGGTTTTTTAAGCTTTTATTTAATGGAATGTCTAAAACTGGATTTTTTTTTTTTTTTAGGTAGCACCCCAAAAAGGAGTTTCACATAGTTTATCCTCAGACAGCACCATGGCTTTACACCTCATAATAGCTGAACTCTAACAGAAGCAATGGCAAAGGCGAACCTGAGTCCAGAATGCCAATGATGCTAATAGTTTTTGCACCATAAGATGATCCAGCCATATGTTCATAAATAGATAATCACTCAATCTCACACTTTAACTCAAAGTTAACAGAAAAGCCTAATTTTTTTAATTACTAGGTTTTAAACATTTCTACAAACCCAAATTGCAGACATCAAGTACTGTTAATGCAATGCCAAGCTAGGTAAAGATAGAGAGGCTAGATTCACAGTTGATGTGTCTTGGTCCATTTAATTTCCTATTTTCATTTTCTGAAATGAAATTACATTCACTAACCAGTGAATGTATTGAAATTGTATTGTCATTATCAATAAAACAGTTTTTCCACTGTGGTAAACAGAAATATGGAAGGGTTTCCACCTTCACATAAGGGACTAGATGGCGACACAAATGCATAAGGATACAGGAGCATATAAAGCACAGTAGAGGGACCAAGAAGTCTCCCAGACATTTACAGCTCTTATCACAATTTCAGTTCCTATGAAGAGATGCACATGAAGGCCACAATGAAAGGAAGTGCAAGAGAAGAGAATAAGCCTGTTTATATGACAGTTCTCCTCAACACTTCTCAATAGCAGAGTGGCTGTGGCAATCTCCTCTCCCTAGACTGCTACCAAACACAGCTCACTTGTAGCGTTAGAAAACAGCAGCAACTCTCATGGCTCACATATTCCCCAGCAACTGCTGCTAGCGCATCAATGACACCTGCATTTGACCCTGAAAAATGTCAAATGTAACAAGCTGGAAAAACATCCACAAATCCTGTACATTCATGTATAAGATATTTAATTTGGGCTCCCTTTATTAACCACAGATAATAACTACATAACTACCTGCCCCATTCAGCCTTGATGTAAAGTGTTTCATGCAGAATGTAAATCTTACCATCTTGCCATTTGTGAAGATATCAAAATTACTTAAAAAGCTAATCTTAGTTCAAAGTACAGTTGATGAGAAATGTGATTTCTATGGTAAACTTATCATTAAAACATACATCTACCCACATCTTACAATTAAAATGAAAACATATCTTCTGCAAATATGAGAGAGTGAAAGCTGGAAATGCACATTATGGACATGTCCTAATATGTGCACATACTCCAGACCTTCAGCTGAAATAATTCTATGCAAGAAGGAACAACATCCCTCCATCACTTTGTGAATCTACTCTAAGTATAAGATAGCACTACAACCAGCAGCATCAGCACAACTAACAAGGCAGCAAATGGTAGGATTTTGTACAAGCAGCACCACTTTTCAAAGAAGCAGTACAGGGATCTGCACCCTTACTGGCAGACAAGGGCAAAAACACAGCTTGAGACACATGCCTTTAGCACTTTCCAGGCTCAGGGTCTTGTTTCACATAAATATCCAAAGCAGCACAGTAGCTTTACAGAGAGCTGGATCTAACAGAAGGAGTTCCTGGTTTCCTATTGCAAGTACTATCCAGCATCCCAGCTGGATGAGCTGGATGATGAAAGAGCACAGGATTTAAACAGCCTATTTTAAGTATCCCAGGTTCTGTCATATTGAGATCACTGTGCTTTTGCATCGCTGGATACAAACTCCTGTTAAGCTTTTAGGCTCCCTCCATTCTAGGTGTTAATTTTGACCCAGTTCTGGTCTCATTAAATACAAATCCACAAACACCCTATTTTGCATAAAACCCCTAAGTTATCACATATATGTTCAATAAATAAGCTCACTCTCATTTTCAGATTAGTGAGAAAGCAGGCTACATTTCAGTACTGCACGGTAACAGACAATTCTAGAATAAATCTCTTATCCTGCTCCTTTATGTGGGGCAAATGGGCTGCAGCAGGAACTAAAGGCTGGAAAGCCAATCTGTCAAAATGTTTCCTTCATGCAGAAACAGTTTAACACACACCCAAGAGCAGCAGTCCTCAAGGACACGGAGGTCAAACCTGGGCACTCCCCAGATCAGCCCAGCCTAAAACTACTGCCAATTTGACAGCACCTCCACAAACACACAAACCAGACAGACCTCTCATACAGGCTGACTTCAACCTCTGCATCCAGAACACAGTCTGAGGTCCTGACCCCCAGATTGTGCAGATCAGAAATGAAACCTGAGCAAAGAGAGACCTCTCCATCCTTTGCTCTCAGTCTTCCCATTTGCAGAAGATGGGATGACCAGGATAAAAGCTTTTCTGGGACTTAAAAAACCATCAAAGTCTACCATGTGGGCTGCAGCTAAGAAGCTCAACTGCATTATTCCTCATGAAAATTATTGCACAGGGAATTCTATCATCATCATTATTATAAGCTATGATTTCTATCAAGATGGATCATATATGATGAAATGAGAACTGTTTTGGCCCCCACAAGCACCCTCTGAACTAAACAAACGGGGTGCAGAGAGCAGAGCGATGATGTCTAGTATATTAAACTTGGAGAAAATTTACTCTATTAAAACGGGTAAGATGCCAAAAAGAGAAATCAAACTACAGCACATCAAGTTCTGTAAGAATATACTTTGCAATACTACAATATTTACTATAGACTTTTTTCCATTATTAATAGGCAATGTTTTGGAAATAAGTGGCAACAACTCATAAAGCCTTCATTATCTAAGCTGTTACATTTTCTACCAAGTTATTTTTGCTTTTTTGTTAGTACTTATTTTACCACAACGCCAAAGCAACTACTACATAACTCTTCTAGAGCCAAAACTCCAGTTTATACCTGTAAACATCACAGCT
This sequence comes from Chloebia gouldiae, assembly GCA_003676055.1. Classification (NCBI taxonomy): domain Eukaryota; kingdom Metazoa; phylum Chordata; class Aves; order Passeriformes; family Passeridae; genus Chloebia; species Chloebia gouldiae. The sequence goes on from QUSF01000060.1 coordinate 2,151,861, forward strand.
TCAAACTCCAAAACAACACCCAGCCTAAAAAAACACTATATGTGCAACACATACAGATTTTAAAAAACACTGTTAAATTGTGTTTAAAACTGCTATAAACTAATTTAGTTACTCTATTATCTTTTACTTGATCTATGTTCACATTTTCCTTTTTCAAGGCCAGGCTGGATGGGGCTTTGAGCAACCTCACAGAGGAAGTTGTCTCCACCCATGGCAGAGGGATTGAAATGGGATGATTGTTAAGGCCTTTTCCAACCCAAACCATTCTATACTTTTATGATTTCATTTCTTCAAAACGCTCACTATTAAACATGTGAAAGAAACTTTAGAATTACTTATTAGGCTCTTGAACTGGTGATGACAGAGATTTATTTGGAGTGAGGAATTTTGGAGCAGCCTGCCACAAAATCCCTTAAATTCAGGGTGAAGGAATAAAGGTAGCTGTGCAAGTCTAATTGCCATCCATATGTAGATATATCACAATATCTAGAGTTTTTGTTCTCCCCCTATACTGCCACCTTCACTGCCACACACTTTGTTCTGGTATTCGCTCCATGAGACTCTCCATAAGCTAGATCAAATATTAGCCTGAAGATGAGTAACCCAGTAATACAACGATTTTTCTTCTAATTTAGTGAGTAAATCAATTCAAAAAACCATCAGGAGAAACAGAGTGATGGGCACAAAACCACACCATTGTGACCAAGGGTGAATTCAAGGAGCAGGATGACTTATTTCCTATAACATAATGCCAATCCACTCACTGCAGTTTCACCTAAAGATTCAAACCACTAGTTAAAATGACCTAATAACTCAAATCAGTATTATTTCAAGCTAAGTATAGGGTTAGAAAAAAAATATTATTTACATTCCATGTTCATATGTTATTGGTTTTCTCACATCTCTAAGAAATGTCTGTTTTTTAAAGTAAAAACATAAGTTCAAACCCATTAATTTTTCAGCAAAGAACAAACAAGAAATTGATTCCTTAATCAAAAGCACTGTACATACACAAAGGAAATGGGATTTTCAATTTAGTCCATATCAGAACTAAAATTCTTCATTTCCTTGCTTCTCTTTCAATAAATTTCAATTTGGCATTCCATTTAAATGTGTCCTTTCAACTTAAATATGATAAATTTATGTATTTCAAGTTCAGTAAATATCAAAATATTCTATTAAAATATCACCATCAATTAACTGATGCCCTTGGAGTAGTGTGAGCAAACTTTTCTGAGCAAACAGAACTTAACAAGAAAAAACAATTAACACAACGTAAACAAAACAAAAGCCCATGAATAGACAAAAACCCTTGCCCAATACCTTGTGCTCCTGGCTGGAATAAGCACCATCACTAATTTCACCACAGATGCTAGCATATTCAGAATATACAATGCAGTTACAGTTGTTTCAGCGATATTGGACCTTGCAGAAAAAGTACTTCTTAATCCCAGTGGCTGCAAGAAGTTGTAAATCCAAGGAACATCTGCCTCACTGCTAGCTGAACACATACAGAGTTTCATTTTGGTGCAAGATGATGTGAGCTTGCAATCTGGTTTTGGTTTCACCTGTTTTTCATTAGGAAATAATCACCATAGTAACATTATGAACTCGCAAAACATTTGCATGAAATAACAATTAACTTCAAGAAAACACATGCCAGTGCTAAACTTGACAATTACAGGATACCACTATGGTGCAATGGTAAGCCTGGATGAGACTGGAAGAAAGTCTCTGATTAAAGACAAAAGATCATTCTTGGTAGTAGAACTAAATCCGCAGTAGTACATTCAAACACCACCTACAATGGTGAAGGGCTTAGGTTCTACAATAAACTAAAAATCATTTTCCATGCAGTATTTGGAATGATAGCTCTCCAGATCCTTCAAGACTAACTGTGCTTTGCTCATGTTTAGAAATACTCTACAATATATAAACCCAAGTTCTGCAATTCTTAGGGAAAAAGCCATAACATATTTTATTTCACTGAATCTTTAGGTGAGATAATAAAACCAGCATCTTCAAATTAAAAAAAAAAAATCCACAACACTTTGAATGGTGCAATAAATAGATAGCACTCCAAACCAAGCACAGCCCCAAAGGTAACTATAACCTCTGGGACTCGAGCCCATGCTACTGATGATGTCCAAAAACGAAGAGGCAGCTTAAAATAGTAGAATTGTAGCAAACAGAAAGCAGAGTCCTTATTCAAGCCAGTAGAAAAATAATTCCGGTTATCCTGTGTCGCCATAGGCCCCCAGCCAGGTAATAATTAGCATTGACTCCATGATTACAGAAGGCTGATCAATTGCCTTATTATATAATCCTATACTATATTATCCTATACTTATTAAGAAACTCAGTAACCCTTACAGCCAGTCTGATACAGCTTTGACCTAATTGGTCAATCTATCCAAACACCATCCAGTATCGAATTAAGAAATCACCCTTTGGTAAACAAATCTCCATAACACATTTCATATGTGCACAACAGCAGGTGCAACAAGTGGAGGTAAGAATTGTTTCTCATTCTTTTCTCTGATCTTCTCATAGCCTTCCCTGGGAAAGTGCCTGGGAAAGTCTGTGCCTACTCTCTGTGGCCAGAGAGCTGCTGCCACAATCCGGTCATTTCATGAGGACAGCTGTTGATTTTACTAACAACCTTTACCACTAGGAAGGAGTCAAGCAAATGCTGTGAGCAAACTACTTCAGCAAGAAGGCTCTACCTAAGCAGTTTGAGATGCTGGCTAATTTTCATATAACCTAACGGTTCTCTTCTTAAACACTTGACAACTTCAATCCTTGAGAAAGCAATCACTACAGGCAATATAATCACCATAGTTCAGGTTAAGCAAGTGGCTAGTGACAACTGGTGAAAAGATGTGTCAGACCTCATTCAAACAGCTTATCGCTGCATTTGAAACACATGCCAAAGTTCAGCTGCAAGGACAGCAGAACCCAGCTCTGCCTGAAAAGAGAGAGCAGTCTCCAGATATTTTCAACAAGGTCCCTTTTTATGTGCTATGTCCCACCTAGCAAATGCACTGCTATAATGCTGAAAAATGTAATATCAGCCAGCTGCAAGCTCATCAAGCAGCTTGTGTCTTGCAGGAGTCAGCTTCCATAAAGCCATCAACTCAGAGACTGTCAGGTTTCAGTAATAATTGCTCTACTACCAGTCTTCCGTACAATAAACTCGGAGATGTCACAGATCTGCCTTCCTTTAGTATCTCTAAAATATAATTAATTTTTCCATCTAGACTAACAGCTGTCTCCCCCCCCCCCCCTGAGAAAACTTTATCTACAACAGAAAATATTTCCACTGTTATCTAAGTATGAAAGGAATGAAAAGGAGTCCTTCTGCTTGCTCAAAACCTCAAAGCAGAATCACTGCCACTCCCGTAAAGGGATCCAAGTGATATCCTATAGTAGCCTAAAGAAAACCTCTCCTTCTAGAGAGACTTGGACCAATAAAGGATTAAAATCTAGAGAAGTTTTTTGAAACACTTAAGAATTTGAAAACCATGGAGTGGGAGCTGTTGTTTGAGAAGTTGAGAGGAGGCATTCCATTATTTCTTCTTTTTAATTATTATTTTGATAGGTTCACAAGAGGGGAAAAATGTTCATGTACAACTCAAGTTTACAGCAGAAAGGAGAATTTGGGAAAACAGCATCTCTTCTTAGAAGTCAAAAAACAAGAATTATTTTAAAAATACAGCTGATGCTTTCAAAAGAATAAACTTCATTTCACTTGGTAACTGATATAACTTCTTTTCAGCCCAAAGCAACAAGGCCTAATCTTCTCACAAACTGGGCTGTTTCCACGTAAGTGGGGGAAGCCACTTATGTCTCTATAAGCCACTGTGAATTTTACATAATCTATTGAGGTTTAGCATGACAATTTGATTATATTTTTGGAAACACTGCAAGTCTCAAAAATGAATGGAGCACACCTATATAAAGAGGGCACTCCAAATTACAGAATATTTGACAATAGTACCCCACAACAAGTGAACGGGAAGGCAAAACTGAATGAACTGCAGCTGTCTCATTAGGTCATAGATTTAGTTCAGCACCACTGCAAATATTCCCACCCTCCTCTGGCAGGAAACTACACAAAATTGAGGATGCTTCTAGTTCTGAAGGAGAAGTAGGTACATGACAGTTCATCTTAACTTCTGATAAGCAAACAGGAAAAAAAAGAAGAAAAAACACTGCTGCTTTTCTTTCCTGTATTTGATTTTAGTCTTTCAAATAATTGAAACTAATAATTATGTGAACAATAAAAAAACAACTTAAAAGTTTAATAAAAAGAGAAAATCCTTTCCCAGTTGCAGTGTGACCTCAGCCAACATGTAGCACATGGTGATAATGCGACTAATAAACCAGCCCTGAAAACACAAGGAACTATGGCCTATTTTTGTTACTAAACATCTAATGTTTCCCCATGTCCCAGTTTAACAACTCAGTAAGATACTTTTGAGCTCAGGATAGTATTAACTGAGAGGCTGCTCTAAAGTATATCCAATAATTCTGAGCAAAACAAATGAAGCCAGCCAATATGGTTTCTATCTTCCAGAAGCACAACATTTTCAAGCAAATGTGAAATTTGGGGGGGAAAAAACCAAATATGGTCAAGTCCTGCAATTCAAACTTAGTAGAAGTTAAACCTAAAAAAAAACAGACTGTGAACATCTACCCATACACATTCAATTCTAAGTCTGCTCTGCCTAATCATCTTTTGGAGAAGCATAGCCAATTTGTTTCAGTATTTTGTGTTAGAGTGTTAGAACAGTCCACTTTCCAAGGCAGGACTTCAGAGACATTACTGACAAGAATTAGTCAGGACTCAAATAATTAAAGTTTTAATCATAATAAAAAGCAATTGATAAGCATATCCAAGTATCTAGAACACGAAGAAGTTAACCTCATATCTTACCAATAATAAATTCAGTTATCCCATAATGCTATTCTAATGGTTTGGGTTTTGGGGTTTTTTTTGTGGGGTTTTTTTTTTGTTGTTGTTTTTATTTGTTTGTTTTGTTTTGAGTTTTTTGTTTGTTTGTGGTTTTTTGTTTGTTCTTGGGTTTGGTTTTTTGTTGTTTTGGTTTGGTTTTTTGGGTTTTTTTTGTTTTGCTGGCAGCTTTACCAGGTAAAGTGCTGTTTGCATGGCTGGGGCATCCCAATTTGAAGCCAAATATAGATCTCCCGTCTGCAAAAACTGGTGTGAAAGGCTATTCATCCTTTGTTGTAAATTACTTCCAGATCCTTCTTCAGCTGAAAATATTGAGATTCCTTAGTACCGCTTTTTAGGCTGGGTACACCTATAGAATAACTTTTCAGCTAGTTTTATATAAGTTGATACAAAGAGTTTTCTGTGATGCACAACCAAATCTCTTCTTGCAGAATATTGTCACAAAGAACAGAACAGACATTAAAATAATACCAATAATCTTAAGAAAGGGATAATCTCTAGAGAGACCTACAACCCCTGCACTGATCTGAGAAAATACTCAACTGCAGCCAGAAATTAACATATCAAATATTTAATCCAAAAAATAGCTAGCAAATCCACCTAGAAGCATATCAAAATCTTGCTTGCATTTCTTATGCAAGCAAGTATTAATATAGGTTACCAATTAATTCACATTCAAATTGAACAGGAAAAAAAATGAGACACACACACACAAAGTAAAAGTACTGTTCTAGGGCTTTTTCCTGAATCAGAACAAGGGTGCACACATGAAGTAGGTGAACGGTGAAACTGTCTTGCTGCTCATCATAAAACCAAACAAAAACAAAACAACAACAACAAAAAAAGTAAGACTCAAACTGTTGTAATGGTGTTTTGTTAATAAAAATTGTAAATTTCTGCACAGTCAGCCACAGAAGTCCCGGACAACATGTATAAAATTCCTAAACAGTCAAACACTGGAAACTTGACCTAATTCTGCCACTAGCCTGCTGTGATATTGTCACTACCAAGCTCCCAACATAATTTGACAATATTATTCCATTGCATGGTGGGCAAAAAGAACAGGCAATTCAATTCTAACCATGTGCCTATGTTAGTGCTAGAGCTTTGTAAAGCATTTCCTACATTCTCTATTCTCACATGCAATGCTGGATCACATGGATCACATTGATTTCCTAAGCAGACAACTGCTGTTTTTATAGGAAGAGACCTGCTTAGAGGTCCTTAATACTCTGCTGGTCCCTTTGGTGAAAAGAGCTGGAAAAGACATACCAAGTAATCTAACAACTATACACTGAGTGCTCAAACAAATGGCTTTTCCTCCAACCTAATACTACTTCTAATAAAGAAAAACATGTTCATAGTATCAACAGTGACATCACAATTCCCCACTTTTACTGTGTCCTACCTCCACCTCCATTTGCTTTTTTTTTTCGTTGCCAACATGGTACATTTTTATATCCTTTCAGACTAAAACCTCACCTTTACAGAGGACCTTACCTTGGGATACAAAGATGATCGTGAGACTTGCAAAGTTTTCATCTCTGACATGAAGAAAGTGAGAGATGTTAAGAGAAATTTATTTCCTTCAAAGCCCTAAATGAGCTAATACAGAATAAAAGTGGGATCACTACTTTCAACACAAAAGGCTAAGAAAAATAGTTCAGCTGAAATTAAAAAGGTAAGGTGCATGGACCAGAAATAAAATAAAATCCAGCTTGAATACAAATAGGAAAACACACCTGTGGAAATAGAGCATAAAATATAAATTTACTTGGTGAGAGCTATTGTTTAAAAATTATGAATAATGGCAAGAATTCAAATACAAGTATTAAATGAGCTGCACTATTATGGAAGCTAATGATTTATGTGATGTTTTAGATAATAGGTAAGCGGGACATTTATCACTCTTCAGGGCTACAACAGTAGTGAAACTTTGCTTTCATGCCCCTTAAAGCAGCTCTCTGCCCCAGAAAAATAATTTTTGACCAGTCATGTACTGTTCTGTTTTATTCCTTTTACTGTTTTCCTACTATTTAAAGGGATCTTTTCACTTTATCTCCCTCTTCTCCTGACTCAAAATATACTGTGCTTTCCTTTCTCTTAAAAGATCATCAGCCCATCAGAACTGAGATGGGAACTACAAAAATCATCAGACATTCAATAAGACAAAAACTAAAAAGGAGAAGTAAATAGAACATCCATGAATGAACTGTAGATGATTATCCAGTGACTCACAGGAACAAAAATCAGACAAAAAAGCCTAATTAAAATAATTTCAAAGAAAAGTGAGAATCTTTGTAAAGTACTTGAACTTTATGACCATATTTTTTTCCCTTGGGGAAAACAAAAGTCATATAGTCAAGTTCTTTACATTGAAATACTATAGAAAATTACCTGAAAACTACATTTAAAATACCCTAAGGTATACTAAAACTTATTTTTTCATTCTTTTTCATAATGCCTTTTAAATTAGATTAAGAATATACTCACAACTTATATGATGGATTTTAGGCAACTCTTTAAAGATCTTTTTATACTTTAAAAACCTGTAAGTCTGAAAGGTACTGAAATGCAGTGACATTGGGCTGTAAAGTTGACTAAAGTCTCCACTTTAATCATAATATCATTAAGTGTTTCTTGCCACACCAAGCAAATTTCCTTTCCTTTTCTAAAGGCATAATTGGCAAATCAGCCCTAAGTTCTGGGTGACTAGCACCTCACCTGTAAAACTGGAAAATAATCAGATTCTTTGGAACATACAGCATGGAACTTTTAAAAAACTCAATGAAAGGTAAATTACTTGTGCTAAAACATGCTTGGCACACCTATAGAATAATTCAAATATTAAGAACAAGAAACTAAAAGGGAAAGAATGTATTTAACTAGAAGACTCAAATTTTGTAATTCTAATTTGAAAAAGATTTGTGCATTCAGAGTACTAATTGATGAGGATTGTTCCAGCAGCTGGTACAGTTCACTGTACAGTTCCAAAAACTTCAAATTCCTAGTGATGTGCCGTTGCTGTCACATTGTAATACAAGAGCCAGTCTTGCACTTAAGTTAAGTAAGACTTATCACATAAAAGACCATAAAACCTTTGAAAACTATGAATGCTAAAGAGATGTGACTGCAGATAAACAAATCACCTAGAAATTTTCACGTTATTTAAGATGGCATCTCTTGCCTCAGCCCCAGGTTTTGATTTCATGTAACTGAAATGAAGCCCATCAAAAACTTCAAGGCTACTTTGAGAAACAAACTAAGAAGGAAAGTTCAGAATGGTGATTTCAAATCTTCTTCCCAGATGCCTCTAACTCTGGGAAATCTGCCTTCCTGCTTCTTTGCTTAAATGTATGGACTGCACTCCCATACATCTCTGGTGCAGTTAAAAATAGGAAGTTTCAACACTTCCATAATGACTTGTTCCAAAATATGGGTTTAGACCACATTTGTTTGAGAATATAAACTATTTCTCTTTTACATTAAGAACTGTATTTATAGAGAGTTACACTGCTTATAAACCCAATGAGGACAAGAGAAACCATGTCTACTAGGCTGAATTCTGCATTGACATTGAGCTTTGAAAATGCTTTAAAAATTAAAAAAAAAAAAAAAGCCAACCAATGAAAAAACACCCACAAAACAACAACAACTAAAACATCACAAACACCAAGAGGGTGAATTAAGAAGTATAAAAAAATCTTTCTCATACTGAGAAATATGATGGCTTATTACAGGTTTTTCAGCTGCCAGCTCCACCTCTGATGGAATGTGTCCCATGCAATTCATCAGTGACTCAGAAATTACACTAAGAACAAGTTCCATTTCACAGGTCCAATTTTGAAAGCCACAGTCTGCACATTCAGTAGAACCATTGATACAACACAGATTCACATTTTGCTGTAAAAATTCTTCTAGGATGAAGACAGAAAGAAAAGATAATATTACAGTACTATTAGCTAACTCTGCACTTCACAATACTGTCATGGTTTGACACTGGCACCCCCATGAAAATGCAACCTCTCCATTGAATGCTGTGAAATGCGATCGAGATCAGAGCAAAGCAGGCTCAGCTTAATAACAAAAAAGAAAAAAAAACTTTATTAAGCTACTACTACTATACTACTATAAAAGAAAAAAGAAAGAAAAGCACACACACGATCCAAAATGAAAACCTTACAAAAGATTCCTCCTCCCACCACCAAACTCCAACAAACCATAGTGAGACACATCTGGACCTTTAATCAAGTACTCACCCTTCAATATAATCAATACTAAGTCCATCAAGGGAGAGAGGAGTTTCCCTTGCACCATAGACCCCCAGGAAACACAGCTGCCACTCCTTGTGTTTCCATGTCACACATGGCACTGCCTGGAGAAAAAAAAAGTTTGCCAGTGTGACCCTCTCCTTTCCATGCACAGTGCTCTCACCACCAGTGTATGGATGGACAGACTGCTTTTAGGATTTTTCCTTTCAAGGGTGCTCTGCCAAGAAGGGAAAAACAACAGTTCAGTTTTTTCATTTTTTGGGACCACAGTCCCCCCCATTTTCTTCCTCCCCTGGGGCCGAGGGTCTCAGGAACAGAGATCCTCTTCTCTTCTTCTTCTCTGAAGACAGGGAGCACCACCACAAACCTCCCCAGCTTCTCTCTGTTAGCTCCACTCCTGTCTTTCCTCAGCTGCTGAAGCAGGTCTCTTGGCTCACCGGCATCCTCCTAAAATACAGTCTCTCTCTTGGAGGAGAAAATCAGTTCAGTCTGTGGCTAACAAGAAAAGGTCCAGCCAAAAGCCAATCCATCATCTCCTCCCACCCAGAATTTCTCCTTCTAACATCTCAGGTCCCAGGCTGTCTCTCTTCCTCTCTTTCAAACCGAGGAGGAGCAAAATTTCACAAAGCTTTCATTTCTCAAGGAAGGGTTAAAAGTCCTGACTCCCTGGCTGGCTGTCTGTCCGGATCTCTGGCTCCCACTGGGAGCTGGGCACCTTATGGCCCCTGTTCTCTCCCCCTTCCCCACGGTGCTGCTGGCAGACTGTCGCTGTCTCTTTCTCCAGGGAGAGAGAGACTCTGGCGGGGGGGAACAGAGACATCCCAGATTTCTCCACCCTTCCATCTGCAGGGACCAGCCCGGTTCCAGTCCCTCCACCCTTCGGCCTTACCTCAGCCAGGCCTTGGGCCTTCCCCTCCCCCACCCAGCCATGGGCCGGGCAGGGGAGAGTCCTGCACTGCACCCTGACCGGAACCAGAGAGAGCGAGTTCCCCTGGGAATGCTGCTTTTAACCCCTCTGTGTTCTCAGAGGCGTGTCCACCCTCCATTGGTCACCATAAGTGTCAATATCCAAACTAACCTCTTCCTTCCGAGAAGATTCTTTTTCCGTGTCAAACCACGACAAATACCTAAAACAATTTTCTTCCTTTTCAGTTATTGTAAAAGCATTACAGAGTCCCTTTTTACCAAAGGCTTCTACTATGTTCCATAAAAGTCTCTAAGGGTTGAAACAAATTCAGTCGTTTTCTTTTTCCAAGGCTATCAAAACCAAGTCCTCCACCTCAGTAAGCTGCCTGTAACATGTACCCCTTATTATGGGGTTATTCTCACCCTGTCCAGCGAGACGCCAGCAGCATTTGCATCTTTCCAGCTGCACAAGGCTGAGCAAGCCAATTTGAACCTAAAAAACTTAATGTCAAATCAGATGAAGTCAATTTTGTTGTTTGGTGTTTTCCACAACAGTTTCTAATTTCTGTCCCTCTGTGGTTACGAGCAGCCCGTGTAAAGCAGGTCCATGTACCCCCTCGCTTGTCTTTTTCAGGAGAGGGCTGTGACGTCCAGCTTTACCCATGAAGACAAAATCATTATCCAATTAGATTTATACAGATTGCCATTAAATACAAAATACCTTCATTTTCCTCATGTAGTCCAATAAAATAGTATTCATCTCTAAGATGATAAGAGTTTTCCTCAGCATAAAAAGAAGAGCATTTCTTAAGCATCAAAAATAGGTTAAAAGAGGTCATAAAACAGTCAAAAAAGAAAATTGAATTGAAACTTGGCCTAACAAGAATTCTGTCTCTGTATGAGTTAAGTCTCTCTAAAAGAAAAAAATTTAAAAAAAGGTTCTTATGCAGGCTGTCGCTCTGTTCTTTCAGAAGTCCTGGATTTTAAATTATATTTATGGACAGGAAGCAAGCAGTAATTCCTCTAAGGTTTCAACAGTGGTTTTGACAATATTTATATAATTTAGACTCCCTTTGGCTATGACTTCAATTTAAATAGAACACTTCAGAAACATGACAATAAAGTGTGGTGCTAAGCAACACCATAATAAAAATAAAATAAAATGTATTTCATAATAAATGAACTTGCTTCAGAGAAGGCTTTTTGCCTGTGCTGTTAGAAGTCTTCCTCAGGCTTGGGGTTTTTTTAAAGAAAGCTTAAAAAGTCACTACCATAAAGTTTCAAAACCAGATTCCTACACAGTTTTTCATTAGGAGTGGTATAGGGAAAGTCTTAAATGGATCTGGAAGCCTCAAGCCTCATTAAAAGTAGTAGCCAAATCCAAAAGGCTGTCTTACTGGCTTGTCGGAAACAAAACATTTCCATTCCAAGATCTAAGCTTCAATGAGAGAATTTGAGCAATCCTATCTCTGCAGGCAGTTTCCATTCTCCACTGTGCCACTTTTCCTGTGTCCAGCGCTGAATGGCACATAGGTGCCCAGTTTTAATTGCCACAGCCAAAAGAGAGCAGCAACCAAGTGTAAAATACAATTCCTTGCAGTACTTCCATGGCATCTGGGTAAGCAGCATTTGAAGTGGGGAATCTATTCCCACTGTTTTGCATAATACACAACCATTCCATCAATGTACCAATCAGCTAATACAGATCTGATCTAATGGTTTTGTCTTTCTGAATAACTTCTCTTTATTATAAAGAACCTCTTTCATTCCTTCATGTATATAACAAGAACAGTTTAACTTTGTTATTAAACACCTGGCCTACACTTCCATATGCAGGCAACAACCACTTTAATCATCTCATTACAGGACTTTTTAATTCACATAATTGCAAATTCTTTGGCCATTTTACCTTAATTACTTATGTTATGGTCAACATAAAATTCCATAACCTATCAAAGACAAGTTACTAGCAAAATTGAAAACTCCTATAAGTTAAGCATTTCAATTCTAATACCTAAGCAAATAAATACTACAAAATGTGCTTTTTCTTTTCATCTTGAGATTTTAACATGTATGCAGCTCAAAGGACATCCTATGTGGGATGTTGCCAACAAAGCAGAGGAATCTGCAATCAAAACAGAATGAATCTAGAGCATCAGAAAAACACTTTCCAAAGCATGCCATGGTACTGTCCCTACAACACTTGAAAGGCCACTATGCCACTTACACTCAAAAACATCACTCAGCTCGTGCCTGTATGAAAGCTGAAGGCAGACAAGCAGAACACTGGAGTTACTGCCAAATGAACAGGTTATTGACCAGTATTGGCTCTTTCCAATCAGCAAGGTCCTTGCGAACCATTTCACAGTGAACTTGATGTTGCATAGAGAGGGAAAGAACATTTCTCTCACATCCTCTGCCACTGCTTCTAATGATTTAATCTCACATTTGATTACTTCATGTGAAGTCTGACCTTAAGAACTGCCTGGTCACAGAGGACGGTGGAAGAAGATCTCATCTCAACCAATAGCCACAATTTCTCCTCAAGTTTCTGCTTCTTATTAGCTCAGCATCTCTGAAAAGTCAAATAAAATTCATGTACTAGTTATGCCTACACAGCTGGGTCAAGGATTCAAGAACATGTCTGGTGTGTCCCATAATTCAAATTTTGCATATTTATTGCACAAGTCAAGCTTTTTCTGCCTCACCATGTACGGTTCTGAAGCTTTCTCAACATGTACGCTTACAGCCTCCTTGTGAATCCCAACCTGGGGATGTGCTCAAAATGGAGCAGACAAACACAGAGGCAACAGTTAGCTTTGCCCACAAAAAAAAACTTACTCAGAATTTTTAACACTCCCCTGTCTGAAGGTGTCAGTCTTCAAAGAAGAACAAAAAGACCTGAAATAGAAGATTTACTGGAGCTAAACCCTGAAAAAGAACAAGTAATATCCTTATAACCATTTGTAGTTTAAAAAAAAAAAAAAAAAAAAAAAGCAGCTACAAGAAATTTGGCATTATTCCACAATTAAATAATTTAAATTTCTTGCTTCACTTACAGTATTATACTCCTACTGTGTTTAATGAATGAAATTTCACATCAGTGACTGCCTGTCTGTCTTTTAAAGCTCTCAGAGAGCTGAATTCTTTCTAGTCGTATATTTTGTAGCTTTGATCTGGGGAATAACAAAATCATAACATAAATGTAGCTCTAATAGACTCCAAAAACATTTAATAACAGTCTCTGTCATCTGGTATGTGTTTCTTAAGAGCTTTGGGGATTTTTAAAATAGATTTTTTAATAAGCAAAATTGACATTATCAAGCACTTTATGTTTTGCTCTCTTCTGTACAGCAATTCTAATTTCTGTTATTTCACTTCATAATTTTCAAGTGTTGCAGAAAGCTGCATTACAGAAAAGCTTAAATAGCAATCATCAGTGTCTGGCATCAAGGACAGGCAGTCACATCCAGATTCCTAAAACCAATACAGCAGATACACTAGGCAACCATGCAATTATTTAACCAGCAGCTTGAAAACAGAGATGGAGTTTCAGTAAGCAATCCCATTTGAAAACTATTTTGTGCTTTTGAACTCTCCACTAAAAGACTTAGAAAGAAACACAAGGCAATTCTTTCTTTAAAATGGAATTACATACATAAACTAAGTGAGAAATTAATCACTTCTGAAAGAAATATCTATGTAATTTACAACACTTCACAAGACAGATGTGGATACTACTCTGATCCAGGTCAGAAAAACTAAACAGATTAAGAACTACAGAATGAGTTAGGTTGGAAAAGACCTTTGAGACCATGAAGTCCAACCATTAACCCAGCACTGCCAAGCCCACCACTAAACCATGTCCCTGAGTGCCACACCTACACATCTTTTAAATCCCTCCACAGATGGTGACTCTACCACTTCTGGTGAGTAAATTTTTCCTAATATCTGTCTCTTCTTGTCCTCACCCTTGTTGTCAGGGAGAAGACACTGATGTCCTTTCAGGTAGTTGTGGAAACATTACTTACTGTAATGGTTCCCCATTTTGAAAGACCACCAAGAACAAGACAGAGCATATTATTTTGGGACTGCATACAGTGAAAAAGTATTTTCACATTCACAGAAGTTACAAAAAATGAACCAAAGCTCATTTGTTTCACTTGGATTTCCCTTAAGGCTCTGTGCTGTTGAATGCAGCAGAACTACTTTTTAATTTTCCTTTCCATACAGAGGGAAAAAAAAAAAGAAAAAAAAGGTCTACTAGTCTGGAGCAGGTTTTTTTCTAGCCATATGCACCCTTCCCTCTTCTAGAGATAGATTTTTCTCATGAGGGACCAACTCTTCCAGTGTTGAAAAAAGAATATTACCCTTTTCTTTAAATAGTTGCTCTTGGATATACAAGCCTGAATTTTTAATTAATTGCTCTGGTTAAATAAATAGCTCAAGGCTTCCATTTGCCAGTTCATAAAGACCAACTTTATCCTAATTGATCAGAGTTAATAAAAAGATAACATAAGAATTTGGTAATGATTTTACAATGAAACATAATAAATACACCAAAAACAACCTGCAGAGCTTGCACTTTTATTACAATTATCTGCACTATCTTAAAACAAAGGAGAAAAAACAATATTCCTCCCTTGGCCTGAACTTGGAACAGCATTCATACCACTGTTGGACAAGTAAGTGCGAAAAACAACATTTTTCTGTTAGAATACAGTTTCCATTCTACTCAAATTCTCTCACTTATAGCAGAGGCTTAATTAGAGGAACAGAAGAAAGGGATATTTAGGTGCTTTTGGGGACCTAAAAATGTCAAGTACGTAAAAGTAGTCCTAATTATAGCATATATTGCATATTAGACCTACGGCACATTTTCATTACATTGAGAATTATTGGCCTTATTTATCTGCACAAGGAAGACAAAGGGCACAGCTCAGCTGCATGCCACAGGGGCAGGCTGAAGGAAGGAAGGACGGATTGCAATTATATTGGGGCATATATTTCAGCAGAAGTCTTTTCACTGCGCCAGGTTTTGCTGGTTTATTACTAAAAGTGAAAGAAATGGCTCTGGCATCAGCAATTCAGTCCTGTGTGCCAGGGTATTATTTGTCCTGTATATGTAGATTTCCAGAGGTGATTTCCCAGCTATTATCAAGGCCATTAGAAACATCTTTCTTCACTACAGTGTAGGTCTATTAGCATAGCAATATTCTTAATTCAGACAGCCAAATCATGTGAAGAGCTGATTCCTAAAGCCTACTATAATATTTCTATTATCTCTTTACAAAGAAAAATTATCTTTTTGTATCCTAGCTAAACCTGTAACTACTCAGACAGCTCTCTATTTCTTTTTTAAATTTATCCATCCATTCTTCACATGCAAAGCCCACAGACATAATTACTGAACATCCTTTTAAAGGTAACCTGAAGAAAACAAATCTGCTTGCATATTGAGAGCATGAGTGTAACAACTCGAAGTAAACCACCCCCTTTTTAATTTTCTGCTGTTATCTAAATGTTGAAAGAATAATTCCCCCAAAAAGAGATTTGGATACCTAATCCATGGCTGGGAAACTGCTGCCATTTCTACCTGATAATTTTTAGAATCTCATTCTATTTCTACAAGAGATCGATTCCAGGAGAAACAGGAGAAAAGAAAAAAAAAGGGGGGGGGGAAGAGAGAGAAAAAAACCCACAACAAACAACCCCCACACCACCTCTGAAGATAAAATATACCAGGCTTCAAAAACAGTATAGCTACTATAAAATTTGTGGCTAATAATTTTTTACTTTACAGTCCAGTGAACAGTATAGAAGTCACACAAATTTGCAGAATCTGAAAACAGGAAATCACATCTCAATCCTTCCCGCAGCCCTCACAAACAGGATGATTTTTCACTCAAGGCATGTTCTTCTGTCCTGTTCACCTACTCTAGCATCACCTTCTTGATCTGAGCTACTCAGCTCCAAGGAAAGCTGAAGACAGCTACATGAAACAGAGACTGGTGGGAAATACGCCCAGGCAAAGCCCTACCCGTGGCACAAATCACTCCCTTGTTCCCCCCCAGTGTATCAGCTCATTTACATGAAGAAGAGGAGGCTGATACAAATGTGGGATTCAGACAAGTGAACTATTTTATATCCAGAAGGATTTTCCTTAGTGCAAGGGAAATACCATCTGCTGATATACAGCTAAAACCCAAGTGCCCTCTATCAGAAAGCAAAGCACAATAAGGACTGCAATTATTTCTAGCAATAACAAGCCTACACCTTTGATATTCAACATGATCCAAATTATTTAGATATTTTGCATAGATAAATACTTCATACAGTTTACATGGGAAAACATTCATGTTAAACATGTTATACATGGTAAATACAGCAGGTCAAATATGAGAATTTCAGTTAATTGCCAGTTCTTAGGAGAAAGAGGCAGGATAACTATTATGTTAAAGAAATTAAATTTGCCAGTAAATCATCATGGTGCTTTAAGAAATAGAGCAATCTGAAAACACTTTATTAAAAATTTACAGAGGGTTAAAAAAATATATATCCCAAATCTGCTGTCAATTTACAAAGATCTTTCAGAAAACTGACTCTAAGCAGCATTTTCCATCAGCATTTTAGATGTCTCATTCTCTAGAAGTAGAAGAACACAGAATCCCTTACACCATGATGCCCTAAGAACTACAATGACTGTAGTTTACCTCCACAGCACCTTGAGGGATACACAAACAAAAATTCAGACTGGAGTATAGAAGTATTCATAACTTGTAGCACATGCTAACAGTCTTGACCTTAAATAGATTATTTTAAGCCATTTATGGACATGGAGTGAAGAAAAATATTCAATTTAGCTTTTTTAGGATGTGTTTTGAAAAATAGTGAAGACTGGCAGCATGGGATGAACTATGTGCTGGGCTAGTACACCTTTCTGGATCCCAGGAATGGGGAACTGTCACCCTTGCTCCAAGAATGACACAAGAATAGACAAGAGACCAAATTACAAGAGGAGAAAAAGAAGCTTTAATACAAAGGATTCTCCGATTTATATAGATTGATACGATACATTCTACTTGATTGGCTAGTTAATAAAAACATCTTTCTCACACACAGTCCTTGAGAAGAACAGAAAAACAAAGTGGAAAACCACCACCTGCAGATTTTTTTATACTAACAAGTTATCACATTCCTTCAACTCTAAAAATTCTCACAAGCCACTGTGAGAAATGATTGCCATTTCTTTCTCCCTGACCAGGCTGGCATCTGCAGGGAACTGTGGCATTTCCTCACATGCTGAAGAGAGGAACAGAAACTTACTGCTGTGAAATATGCTCCATACATTGTTTACCTGTAGCAGTAATTCTGGCACTTTGAACATACAGTTTATGATGCTTCTCAAGTATTTATCACTGCTTCCCTCGCCTTCTGTCCTTCCAGCTGGACACAGTTGTGCTTGCACACAAACACAAATAAATTCAAATATCTGACTAAAATAGCAACACACTGAGATGCCACATTCATTTTTTCAGGAAACCATTTAGCACACAAAGGGAAAGCAGTGTGCTGCATGCTTACAGAACCTCATGGACTAGCTGATCTGGGGCAAATCATCTCAAATCACTTAAAGGAAAGATAATAATTCTCTCTCTAATGCAGTCAGCATGGTGCTTAGAGCACAAATTTGCTGGGGTGCTTGCCAGCAGAACAAACCTCACCCACTGAAGTATATATCCAAATCAGTATTTCAATTTAAAACAAAGATTTCTCCTATGTTTTCACTCACTACATCCTGCTTTGCTGATCAAGCAATGCTTTGAGCAATGGAGTAGATAGGAATAACGTTATAGTCTAAAGACCAGGGGATCTAGAGCAGCTCTTAGGGGGCACAAATTAGAAAGTACAACACAGGAGAACAGAGACTGTGAGAAACTGTAAGTTTAGTTTGACTTGTTCATTATAGTAAGGATACTACAGATGAGAATATGAAAAATACTCAGTCCCACCTCTGTCCTGTGCAAATCACTTTTATACCAAATTTTCATACTATCAGCTCAAAGATTGCTCAAAGGAAACAAATATACTTCACCCATCCCTGGGGAGTCTGTTGAGTGAAGAACCTTTTCCTGATATCCTGACACAATTTTAAGCCATTTCCTCTGGTCCTGTCACTGGTCACCACAGAGAAGATTTCAGTGCCTTCCCCTCCACTTCCCTCACAAGGGAATTATGGAATTGTAGTTTGCAATGAGGTCTCTCATCAGTCTCCTCCAGGCTAAACAGACCAAGTGACCTCAGCCACTCCTCATACAACTTCCCCTCGAGGCCCTTCACCATCCTCATGGCCCTACTTTGGCACTCTCTAATGGCTCCATGTCTTTTTTATATTGTGGCACCCCAAACTGCCCCCAGCACTGGAGATGAGGCCACCCCTGAGCAGAGCAGAGCAGGACAATCCCCTCCCTTGCCCAGCTGGTGATGCTGTGCCTGATACCCCCCAGGACACAGTTGCCCTCCTGGCTGCCAGGGCACTGACTCAGATCCAACTTTCCATCGACCAGGACCTCCAGGTCCCTTTGTACAGCACTGTTCTCCAGCCTCTCATTGCCCAGTCTGTCCGTACATCCAGGGTTGCCCCATCCCGGGTGCAAAATCTGGCATTTGCCCTTGTTAAACTTTGTACAGAGGATAAGTAACATGGAGGCATCATCCTGTTACTGCTAAGCCAACAAAATAATAAAACTAAAACCAAAACTAATAAAGCACAAGATAATATAATTATTTTTTTAGAATCATTAATAAAATAAATAAATCAATTTTTTTAATGCTATTTTCGCTAGTCAAAGTGTCTCCTGCCTGATGATGGAATTTTTCACCTGGTGTAGCTGCTGACCTTCAGGAAAAACACCACCTGTCAATATCAATGTAGGTGTGCCAAGCCTGCTGTTCAATTCTCCAACTGAACAAAATACTGCTAGCAATCCAGGAAGCAACCTTTTGCTTTAACCCTTCACTATTATTTCTCTATGTGGAATACTTTAAATAGATGCAGTTTCCCATTTCAAATATTTTTTTCTTCATGTAAAGGCTTTTTTTGTCTCTGTCCACGAAGAACATCACATTATTTGTTGGCTTTTCCTTGTATTTTCTTTCACATCATAGCTACATACTAATAATTAAAGAGTGGTTTATTTAGGAGTAACCAGGTTATATATAATATCTACTTATTCATGGCAAGATTAGAACATGAATTTCACCTTCCACAGAATATTCCCAAATCAAAATACATCAAATTAGATACCAGAATCAAAAATAAGTAGTGAAACCTACATCTACAAAATTATTCCTGAGACCAGCTGCCAAATTTTCTGTATTGCCAACAACTAATGCTTCTGTCTTAGATGGTTCAGACAAAATATTGAAGGGGCTTTTAAAAAACAAAACCAGAACAACCCACCCAAAAATAGAAGGAGAAGGTGAGTAACAGACATGCAGCAGCATTTCTTCATTCATTAAATGTGTACATAATTCCTCATGGAACTGTTGACAGGAAATTGCTTTGTTTTTTCTAGAGTTTCTTCTGCAACATGTATCTCATCTATAGAGGCTGCAGCCTGTTACCTTCCTAGCCATCCATGGCTACACACTACCTGTTACTTCCCAAATTAGATCAATTTTTAACTCTGATCAATATTTTTGTGAGCAGTTGAAAAGGTTTTGTAACCAATTCAATATTTTGACCAGTGTTTACATGATGACAGATTTGTATCATGATGTTTCTAATGGTTAGCCAAAACCAAAAATTTATATCCTGTATTGCTTTTCCAAAGCAAACTGATCAAGGCAAGAAAATCCATGCTCCAACAGAGGCAGAGGAGGACAAGTTTGTCTCTGTGTTATTAGAAAAACAGGTCAAGAGGTCAGCCTTCATATAAACAAGAGATTGCTATTCTACAGCTTCTTGAGGCAAACAGCACCAGGATCCAGAGCAAGGATGGGTCTTCCAAAGATGTGCAAGGGAGGCTAATGCATCAGAGGCCTCCCATCTACCCAGCCCATCTTCAACCCAGCCCCACCACAGGGAAACTTCAGAAGACATATCCAACCCCACAGATGATCTCAAAGCAAAGTTTTGCCTTTCTTGGCAAAAGCCAAGTAATCCTCCTCCCACACAGCCTGTTTGGATTGATCTTAGTGCAAAAATCTTTTCTGGATAACATTAATGAAACTTTAAATTGGGGAACTAATAGAATAAGATAGATAAGCCTAATTCTACATCTGTCTTTAATTTTTTGGGTTTTTTGTTGTTGTTGTTGTTGTTGTTGTTGTTTTGCTGTTGGGAAACACAGGGAGAAAAAAAAGGAAAACTTTTTTATCCCCACACTCTTTCTCTGCAGGACTCACCTTCTCGTCATGAACAAAGTATAATGCTAGCATTCCTCTGTGATTCTCACCCAGCCTCTATGGCAGTAAAACAAATTAGGACAACACAGTACAAGGAGAATGCAATTGCATTTATACTGCAGGAAACTCCAGCTCCTTGAACTTTGTGGCAAATACAAGCAGAATTTTAACACAGTGCTGTAATTTATTTTGAAATAGCAATAGTTTTAAATTTTTAACACATTTTCTTTATTAAAAACTAAATTTAGGATTCCACTAAGTTTGAGGTCTATCAGCTTTACAGTTATTAGTAAAAAGTGCAGATTTAATTCCATGCCATGCCCTGTGTTTAAACTAAAGAAAACTCAAGAACTCACTGTCTTGTCAACACAAGCCATACAAATAGCAGCAATGTCACTATCAAGCACACAATTATATACAAGTCTATAAACAGCAAGAAAAACTACAGTATTTTGCAGCTCTAAGTCCAATAAACACTCAATTTCAAATATTAAGAAATGCTCTATCTAAAGGTGAAAATTGGCTGACATAGTAAGCTAAGCTACTGATTTTGCTGGCTTACTGGAAAATAATCAGGCTCAAAAGGTTAAATGGGTGTTGAATTAGGAGCAGATAGTTAAAATTTTATTTAGGAGGCACAGTATTTCTTATTGCATGGTGAACAATGAGTGGGTGTTGAAGTCATTCAATCTCTTGAACAACCAGGCTCTTCAATAGATGGAAAAAGCAATCACAGTTTGTTAACTGAAACATTTTAATGTTTTCCATCCTTACAACATCCTTTCTAACATACATAAAATATTTCCCACATAAAGTAAATAATGACTTACTTTAATAATGTGGCAATGAATTAGTTCATTATATTAGTTACTAGTCTTTTTGTCTCGATTAATAGTTAGGGTTAATTATAACATACAAGAATAGGAGTCACAAAATATGTCAGGTTTAATGGTTTCTTGACAATGCAACATAATATTGGTATGCCTGGTAACACTGAAATTATGTAGCCTCTAAAACATGGATCACATGAAAGAGAAGAAAAAACACCACACTAAAATGAGAAATTATTACTGCTAATGCAGGAAAGGTGTTGGGATGAAAATGGAAAAACTGAAAAAATACAAAGACAAAATGCTAAAGGGAAAAATAAAAGTAGGAGGCAGATGGAGAACTGGGGGTTTCATACATGACTGGAAGAAAGAACTAAGTCTCCCTGAAGAAACAGGGAAAGAAAACTAACAGAGGTTAGAAGAATGAAACTGAAAGAAACAAACAGACGTGACTAAACCAAACTACCTTAAAACCAAGATGAGACAACCAGACTAAAAGAAAAGCTGAAACATTATCCCTGCAACAATTTGACATGAATGAAGCCCAAGAAAAAGGGTAAAGAATTTACGTACCAAGGTACAAAAATCCTGTTTGGAGTGTTCAGGAAACACTCAGCCCTGGCATCTGAAAAAAAGGATCAACAGTCTAATGCTGCATATACTGCAAAGTACTTTCCACATAGAAAGCAAATTCCCTTTGGAGCTCTTCCGGCACCTTGGACACAGGGGTCTGGAATGGTGATACTTTATAAGCATCTCTTCCTCACTTAGTTGAAGCAACTCCACACAGGGCAAACTGCATTTCCAGCTCTCACTTAGGGAAATCAAGAAGAAACTGAGACACAAAAATATACATTACCTGCCATAATTCCAATTTAATTTTTTTAAGACCAGCCTGAATGAAGGCTACAATGAAGAAATAACCACAGCAGGCACTGCTCTACAGCTCTGAATATCAGATTGTGGACAGCATAATCAAACTGATGTAACCAAAGACTATGACTCTTACACCAAATCAGACCCAACCCAGCTGCAATTTCTGCAGCTTCTTAAGTAGAAAAGGTCACTAACTTTTCCTGAGAGAAGTCAGTATGCAGGAGGCAATGCTATTACAAGAGACAGAAGGTGCCCTGCTGCCAGTGAGGGAAAAGAGCCATGGAAGGTACAGCACATGATGTACTATTTGAAAAAGCACCCTTTGAGATACAGTTGCACATATATTCCAATTCTAGCTTCAGCAAGCAAAGAATCCATAAAAAGGATTTAGATATTTTCTTTCATATTCACCATCTTTCAAGCTACTGCTATCTCTAGGCACCTTTTTTCCCTGACCCTTACTGATCCTCTTGCCTTATGTTTTACATTAACCAGCACTGTGCCATTCATGCTCCTACCAACAAAACAAAATATTTCAAGGTATCCAGTAGTCATTAATGTTGTTAGTGCATCATTTAGCAGTATATTCAGAGCACATCTGGGAATCTCTGCTGCTGAAGGAGCACTTCCATCAACTGCTGCTACTGTGCCAGATAATGTCTTTGTAGAATCCTATGAAAAGCATGGAAGAAGGGTGAATATTAGCCTTCAGTTCCTGGAAAACAAACCTATTCTGTTGTTCAGCTCTCAGTCAGTTGCACCAGCAAAGCAGAAGTACACACAGTACAACTGAGTCTATTATAAATAAGCAAGAACAAAGAGAAGAGACTTCAAGACCTGAAATGGCTCAGTCAAACTGCTGCCTTCCTGAGGTTTCTAGTGGATAAAACAAAACTTACTAAAGAACAGTGCATCACATTCCAGTGCTGTGGTAATTCTTAATTAATCCATAACCTCTCTCCCTGCAGAAACAAGTATCTAAAATAATTCTTTCATTAGGATTGTTGTAACCATCATAATTATGCACTTTTAAGGTAGCTCTGTTCTATTTCACACTTGTTTATTTTCCTGAAGGATGTTACTCTACCTTGTCATTGGTAGATGGCAATGAAAGAAAAGCTTGAAAGCTTTTCTCAAGCTAGTGAAATCAAAAAGAAGGATTTTCAATGTTTTAGAATATGCTTTCCCCTCAAAAAAAACCAAAAACCCCACCAAACAAAAAAAAAAAGTAAACAAAAAAAAAACCCAAACCCACAACCAAAAAAAAACACAAAGAACACAAGTAAACTTATCCCTAATAAGCCTGAAAACATATCCTGAAAATCTAGAAAAAGTCCACCAAAATGTTCCCAACCTATCCAGCCAAAGAAACAAGATTCCTAGCCCAACACAAAACCTTGTCTTCTTAACAATTTCAATACTCATGTTCTTCTTGGCTTATTTGGATTAATCATCTCTCTCATTTATCCTCAATACACTTGATTCAATAAAACATACTGAATTTTATCTCTGAGTAGGTATTTTTCATCTCCGTAAATATATTTAACACATACTTTTTTTTTTCCATCTTCCACTCTTTTATTATTTGAAAAAATAACCTCAATTATATTATCAGTTTTATGACATCTGAAAACAAGTGTTTTAATCATGTCAAAACTTTCATTCTCTTAGTTCTCTAATTTTAGCATGTTTTGTACTATTTTGACATTTTTTCCACTGAAGAGAATACTTAATATAATTACTTTGCATGCAGTGTGTGCACACCTCACTCATCTACAAAGTCAATGCAACACATAGCAATGTTGAGTTTAAATCTGAGTTCTCATCTCAAATATGTCCAACACTAAGGGCATAACCTTAAAAACCTTGAGTTCACAGCACTCTCAGTGAAGTCAAAGTGAATAGCATTTGGGAATAGTTTGGGGAGCCTTATAACTTACATGCCTCTCAGTTATTCTAACCTACATTACTGGTAGAGAAATAGGAATTGCACCCAAAGTGGAAGCTGCTGCATTGCTGACATAAAGCTATTAAATAAACAGAAAGTCTTTGGTATAAAATTTATCTAATAAAGCAGAGTGAACTTTACTACAAAAATTTCATCTTAAATAAGAATGCAAGCAAAACTGGAATTTAATATACTTCTCAACCACAAAATCTCATGTGACCAATAAGTAATTGGTATCAACAGGAAAGAATGTTATTTTTGGCACCATGTACTAATCCAAATAGAGATCATAGTAAAGTCAATGGACTATATTTGCTGAACTTGGTTCTTATTAAACTCTGTAATTTGAAAGAATTTCATTAGCATTCACCATTCCTCTTAAAAATTTCAAAGAAAAAAGGTATACTGACACTGATCACAAGATAAAGTTGCTTAAATTAGGCCTTTGAGAGCTGTGCTTAAACACAAACATTTGCTTAATAGAAAGTTAAACTGAACTAAACTTGGAAAATTCTAAATTTGCTTACTTTATATTAACTTCAAGTTATAATATAATGGATCATTTTGCCTACCAAAACAGTCAGCATTATGTAATTCCAAAAACATATTCAATCTTTAAAGAAGAAATAAAAATTGCATTTTTAATTTTTTAAGATTAGTCTTATGTGAAGTACAAATGACACTTTTTGAATGAAGCAATGTTGAGATAATACAGAAATTTCTTTTCTTTATACCTATGGACTTTTGAATCTCACTTCACCAGAATATCAAGGTTTCACCAATAATGAAGAGTTTCTAAATATTGCTCTGAGACAGCTTTTAGAGGTATCCTGACCAACAGAGGAATAAAATCTCAAATTGATTATTGAATTCAAAGGATGTATCATTGTTTTCCTTCACTGAGAATCTGAAGGAATTTAAGGAACCTTACTGAAGTATGTACATGGCTAGCTGGTGCTTGACAAGTAATATCCCTTTTAAAGACTTCTGAGACCTTTTTTTTCTATTTTTAATTAATGGAGGAATCAGAGGCAGAAATTGTCAACATGATGGCAAATTATGTAGAACTGCTGAAAGAGTAGTTGAGAACAGTCTTGACCTTTCTTCCAATTTCTAATCAATGTTTGCATTGATGCACACAAATGAACAGTGAAGTGGCCATCATGCTGCTCACTTTATACACTGCTATGTTGAAGAGCTGGGGAATTGTTAAGAAGCAGCTCATCTTAATGTCCTTCTAGAAGCACAGGTGTGTTACACCTTAACAGAGCTAATCAGAATTTAGGCTCTCTTACTGATCTGATGCTGATCTGGAGAATGCAAAACACCTAATTAAGATGGTCTGGCAAGCCCTAGCTGGAAACCAAGGTCTCCATGGCTCCTGAAAGGTGGCCTGGCCTAAGAGCAGCTCTATTTACTGTCTTCAGATTTCACATTCCAAGGAACAGGCAAAAAGAGCCACCCAAGACAAAAAGTAAATAAACAAACACACCCAGTGTAATCCAAAACACACCACAAGCACTACCTATGCATGCATATATACCTGATTTTCAAAGAAAAATAAAATTATATCTTTTTTTTGTTACTATTTAATTGAAACTATTAAATTTACTCCAGTTTTATGGAACATCTCACTCTAAGTTTCTACTCCTTCCCCCCATTTGTAAATGTTTGATTACTTACTGAACTTGAAGATTTCGGAGTGGAAGAAGAAAATAAGAATAAGCTTTGCCTGTAATTTGTCTTTTAATATGAAATGGAAAAGGTCATTTACTACAAAAAATACTAAGGATATATTAATGCAAGGGAATGAATAAAAATGGAAACACCTGACTGAACATTTCTAAAGTTTAATTTATTTTAAACCATTGCCAAAAAGTAACATTTTTCTCCAATTCATACTTAAGTATGCCTTTTATAATTCTGAAAGGAGTCACAGCCAGCAATATATCAAAATGAATGCTTCAGTTTCAAATACTCCATTTTCCCATTTTACAAGCCACAGAAATTTTACTTAATAGGCAAGAGCTAGCTTCCTTCAACAATTTTCTATCCACTTTGGATCAGAAAATATATATTCTGTACAAGTAGAATGTTTGAGTATTTACAGCTTTGGAACGCCTGCAAGACTGGAAAGAAAAGAGAAGGAGACAGCAACATTTAAGAGCAATACCTTGTTGAGGAGATACTTCACACAGTTCCATATTTCACTGGTTGTTCTAAAAAATTTAGAAATTCCCCTTGGGGACAACTTAAAGCAATAAACAAAAATCACATACAAGACTCAATACCAGGCCTTTTTTCTTTTAGCTACCCAATTCTAGAAGTAACTTCTGACTTTAACAGTATAGGGTCCTAACTTTAAATAGGAAAAGTCTTAATATATCTGGAAGGTGGACAGTGATATTTTAATTTTCCCATACAAATGGAAAGCAGTATAGAAAGTCTAATTTGGAGACCCTATGCTGACATCAGCAAGATTCCATCACTCCAGTAGAAGAGTATTCTGACCTTCATGTAAGGTTTCAGTGCAAATCTTCAGGACTGCGCTAGAAAACAGCAGTCACAGTTTAGGTAGGTCTAGCACCAGGGGGAAAAAAAACAACTACCATATTGTTTCAGAGATGAGAACTCCTTTCTGCCAAGAAGGACAGACATAGAAATAGCAACATTAAAGTGGTGGAATGCAGAATTCAGTGCAAAACTTCCTTGTCTTTAGTGATCTTTTCCATAAGGCAGAGACAAGAGGCACATGAAGCAATAAATCTGTTAGAGGAGGGTCACCCAGAAAATCCTTGTTCATGATAACCAAAGAGAGATGAAGATCATGGAAGCACAGTTCCCATCTCCTTAATCAGAATTTCTAGCATGCATAAGCACACCTGTTGATCTAGGTTTTTAGCCTGTAATGTTTACATACAAATCTTGCTGCTTCCTTCATAGGAGCAAGGTGATGCTTTCAGGTTATGTTTCCCTACACAGTGAGCAGGGAACAATGTTTTAAAATGTGCAACCACAAATACTTAGCTTAAGAATACAGCTGAGCATTGAAATTATCCTTATAAATACACTTGAAATTTTGAGCTTTACACTCAAAAATTATCACCTTCTAAAAGAAAGGTAGAGAACAGGGCATATAATTAAAAAATGACTGAATATGCAATTAAGAAATCAAGTAACAAAATAATTGTAGTTCTTCCTCATTCTTAATTTACCTACTTTATATAAATTAAATAATGTACTCAAAACCTCTTTTGAAAAACAATTAGAAGAATTTGAATTTTCTTCATTCAAGAAAAAAGCACCATTTCAAATACTGCAGAATGGAGCTGAAAACATTCTAATTAGCTTGCACATATGCAAAAAAAGGTTTTAATTCTTTGTTATTCATGTGGCAGCTAAAGAGACATCTTGGAAGAATATTTCCAGTTCAAGTTTTGGAAGAGGACAAAATCATTAGTAGGTCAGACATTTATCCAACTGTAGTGGTTTTGGTTCACCAACTTAAGATTTCCCCAATTCTGAGAAAATTTCCAGTCAGTTTACCACCTCTGAAATAGTCTTTCTTCAGTTCACTGAGGAAGAGAAGTCCCTCTTGTTAATGTTATGGAGACTTCTCTACAAGAGGAAAAAAACCAGTTCTCTCGTGGTTCTCAGTTTTGCCACTAATAACAGCCACCCAGGGAACCCTGCCATCGTGAAGTCCTTCCCATTTCTACAAGCCTTCCCACAGCTTGTCAATGAGCCATGTCAACTTATGGGGTGTTGTTTTAAAGATGAGCTGTTCAAAGGCAAAAGTTCTCATTATCTATCTCTAAAATCATCTTCATCCCTGGGAACAGAATTCTTCTCTAGGAAGCACAAGACTACTTTTCTCTCTTTCTCTGTTCAAACTTCTCATGGGACCACAGCTATTTCAACATCTGCCTAACTTAGCATGGAGGCCTTTGCTTGGAATCTGTGAAAAATGCATACTTTATGATTGGCTTTTCACAAATATTACAATAAATATTATATGTGTAATGTTAGAAAGTTATGCTGTAGTAATTCTCCTAAGTAATGTGTTAAATGTATTTTTAGGTTATAACACAATGTTAAAATAGAAACTGTGCTATGTAACATACTTTTTAACTAGCTCAAGAAAGAGATGAGATAATAAAGAAATTCTGCGCACAGAGATAACAGTGAAAGGGCCCATTAAGAGTTACAGGCTCCTTATCAGAAAAGACAAACAGACTTCCACCTTCTCTCCGTCTTTATGGAACCACCAGGATTAAGGGGAAGAAGTTGACAAAAACCAGAAAAGTTCTTAATTTGCAAGGAATTTATGCATCATGTATGAGATACATGAATATGCAACAGGCTGTTGCTTTTAAGGTTATTCCTTTGTTCACAAGGTATGCTTTTCATAACTTAGTGTCTGAGAGCATCCAGGCGTCCCTAATTCTTTGCTTTTTATTGTCTTATAATTGTCCTAACTGTAATTTTTTATTACTTTAATTGTATTACTATTTTTATAACAATTTTTTTATTATTAAACTTTAAAAATTTTAAAAACCAAGTGATTGGCGTTTTTCACAATATCCATTTGAATGCTTTCATTTCCCCATAGTTTCATGTGTTATAAGGGAAAAGAGTCTTTTCTCCACAGCTTACAAGAGGATTTCAGCTCAAAAAAACAAGGCATCTCCTCACTCCTCCCATGTGGGACTTAACTTCTTCCTCAATGACCTCGATGTCTTCATGCTGTTCCTTTACATGCCTGCATCTTATTCCTTTCTCTCACTCGAGGGAGGACTGAAGGTTAACATCATGCCTGGGCTCTTCAAATGGACTCTGGTGGATGGCAGCTGGGGGAGATGGCTGGGATCTAATCAGCCAGGCCAGAACTCAGCAGCAGTATGCCAAGATTGGAGGAGGGGTGGACTTCTCTTTCCCCTTGCCCGATGGTTGCTATCTCACTCCTGACTGGAAGAGAAAGAGGCAGTTCCTGGGATTATTCGTCTTTATCATGTGTGTGTTCACAGAGGCGTGTCCAGCTTCTCAGTGGCTCAACAGACTGTCAGTTACACAAAAAACTTGGCATCACTTCCCTGAATTTCCTCCCATTCCAAACCAAGACACCAACTTATTTCCACCACCAAGCAGAAACAAACTGGAAGCATTTCACCACAAACTAAGTCTGAATTAAATTCTGACACTTGAAGACAGTGACATAGAGGGTAAAAGCATAGGCAGTTCACAGATTAGACAAAAAAAAAATATTTGTGTCAGCTATGAAACTGGGACATGGGGGAGCACAGATTGAAAAATCAGACTCTCCATAAATAAAATAAAATTTAAAAGACAAGCAACACATTCCTGTAATGAACAAAAGAGCCTTCCTGGTTCCCATGGCAATACTAGGACAACTGCTGAGTACTGATACAGAAATGTTAATTAGCTAATTGCTCTGTTTGTTTTCTCTAAACTAGCTGGAGATCACCTGCCCTCCCTCCCCCCCCCCCCCCCCCCCCCCCCCCCCCCCGGCCATTCTAGGACTAAGATGCAAATAGGGGAACCCCTGGAACCATGGGAGCCTGTTTTGGGGGATAAAGACACCCTTAAATGGAAAACTAAACACAGTAGAGGGGGCTGGACAGGTGCCCTTGCTGAGGAAGAGGGAAACACATCCCCTGATCTACGTTTGACCTGTCACCATCACCTGTGGAAGACTAGACTGGAGTGGGCTGTGGGAAGCAGGAACAAAGGCAGATCTACCTGGTGTTACAACAAGTAAAGGAGAGGGGACAGCTCCTGCTGGACTTCAGCAACAGGCACTGCACACCTCCACACCCTTGAGCTACCTGGAAAAAGCTACAACAGTGGGGGCAAGCTCCATGTAGGGCCCCCTGCCCAGCTGATCTTTTTAATAAAGAGCTTGTTATGTGTAGTAGGTATAATTTGCACCATTTCTAGTATGATATATGTGATATTGAATATTTGTTGGAGAATACACATTTATATTAGGAGGTGTCCCCCCCCCCCCTTGCAGGCAAGACCTGGTGTATATTAGAACCCGATTTACAAGTAAAAGGATGTGGCTGATCACCACATAAACGAACAGAGATGGATATCATGGAAATCCTCGGGCAGATACATGTGAATGCAGCGTTCCCATAAATTTCATCAAGGGATTCAACAACTCCAGACACTGAATTGTTCTTCTTCATCGCTAAAAAGGAAAATCTTATTAACCTATGGACTCTGAATAGAAGAAAAGACTGACTGCTGAAATCTTGGCCTCAGGCGGAATTTTCCCTATAAAATCCGCTTGTGCCAGGATGGAGGTGTGTGGGCATTGAGGAAAACCTCTGCTGAGGCTGACTTCTTTGTTGCACACCCAGGGCCGACCCCGGGCTCAGCTCTGTTCTTTCCTTGTGGCTGGCTAGATAGAATTTGATTGCAAAATAAATATTTTGTGTTTTTCGTTTTAATTTGCTGGACAAACTTTCATTTATAACAAGCTGAACATTAATCAAGACATAAGCCCTGTTCATTTCAATTCCTGTCCATGATACTGTTGATCCTAGTCTCATGTCACTTTAAGGGTTGGTTCATTCTGGTTGAACACTGAAAATAATGTATCACTGAATTAAAAAGGACAGAATAATGGATAAGGTATGAAAGTTCATCGTACCCTTTTGTTTGCAGTTTTATCAGGGGCAGGAAGGGGCAGGCACAAGGGAATATGACGTACTGCTTCACACAGTAAAAAGACCTGTTGTTCCCAAGAGAGACATTCAGAACATTTCAGATATGAATTTACTTCAAAGCGGATTCACGCCAGCATGGGACCCCTTGTAATGAAAAAGTAGTCAGACTAAACCCACCAATACAGGGAAAAATACAATACACCAGTGGAACAGAAGGGCTCATCTGCACATTTTTAGAGTTATTATATGGAATCTTTCTGAAGTTTAGCACTAGATCAATGCATGTAATAGTCTAAAGCAAGCAAGCAGATTGGCGGGTACCTGTATAATCAAAACAAGCAAAGTTTTTCAGGTGAAATACAAAGCTTTTGTGTCTGTCTTCAACAAGCACATTTTAATTCATGTCAGAGTGGACAGGGTAGAGCACTGAGTCTTCCATGACAGGGAAGGAACAGAAATTCTGAACTCACAGCACCTCTTTTAGAACCACAGAATTCCAGTTTGCAAAGGACCCCAAGGATCATTACCTCCAACCTTTCTCGGAAAAAGCACCATCTAGACTAGACAGTTCAGCAAACTGTCAAGCTGAATTTTAAAAGCATCCAGATTTGGAGAATCCACTACTTCCTTGGAGAGATTATTCCAACTGATTGATCTCCTTGGGAAAAATTCTCCTCTTGTGTGTAGTAGCAATCTCCCCAGGAGTAACTTGTACCCATTAGTTTTCTTCTTTTCCATGTGACTCCTTGTAAAAATAGGGGTTTCCATCTTCTCTGCAACCACATACTGGAATGTGTGACAGTCTCCACTAAGCACACCACTAAAACCTGTCCCTAAGCACCACATTCTTCTAAATGCCTCCAGGGATGGTGGCTCCACCACCTCCCCGGGCAGCCTGTTCCAATGCTGGAACACTCTAAGTGAATACATTTTCCCTAATATCCCATCTAAATCTCCCCGGCACAACTTGAGGCTTTTTCTCTTATCCTACTACTTCTCACTTGCAATTTTCTCCAATATAGATTACTAAGCATTTAAAAAAATTCTTTAAAGATTTTAGTGGTAATGTGTATGAAAACACTTTTTCCCATTTTTTTCAATTAACATCTTTTTAAATAGGCTAAGTCTCAATAGTGACTGTTTTAATGTTAGTTATTTTTATGCCACAGGAATTCTCTTTGTGTCCTAGCTCCCAGCACAGTTCTCAAACATAAAATTATTTCAAAACATTAATTTTATAACTTAGAGACTAGATGTAATATTTTCCCCCACATGTAAGTTAACTGAAACTGAAATAAGTGAAGCACAATTTGTTCCAACCAGCACCAGAAAAAGCTTAAGATTCCACCTTTTCAATACAATCATACTGTGATCACGGTGACCTAAGAAAGATTCAAAGACAAAAAACAGCAAGCACCAGTACCTTAAAACCATTTTTAGACTCAAAGATAGGTCTTTAAAGTGTTCGGGGGATTTGCAAGGTCAATGTTGGCACCATGGATCAGAAAAGAATGATGGGTAGAAACAAATACAAAACTCGGGGAACATAGAAGTACTTCCTACACACCTGACCAAAGCTGCTGTGCTCATTAAAGAGGAATGCAGTGGAATTTAAGATTAGTCTAATTGATAATTTGTCTTCAGGTAGATGCCATGTGTCCAGCATTCCAGACATCAGTCCTAACTCCTTAACATCTATATAAAAACCTAAATAGAAGAAAAGTAGTATCAATACTATATAAAAAGAGGAGGGACACATCCAGAAAAACCTATATCACCTGAATGCTTCTTCCCATCTTAATGTCTCTCTTCAACTACTTCATTTCTAAAAAAAGAAAATTACATTTCCTTGTTGCTGCATGTATCCCAAAGAATTAATCAGTTTATAAATTGGCTTTGCTCAAGATGGCTATACATGGTATTAAAACCATATTCAGCAGAGCTGAAGCTACCAAAGCTTTGATAAAACCCAGACCAAGTAACACTGATTAGTCACCAGACTATTGATCAGAAACTCCTCCTCAAATACAGAAATCCTCATCAGTAAAAACCGATGATACACTCTATTTGTCTAAAATGCCAAACAGATTGACCTCACTGAATCCCATTATTATCTTGGACTACACTGACATTAATCAAATGTCCCATTACAGTTTAATTTTTTATTTAAGCTTTCTATGTATCTAGGACATATCCATAAAAATCTAAGACTGTATCAGCTAAAAGCAGTTCCACCAACTAATTTTGAAATGTTGGTATGTTCCTGGCTATTTAAATTTTAATTTATTTTATTATTTTCTACTTCAGCTGTGTAGCACATCAACAAACCTACATCATCCAAATAACTCCTGGGAAAAAGCATTATGGCTGCATCCCATGATCTCTACTCCAATGAAATCAAACCACCTGTGGCACGTAGGACATAGGACCTTGTCACTCATTGCCATGCTGCACTGGTATCTGCAATGCACTTAACAGAAATAGAATTAATCACAATTCTCTAAAGAGCTGATCCATTAGCACTCGTGTATGGCTGTGAGAAAAAAGGAGACATCACGGCTAATGTTCAGGCATATCTTCTCTCACAGGAATACTTCGGAATGTTTTATATTAGGAAGGATTTTATACCTTTCTGAAACAGTACATAGATATCCTTTTTTTTTTTTTCAAGAGCTTTCATGTTCCACTTTTATTCTAGTCTTATAAATATAGCTCTAAAGAAAAGGTCAATGGCAAAGGTCTATAGATACATTCAATAACAGGCAGACATTTCAAACAGTGAAGGGAGCCAAAGTCTAAGAACTTAAGTAAGCCTAAAAGCCAGATGCATGTGATTAAAAAAAAACCAAAAACTAATCAACAACAAACTAGCACAGACAAAAACAGCAACCAAAATCCACAAAATGAAAACACACCACCAAAAAAACGCACTAAGATGTTAACACTAAATTTAAAAATCTAGCTAAAAAAATAGAAAAAACAAAATTACCCAACAAGATCACATAACCAAACTCTCCCAAACCAAGCAATTGTTTTGATGTATAAAATCTCCCATTGTCTCTTTCTTGCTACAAAGGAAAATAGAACATATATTATTTCAGCTACAGATGGTTATTCCTGTCTTTCACTTCTTCTGAACTTCTATTAGATAGCTAGAAAAATGCTCTAGGTATGCCAGTTTTTGGTTAATCTAAATAACAAATTCCGTGTCAAAAAAAATTATTCAACTTACCCTAAAAACCTAGTTTGGCTAATATCCTGGCCAATGCTTGCCTGTGGCTAGTATTAATAAACTTCTGCAAGCAGGCCCATAATAGCAGATTTCAAACCTTACTCATGAGGAACTCCACTGTGGTGGACTAATGGGTGGAAATTATAATACAGAGTTAAATAAGGGAAATGTATTAAAATATAATAGGAAGGTAAAGAGTTAACAGGTTTTGTAGAAGTCACATATCACAAACATCAGAAGCATTGGTGTAGCATTAATTAAATTCCTTTTAAAAAATGTTTACAAGGTCTTTGGCCAATTGCTTGGGAAAAATGCACTGCAAAGGCATAAAAGGCAAATATCTTCTATTAGTAGATGCCCAGGTACAACAACGTGTATAGCAAATGATAACTGAAGGCAGAGCTAAAGGCTCTCAGTATCCCCATCAAGTTCAAATATTAAATGAAATTCAGTGCTGATGAGTGCAAACTGTACACATTTGTCAAAGCACAGCTACTTTTGTAACACTGGACTTAAAATTAGCTCTCATCACTCAGCAAATAAGTTCTGGTGGCATTGTGGAGAATCCAGTTCAGTTCTCAAGGCTGGTTAGAAAAAGAATGGGAATAGTGAATAGTGCTCAGTGGAGATACTGAATGAGAGGGCACCATTTTGCCCAAATGTGAGGGTAGGACAGCACTACAGCCTTTCTTCTAAATCAGAGGTATTCAACTTCTTTGGGGAAAAATGAAAATCTCATCTCAGAGTGAGAGATGGGTTAAAAACCTGGCCTTTTACTTCTTGGCACAACCAGATACCTGAAGCATGGCTGCTCTTTACTGCTGATCTCCTCTGTTTCATGATATCCCTGTGCTGGTGCCAAGACGACTCGAAGAGGTTACCCTTCATCCCTACAGCACCCAGACCACGGCATCCGTGAGAGAAGTAAAACATCCCCTCCCTGAGGCACCTTCCAGCTGCCATAAAACACATCCTATGTCAACCACTCTCAGTAAAGGATATGGACAGAACAAAACAACCCTTTATGCTTCACTTCCTGAAGGAGCAGAAGGCATGGCAGGCTGGATGCCCTGCCCCTTGAGATCAGCCTGCTCTCACACCTGGAAGCCACTGCAGTGCAAGCACTAGAGCTAGTCAGGATCACTAATGCAACTTAAAGAGCAGCACCCTGAAATGCATGTGTATGTATATGCACAGCCTATCCCCCACCCTTGTGCTAAATAAAACCTGCACTAATGAGTATATTGTGGGGAAAGCAGCCTGAACCGAAGATCTTTAATGGTCTATTAGGCTCCACCCACGGTTTCCTAGGGCTAGCTGCCATCAATCACTTTGTAACTGCAAGATGTCTCTAGCTGTACATGGACTCTCTTGGCTTCCCTTCCTTGCTCATCAGCTGGCTCATGAAAGCCTAAACCGAGGCTAATAAGCAGCCCCTGGCTTCAAAATCCTGCTTTAGACTAAGAAAAAAAGTGAGTTTTGCCCGCACTGAATTAGTTCAGTAGAGTGTTTTTCCTTAGCAATTGTTAACATTAATGTAAGATGGTCATTTGGCTGGTAACCTAAAACTATTATGTGAGGAGATTGCTGCTGCCATCTACTGACAGCTTCCCTTACAAACAAAATTTAAAGCAACTTAAACCAGTCTAAAGTGAGACAAACTGGTGCAATAGAAAAGCCCAGCATATACAGACTGGCAGCCAGACTACACTATCCATACAAGAGAATAATGAAACACGAATAATACTTCATATCAGGCACACATCACTTTCAGTGAAGAAGAGTTTAGCAAGAGTATCCCCACAAACTAGTTTACTGCCTTAAACAGAAGAAATCTGATGCAAGCCATAAGTTTTTTGAGGTGGTTTTTTTCTTAATAAAATGTGGGGGCTTCTTTATTTGATTACTAATCACTCAGCAATAAAGAAATGTAGGTATACTACTGCCAAGAGCAATCTCTAAGTCTTTGACAGCATATTTTCTTAGAAGAATATCTCAGTTTAGATTAACATAATCAAAAGGGCCAGTTCTGTGCTCGGTTTGATATGGTTTTGTTTTCTTAAGAGGTCCCTTCACTAGCATGCATTGTGAACAATAAAGATTCAGAGATCAAGAAGCTCCTCCAGATACAGTAAATACCAACTTCAAAACACAAACCACACTGTTTCCATTATTCCCTTCAGTGCAGATTCATGGACTGCAGCAGCAACTATCTCTTCCTTCAGAATGTAAGCACACTGGTATTTTAGCCTTCCTCCATCCCTAGGTTTCTTTCATGTGTTAAAAGCTAGTATTTAGTAAGATAAATACCAAGTGTTTCACTTGCCATCTACTCAGTTATAGACTGTTCCACTACAGGACTTGTGCACAGCATTTCAAAGCCTTTCTTGTCTCCAATATAGCTATTAGATTTTCTCTAACCCAAACCAGATAGCTATTAGAGTCCTCTCTAAAAACCATAGCTTGCATTTCAAAAACTGCCACCCAAGTCCCCCAAAACAGCACAGTATGGAAAGCTAATCAAGTTCTGATCTTGTAAATTTATTTCAAATAGTGAGTGCTCAGTCATTCCCACAACTCTCTGCAATCATGCAAGAAGCTGTTCAACAAAAACTTCTGGCAGTCCCCACACTCTGAGAAACACCACAGAGCAGCACCAAATCCAGTAAGAGCCACTGAACTGAGACAGAACATGGAGATGTTCAATAACATTTTGTTAAATACAGTTATCTAGACAATTATCTAGTGCAAATGAGTCTAATACTCGATTACCATCAATTATGTAATTGTAACACATACAATTCTATCTATTATACAATTACAGTACAGCAATTGCTTCAGGGATAGAAAACACAACAATTTTTTTTTTAATTTAAAATAAGCTAATTCTGTTAGATAATACTTAGAAATTCAGGGAATTGCTAAGATTATAAGTTTATATTTATCACCCGAGAGTTTACAAATGCAGGTCAGGGATCACAGGACCCTTTGATATTAACCACTGACAGATACAAAACAGAGATGATAAACAAGAAAGCTGGATAATTTACACACCACAGACATATAAGCCTGCATCAGACTACAGAAAAAGCCAATGAATATTAAATTTAAAAATATTACCACTGTGAATTTCTGGCAGGCATTATAGCAAAGATTATTTGTAAAGGCAGAACTTTGGGCACAATAATGAGATTACATTTTTTATTAAGTGTTTTGTTTTGGTACTTCCCTGCTGGTTTGGCAGATCTATGAACATATTTGTTGTATGCTGGATACAGCTCAGAATCAGAATTTTAAAGAAAACTTCAGGAAAGAACAAGAAGGGTAATGGACACTGGGAAAAAAATCTTCATAGTAAAAACAAAAAGTCTACAAAAGGAAGGATACAACAATCTGATGCAAAGGAAAGAGTGATGGTCAAAAAAAAAGATACAACAGAGGAAAACTGGCTTTGCAAGAGGTCTAATGGATATAACCTTCTTTACCAAGAATAGAAGAAGGATATTTCAGTAAATGAAAATGCAAAATTAGATTATCTTAATCCAGACTTCTAGGTGATACAGAATGGGAAAGAGCTGTCTATCTTAAAAAGAATCTGTAAAACACAAAGATAGCCAGAACACAAATACTTAGAAACACATCCCTGTTGAAAGCAATGCTAACAATTATATGAGCAGCAGGAAGAGAAGTGATGTTTTCTTCAGCCATCAAAAGCAACAGGAGAAAGAATTTGACATAAAAGATTAAGCAGCTGTTAGATGCTCACTGAAATTGAATTCATGGCTAAATGCACAGGAAGAGGTCTCTGAAATGCAAGATGAAAGCGCAGTTTGGACAAACAGGTATTGAGGCAAGTCTAGATGCAACTTAGTACTGAAGAATATTCAATTTAAAGTTACATTTTTCTCATATATGCTTTGACTCTAGGTACAGCAAAGCATTAATCCCTCAAAAGAATAAAATCAATGGAAGAAGTTGAGAATGTCTCTTGCTTCCAACACCAGCTCACCCTCTGACTGTAGCTCCTTTCTCCCCTAGTCAGTCACGTGAAGAAGAGATGCTTCTTAGTTCTTATTTAGAAGAGTTTATTCAGTGATTAGTAAAAGACTGTTCTGTAGAGTGCAAGGAACAGCAATAGGACCAGGGACGATTCTGGGATGGAAATGCAAAGGAGGACACTGAAAACAAAGCAATTCTTCAGATATCAAACTAAGTAGGGGGTACAGTTGAGGAAGTAGGCAGGTCAAGGACAAGTAGACAAAGGACAAAAGAGGAAGGATAAAACCTGCTTACACCATGAAAAAAAAACTAAAGGAAAGGATGGCATGGAACAAGTTAAGCAAGAGATGAAAACAGGCACAGAGGAGATAGAACAGATTATCTAATTGAGAACACATTACAAGAAAGGTCTGACTCCAACAGCACTGGAAGAAAAGAGAGGGCTTTACTGTGTGCAGAACATCAGTCATATCAAGAGGGGGGAAGGAGAAGCAGTGAGAAAATTGAGGGAATCAGATGGCAAAAGGGCAGTAGGGTCTTAC
Source organism: Chloebia gouldiae (assembly GCA_003676055.1). Taxonomy (NCBI): domain Eukaryota; kingdom Metazoa; phylum Chordata; class Aves; order Passeriformes; family Passeridae; genus Chloebia; species Chloebia gouldiae. The sequence goes on from QUSF01000060.1 coordinate 2,190,545, forward strand.
CTGGAACCTGTTAAGAACGGAAATGAGAGATGTAAAGTCTTTAAGTTCATAGTAAAGAGAGAAGCAATTGATTATTCTCATTCCTCAATGGTTATAAATTGTATTTTCAAGTACTGTTGGAAAGCAGATTGCAGCAACAGTCAGCAAACAATCCTTCTTGATCCTGCACAGACCCCTGGGAACAAAATCCCAGTGTGCCATTGCTACCCCAAGTACATGTGGCCTTCTGCTGACACAGGGCTTTGCATTGGCATCATGTACATTATGTTCAGCAGGGTTCTAAGGTCAGTGTTTATAGCATTTTTTTAAGAAGACCTGTTAAGAGCTTCTTCTGTGTCTAATGAAACTAACCAGCGAGACATTTTAAATATTGATACTTTGTTGAACTACTAGAAAGCCAAACACCCTTCTATGAACACGTATGTTAAGAATGAAAAATTTCAGGAAGGAATTTTCTTTTTTCTTCTGGCCTCAGAACAAGTAACAAGGCCAGCCTGAACCTTCATCTCAGCTGGGCCAGGCCACATGGGTTCTGCTGCAGGGCCAAGCCCCATTGGCTGCCGGGCAGGGGGAGGGGACAAGCAAAAAGGACAGAGTGAGAACATGTAGAAGAACAACATAAAAAACACTAATGTCAGTGAAGAAAAAGTTAAGTCCCTTAACTTATTAAAAAGTTTCTTAAATAAGAAAGATTTAAAGAGATGCCTCAATTCTAAGCTAAAATCCTCTTATAAAGATATAAAAAATGTATAAATATTTTATAATTATAGAAATAAAATCTATAATATATCAGTACTTTTTCCTTGTAATTTTATGAAAGATGAAGCATTCAAATTATAAATATGAACAAAAGTATCTATGCTAAAGCAAACAGATATTAAAGTAGCTGTGATCCCATAAGAAGTTTGAACAGACAGTGAGACAAGAGACAGAGACCCTTTGCCCCAAGGAGAGAAGAAAACCTGTTTCTAGAGATAAAGATGGTCTCAGATATAAATAAAAAATCCCTTTAGTCTTAAATAGCTCATCTGTAAAATAATACTCCATAAGTTAACATAACCCATAAACACAGCTATAGTAGCTGTTAAATATAAGAGAAACTCCACAATTGCAAGATTTCTAGGCAGGTGCTATTTGCAAAAATTAAAAGTCATGAAGAAACTGTTTTCTTATAGAGGTCTCCCTAAACTGACAAGGGAGACTCCACTAAACTAAAAAAAGACTACTCTAAAAGTAATAAACTAACTAAATTATTTCTAGACATTGTTAATAATAAAAAAATGTTATGGGGTAAAAGAGATGTATTCTAAAATTTTTATTCTAATTCTTATTATTCTTTTAATTTCTATTAATAAAGTTTTCTTTATACACTTTTCAAGTTTTGAGCCTGCTCTGCTGTGGGGGCTTGTCCTGGAGGGGATGGGCCAAGAGCTGGCCATTCAAGCCACACGAAGGACAACCAACATCAGGTCTCAAGAAGTAAGAAGCCACAACCGATGACATCCAGGCAGCAAAGAACTGAGATGCAAAGGACTCTGGGACCAATTGGGAGTGGGCATGCAGATCGGGATGGTGTTACAGCCCATCATTGGCCAGAAAATGTCTAGAATATTCCATGAGAGACCATATCTATATATACATATATATGTCGTCCCCACTTAAGGGACTTCTGAAGCAGCCTCTTTATGTTTTGTTTTGCACCCTCATTTGTGCCCTTTTATTTAATAAACATCTTCAGTTTTGGCAGTTCAGTTGTGCCTGTCCCATTCTTGTTGCCGTGCCACATCATCACCCCATCATCAAGCTCCCAGGACCAGAGGGTTTCCCCGTGCACCCCACAGATCCCTCAGGGTGTTGTTTCTGGGCCATCTCCAGCTGTTCTGCTGCTGGCCAGGTCAGAGTTCACCAATGGTCAGATGTGCACCACAACACTTTGCCTTCCTCCTCATCCTATCTCACAGCAGCAAATGAGTAAGTATATTCTAATAAGTGCACTAGCATTTCGCCAGCACTAAACTCACCACACTCATTAGGACATTAACCAAAAAATCCCAAATTAGGAACTCAAAACCACTACACATTCAAAAATGACTTCACAGCATAACATAAGGGGGAGCAAAACTGGTTCTTTAAAAAAAAAAACAAAAACAAACCAAAGGTAGGTAAGGGACTTTAAACATATGAGGTCTCTCATTGACCTGAATGCATGACTACAGTAACAGGAAAATACCTAACACTAAGGCAGATTCAAAGCCTTCATGGCAACATCTCTTCTCTCAACACAACTAAATTCATTTGAGTTCTTCACTAAACACTGACTGATATTTACATATTTCTGGATAGCTATAAATTTATATACACATGTATACTGTTATTTACCTAAGATTACAACAGCCAGAGGACAACTCGCATCCCAGTTAAGTGCAAGCAGAAGCATGGACAACACTGGAGCTGCAAACATTCAAACACACTAGGACTTCTGAACCATGTAGGGGTGATAAGGCTTTCAGAACCACCTGTACCACAGTTTTGTAATTTTTCCACTTTCTTCAACATTTAGCACACTTCCTACTGCAAATCAAAATCTTACCAACACAGCAACAACATACTTCACTGACACTTAATGGACATAGATTCACTTGCCTGCTCCTCAGCTTGCAGAATGTGTTTATAACTAATATCAAACATGTAGTTTATAGCTAGAGAAAAACCACACTGAGCAACGACATTCAATCCCAAAGCTATGCTATACTGTGCAGCAGCACTTACTCAGTTGCTCAGTCTTCAAACTGACACAGAGCATGCTCTAGAAAATTAAAATGACTGCTGAAAAATGGTTTACAGTAAGTACACCCTTAGCCAGAAGAGACCCTCATTTCAAGATGCCCTGGAGAGATCACTGACTTACAGAATGCTAAACCACACACACACAGAAACTTCATATTCTAACAGAAATGACTCTGCAATCTCATTCTGTAATAATATTTTTAAAATATCAAACTGGAGAGAAAAATACTAAAACTCTACAGCTATGAAATGGTGAAAATACATTGTGTATGCCTGCCTGATGCAGATAAGATTCTATGACACATTCACACATTTCCATGGCAGAACTCACAAGTATGCCATGAAAACCCAAATAATATTTTAACAGATGCATTACAATGCAATTCACACCCAAAATTCAGGAGTATGTCATTATTCTATTATTTTTACCTTCCATGTCGTTCTCTGATTATTGACTTACGAGTCAATCTGAAATCTTTTCCCAACTTTGCCTTGAAAAGCAAATTACACTGAGTGTGTTCATAGGATGCAAATGCACATCTGCCCTTCCTGGGAATTGGACACAAAGCCCAGACAGACAAGCTCAAGTTTTGAGGACTTCACACACAGAAGTATTGGCAAAATATGCTTCCCACATGATTGGTCAGGCCCCCTCTTAGTAGGACTGGGCGAGAAAATAAAATCTAAATGCCAATGGGTTAAGATGACAGGGATGTTACTTGCCAATAACCATCACAGGCAAAACAGGTTCAACCCAGAGACAATTAATTTAAGTTTATGCCAATTAAAATAGAGATAGACAATAAGAAACAAAGACAAGAACTAAAACAGCTTTCTCCAATCCCCTTCTCCCCAATGTACAGCTTCACACTCCTTCATTTTCCACTACTTAACCTCCTTGTCCACACCTCTTAAGTGGCACAAGTTAAATAGTGAATGGGGTTATAGTCAGCCTATAACAGCTCCTCTCTGCCACTCCTTCCTCCTCATGCTTTTCCCCTGCTCCAGCATGAAGCCCCTCCTACAGGGTGCAGGTATCAAAGATCTGCTCCAGTGTGGATCCTCTCCATGACCTACAGCTCCTTTCAAAAGAACCAGCTCCAACATGGACTGGCCATGGGCTTCACACCATTCAGAGTATATCCGCCTACCCCTGCACAGTCTCCTTCACCTGGAGCAGATCCTCTCTTCTGACTTCAGTGTTTTCAAAGCTATTTCTCACACCTCCCTTTCCTAAATACATCCTGCTATAACAAATAGCAAAATACATTCCTAATACATTTCCTAAGTACATCTTCCTAATACATCACTGCTATAACTTGGCTATATATAACCAATGCAATATGGTAGGGAAAAAATGGGGTGGGGGAAAAAAACAACAAAAGAACCACCTACCTACCCATACCACAAAAAACCACGCCAAAGTCTACAAAGGAAAAAAGTTTCAATAACACCAGCAAGTGTTGTGTTGTGCCTCAGTTCAAAATTATTTACACTGCTAGACCAAAGAAAATAAATGTTCTTAAGATGCATAATGGTTTATTATCCTGCATCTAAATATGAAAAGGTAGAAGAATGAACCATATTTTCTCCCTACACTGAAAATTTATTCCTACACAACTTAAGATTTACAGCACAGATAGGTTGAGAGGCATTCTTTGCAATTTCATAGGGGAGATTCTTCTGATTCAAGTAGCAGAACTTATGAACATCTGAACTAAAATGAGTGTCTGCCACTAAACAATAAATATTTGTATATATAGACATGCACATGCCCCTGAGAGCAGTTAAATACTAACAAATCAGTCTTTGCTTCATGGCAATGACTTTCAGAGTTAATTGTTCAGCATTCAGATGATCTTCCAAAACTCAAAGTTACTTTTTCCATGCCAAGCCATAAGCCAAGTCAGATTCTAACAACAAAAACAGGAACATGTCTTCATTAGTGCTGTTTGGGACATATCTTTCACACACTGCATTAGCAGCCTACTGAAACCTTTGCTAATTCAAGTAAAGAGAAGAAAACTGGCAATCATGCTTATTAAGATGTTTAATACATTTCATCATAAGACTATTTTTTTTTGTTTTATACTGGCAAACTAGCTCTCAAAATTTAACCTATGATTTCACATGTCAACAATCTGTTTTAGATGGGAAACCTATTCATTTCTAAGATGATGTAAGAAGAAAAAATATATGGTACATTCCCTTCTGTCCTCACAGAACACAAATTGCTTTGGTTTTACTTAGTATGCATATAAATTACATCTTTTGAAACATGGTTATGAGATTCAAAAGAGATGTGTCTTTGTCAAAGAAGCTATCCTTTATAGTACCCAACAGATGAAGCCTCTGAAAGTGACTGTTTTACAAATTCCTGGGATATAAACTGACTAGGAAGTACTACATCATTTCGTTTGATCCATTGTAAGACACTGCCCTTTAATCACTCACTGGTCTCTGTACTGAGTCTGGTACCTTGTGATTTTAAAACTAAGCACCTGCTATATCTAACCACACTTGAGACTGTGATCAGATTCACTTGTCTGGCTTCCATTTCCAAGTTGCTCTCTTATTGTGATCTCCCTAATTAAAGAAAGTACCTGATAAAATCACCTTTTGAAAACACTGACATTAAACATGTCACTAATCTTTAAGCTAAATAAGCTAAAGTTTGTCAACTCTCCTGGTTCCTTCCTTAACTTCTGCAAATTTTGAAAACTTGTTTAAACAAATGGGAATAAGACAGTTTTCTAGCACTGACCTGCATGTAGAGTGAAAATCACCCACCTATTTAACTGGTTTCATCAAACTGCAGCATTTCAAGGAGAATTCCTATTTATTTCCTGAAAGCCTAAATCATTTCAGCAACAAGCCATTAATTTGTGTCTCACTCTCCAAGTTTCTCAAAATGCAGTTTTGAATTTCAAAAGCCTAAGTGGACCTAGCTGTTGATTTCCACAAAACGCACCCACTCCTTCCTTCACTGTTGCAAAGCTGATCAAAACATTTCCTTAAACTGTTTCAAAAATTCCAAGGCTTCTATGAAACTAGAGTGTTTGGAGGAACGCGGAGTAGAAGAGAGTAGTTTCAAATTTAAAGCCCTTCACTAAAAATTTCTGCAAGTCGCACAGCAAAATGATAATGCATGAAGGTGTGACAAAGGCATGGACATGAGCTTGCTGTTACCTATATTAAAACTTGTCAGACCCTTTACCACCCAGGGGAATCCAGCTGGATGAAAATCGAGCCAGAGAACCCCTTAGATCTTACTGTCTCCTTTTGTTTGCAAACATACAGAAATCTCACAGGCTCCTAGAACAGTGCTTTGAAAGCAAACACTGCTTTAAAAATGTAGCATATGTGCACATTCATCACTATATTAAGATAAGCCACTATATCACACTGAAAACTCTTTCCACCAAAATACACAGTCTGCCTAGCATTGCAATCATTTCCATCCAACTGCTGGTCCATACAGTACTAAAATATCCTGGAAGTACTTACTGTTAACAGGTGAGCAGCATTTCAAGCTACACACTATCCCCGGTTCTTTCCAGTCCAGAGCTATTTTCAGGCAATTACAGAAGCATGTCCATAGTATCAGATAGGGTAAGAAAAAGGGCAATTCCACACTTAGTTCTTTTTCATTCCAGAAGACGAGTGGCCTCAACTCCTAATAAAGCCAAAGACAGATGAGGGCACTCAGAAGCTTGCGCAAAGCTTCCCACCACATGTCAGGATCAAAGCCTATTCGAACAAGCCCTTCATATTAGGGCACATAATTGCCTTTTACAACAAAGGAAGAGAAAATAACATTCTTTATGACAGATTTCGTTACAAAATCAAATTAAAATACTGTAGTCAGAGTCTGAAATTGCATCTTGAGTATTGCCACAATGCCTCATATGCTGTGAGATTTCGTTTTCATTTCACCAAATCCAGTGGATTTGGTGGAGTAATTATGGATTAAGACCTGTGTATGTTATGAGCAGAGCCTGGATATAGACCATTTATGATTCAGCTAAAGGATGTTGATACCATGAAGAAGAGACAAAAAATTACAGATAGCAAACAATGGATTTTTTTCATTTCTACTCTTCTAATGATAGTGATTTATATTTTTTATCCCTAAAAGCACAATGCCAATATACTTGTCATTAAAAAGGATTATTCAAGTTCTCACATTAGACTAGCACAGAGAAAAAGCAGTAGAAAAATGAACTACCTTATTTTTCATTAGAAAAATCAGATTTCCTTTCAGTCAGCACCATCTTGCCCTCGGTTCTGTATGCGAAGAGGTAAGAGATTAATAAAACCAACCTTTTTGCTTCACACACTAAATGCTTCTCAAAAAGGTGAATTAGTTATAAAGGTCAGAAAAGAAAATCATTATCAACCAAAACAAGACAGCTTAACTCAGTGGCTGCCATGCCTAATAACTTCCTGGAAGGTTTCTGCTACCTTGCAGCTTGGAGAATTGGTGCTGCAGCACACACTCATACTTGGCACTGTTTTTTCAGCTTTTCTACCTCTTCCTCACATGGGAGCAGAAACAGGCATTTTAGCATGGAACACCTTTTGATCCCTTCATTTCAGGGGGTCAAAACTAATCCATGTTAAAACAGAAAAACACTCACTACAACACTTAGAACATGCTAATCTGAATTTACAATTTTCAGAAAATAAAAATAAAGGAGTAAAATTAGGCCTAAATATTTACCACCACTTTGCTATTATTATTTTGCTACACTTTTAAAATTGCTTAACCAGTGGGAATAACCTCTTTTTGTTCATAGACACATGCAGGTATATAAACAAACTTTTGAGAATGGGGAATGTTTCACAACTTCACAGTCAGTGAGTGGGTAAAAAAACTTGGAAAAGTTCTTCTTCCATAAACATTATTTTTAATATTGCATTATTTTTCTTTTTAAAAACACACTTGTATGTATATGTAGATACATATATATACATAAACCTATTATAAACACAGACAGATACAAATGCGATCTCTTTAGAGATTGCTTCTTAAAAGAGGAAGAACTCTTTTTAAACAAGATGTATTTGTTTACTTTTTTGAGGGGGCACATGAAATCCTGTACTTCCAGACAGGAGCCAGCCTGGAATTGCTAGGGAGCTGGAAGCACAGCTGTACCTTAAAGTCATGTTATTCTACACCTGCCTCTGAGGAACTCTTGTATTTTCCTAAGCTAGCGACCACTAAAATCATTATATTGAGCAAAAGGATGTCTTGTTGTAGTAAATAAATACAATAATGAATCATGATTTTTAAAAGTTAAGATTTTAGCTGAGGGATAAAAACATTCTCTTTTTCTCTTGATAATTTCAATTAAGATGTTTCAATAGGCAACATCTGAAAAAGAAGAGTACCCTTTTCCCCACAAGTGGGAGGTTTACACTTACAGGCACTGGGACTTAGATGTGTTCAGTAATAACCAGGGGGGGGAGGTTCTTAGAAAAGGAATTGAAGTTCCTGCATCTTTTCAGACCTACTAGTGCAAGGACAACACAGAAGATAATGTAACATGAATTGATGCACATCCACCAACTGAAAACTTAAAGTTATCAGATCCAAGTATGCAGCTTTAAAGTACACAATGCTACTAAGACCAAATTCCATTCCCCAGTAGCCTGTGGACAGCAGAAGGAAGGAATCACATTCACACTGCAGCTTTTTCAGATAAAATATATTTTTCTATAGGATTGGGAAAGTCATTACCTTTCACATTGAAAAATAAACAAGTCCAAAGATTAGTCAGACTAACATTGACAAGGCTATCTGTGAACAGGACACACAGTGACCAACATGCCCTGATAGAAAGGACCCTTCTTCTCAATGGGTCATAATATGACTGCTGGGTGCCAGAAGGCTTTACTTGGTAATAGGAACATCATGCATAACTCCTTAAACACTTTCTTAGAAACTACTGCTGACCATGGCACAGATAGCCCACAATAACGGGCTGCAGAAATGTTTGGTATGCCTCCAGTAAATATAATGTTTTTAACAGTATTAGCAGTAACAGCACTCAACATAACCATACGTAACAGAAAATTCAAAAACATCCTCAAAGCATTAGATATCAACCAGGCAGGGCTTGATATGGTGCCTACAATGAAATACACAGGCTAAGTAAACCTGGTGAGGAACCTCAAGGCAGACAAAAGTGAATGCTTCCTAAAGCCTCCTGCCCAGTAAGGTTGCTGCACCCTTCACAGGAAATTGTGGCTAATTATCATTAGAAAATGTATGTTGTGATTTTACCAGGACATGTATAAAATATTCTGAAGATGTGGCACAGAACTTGCTCTGCCCTTTATAGCTGAGTCTGTGCTGGGTTTGAGCTTGTTTGGGGTTTTTTTCTAACAGAATAAAAGTAAATACAATCGCAATTGAAGATCAACTGGGACAAGTGAAGCTAAAACATTTGCTGTTGCTGAAATTATTGTTTTAGGACTGATTTTACCAACAAATATGGGCTATTTTCTAACAGCCACTGAGGGAATAGACATTTATTCAAGCTTACTGGAAATTGAAAGACATTTAAAATATGGTCATAAAAGCCTGAAGAAATCTGCAAAGGAGGTGTAAAGTGAGTAGTGAAAAATCTACACTGATAAAAGAACAGTCTATAGAGATGAGAGGGGTAAAGTCTGAGGCACCAGATATCTAATTTTTAGAATATGGCAACCAGTAACTAATTACTAGCAGAGAAATCCAGTCTTTGTTTACGGGAAAAAAAAATCATGTTAAGGACTTTGTACTCTTTCTCAGGTATATGACAAACAAAACTTGAGCAAATTAGGTTTAAGTTTCATTATTTAGAAAGGTATTTAGTACCAGTCAAGCATCAGTAATGAAGAAAACAAAGAAGTGTGGCGTATGCGATTAGTGAAAGCAAGCTAACAACTGCACAAAGCATGCACAGCAACCAGGAGTAGTTTTCAGTGCAAGTCATTTATACCTATTCATTTTTTATCCCTGAACACTCTGCAAATCTTCAGGTTTCATTTACTGGTCAAAACAACCCGATGGGCACCTGGCCAGCAACACCAGATCTCTGGCATTGAATCTCATGGGGCTGCCAGGGAAGAGGCTGAAGATAAGTAAGAGGAGGATGAGGACAATGATGATGCTACTTAATCTGTTGAAGCTGAGAAAAATCTAGACAGCAGATGTGAAGGGCACCTGAAACGTTAAAACAAAAAACTCAAAAAGATGCCATTGTTTATTGTGGTTTCCATTCTATTGGATGGACTCCAAATACTAGTTCCTTTTCATAATATGTGAGCAGTGTAAGTAATAGGAAAAGAAACCCCGAGTCACTTAGGTAACCCCTCACATTTCTTGAGAAAGAAAAATATAGTTTTTTTTCAGTAGTTCTAGAATATCATGCAGAAGCTGTAATTTTTACGCAGCATTTCCACAGTTAATTAATAGAAATGAAAATCTATTTTGGCTATAGATATATAAATAACTAGAAAGCTCAAAGATGTATTTAAGAGGCAAGGAGAAGAGGGTAGATTGCCTTTTATTTTTATTTCCTTCAGAGGAACAATAGCTCTAACAAAATAGCAACTGTTAACTATAAAAATCCACAGTTCTAAAAGTTTTCAGGTTTTTTGGAACATTTTCATCTGTGGTTTCAGGAAATGAGTTGTGTGTTTCTCTCTCTCCCCCTGCCCCCTGGGAAAAAACAAACAAACAAACAAACAAAAAACCAACCCAACAGCTTTCATTTCTTGGAAATACATATACTGAATTTTATGAAAAAAATATACTTGGCACATATAAGACATCTTTGTTTCTTTCTCAAAACCTCTCCTTTGTTTATTTGAAATTATTTCACCATTAAGTTCCATAGGAATCTTGAACACTGGATATTTGGAAACAAATATTTTTGTCCAAATTGCAGTTAACACAGCAATTAACCATTTCATACTGTGCAAAGATGAGAAAATAAGGCCAGAAAAGTAGTTCTAGAGATCTTCTGTTTAATCCCTGCAATATTCTATGCTATTCTATTCAATGCTTATGTAAAGGACTTTCTCAAAAAAAGAATTCTTGGTATGACCCTTATACAATCAAGCAAGTGAAGCCTGTCAGATTTTAATACTCCTATGCAGTCTAAGAAAAAAAAAAAAAAAGCTGCCTAATCCTCAGAATATGGGCTTCAGAAGCAAGTTTCAGTCTCTAAATCAGGAGCCTTTATTCTTCAGAGAGCAACACTGACATGTTTCTGGTGGAGAATTATACTTCTTAACAATTCCTGATCCAGTTCCTCTCAACTGCTGAGCTGAAGAAGCTACATCTGCATTATATCTTTCTGTGGGCCCTTACATTCCTACTTTTACCTTTACATTCATTTTCATTTTGAATTTATCCTTCAAGCAATAGTCACTACTATGTCCTGTAATTTCCAATAGCCATACCACAGCCAATTCTAATAGCTCTACATCAGTGAAAGCAAACTTAACTATTAGTTTGTACATGTGTGTCACCCTGATTCTTAGGATTTTCTAAAGCCTTCTGAGTTTACATTCTGTTAGAGAACTTTCCCATACGATTTCTGTAAACAACATATTGTTTTGCATTCCTTCATGGGGGTGTAGAAATTTGATGTAGTGGTGATTTGTCCAATGTCTTTGGAGAGGTGGCCCAACATGGGGCCAATCCACTACCACCTTTGGAAAAGTATAAAAGTTGGAGTCAGAGAATAAACGGCCCTCTTCTTTACCTTGCAATAGCATTGTGCTTTCATGTGTCCTATAGTGACACATATGAAAAATAGCCAAGGCAAAAATATGATGTTCCGAAGACAAATCTCCAAGTAATTTTATTTTCCTAGGGACGTTCTACAGAACTAGCACAGAGCTAAAAGCGCTTTAGTTCCCTTTCCACTATCAAATAACCTGAGAAGAAAGGAAAAGAATTTGTGCAAGCAGTCCCAACATGTATCTCTAAGGAATAGAAGGTACAGCTCCAACTTTTCTGTTCATTCCCACATATACACCTTCTTCCTTGTTTTCCCTTGAGCATCAGCAGCTATACTTTTTATCCCATCTTCATACCTTCTTGAAATAACCTCCTAACTTCATGATCATCTCAAAACCTGACCTACAATTTCCAGCACAAGGATGCTGTTGTGCCCAAAATGAGCTAACACCAGAGGCTCCACCATGCAGGTGCAGCTGGCTGCCAATGTTTTGTAAATTGATAGACTACAGCTGTGGAAGGATGACTCATACAACACTTACTAATAGGATATCTATTAAACACTGTAATCTTACACTATAAGCATATTTAGTACTGAAGACCAAATCCGTTCAAAGATGCTGGTTGGGCCACACGACACACAAAACCCAGCCACAAGAGACCTTTGCAAAAGGAACTTAGGAATGTATGCACTGCGAGTTCCAAACAGTTTCCGTATGCTGAATGGAATTAATTCTTCATTTTTTTTTACAGCCGCAGACTGTATTTTTAGAAACATAACACAGTCCCTGCAATAGGCCCGTTTTTCAAGAAAAACATCCAAGTCTGGCAAATTAAACAATTTCTGTGATCTCCAACTGTGCACTGTTCTGATTTGGCTGGTTCCCTCTTCGACAGATCTTTTGCACACAGTTCATTGGTACTCTTCTTAGAGAACAATGTTCTAGAAATCCAACAGCAACCAACCTCCTTATTGGTTTGTGAGCCAATCAGTTCCAGTCATTTTTATAAACACATTATAAATGTATCCTAAAGAGTGTCTTCATCTACTTACAGTTATTCTTGATTGCTTCAATCTCTTTGAGTAGCATAAAGAAAATCAGAAGCTATAAGACTGGTCCCAGATGGAAAAGCCTTGAAAAACTGACAACAATTGAATAAAATGTAAATTATCAAAGCAAATAAAGGTTACTGGCTAAACTAATTATTGTCGCGGTGCCCCCTGATGGAATGGCTAGCCCAGCGCCTGGGCACTGGCTGGCAGCTGAGGCCACGCTCTATGGCCTAGCGTAGGCGCAAGTCGTGGCCCATGGGTCGAAAACCCACCAGAGCCAGTGGGGGAAGCACAACACAGCGAAAACAGATGAAAGGAGTCGTCCAAGTGAGGCAGACTGCAGTCCGGTTTTATTGTAGCTCCGCGCGGGGTACAACAGCGCCAAAGAAGAATCTGCCCCAAAAGGCGGGGAGCACTGGTGTGCGCGCCTTTTTATACTGGGGCAGTAACCAGGGGAGGGAACAACAATGGACCAAAGGGGTACAAGGAGGGAGTGGTAGCTGCGGTGTCAATCATGGGGAACATCCAATAGGGAGAGGAGGAGGGAGGAGCCCCCAGGGACCAGCCTATCACCTGAGGCCTCTGGTGGAAGCTTCTGGATGGAGGGGAGAGGCCTCAGATGACAGACAGGCCCTGGGGTGAGGGGTGACCGTTGAGGGTTACATAACCTGGGTGATTGACAGGTAGGAGGGGAAGGAGGGGAAGGAGGGACAGACCATAGGACCCATATAGGGGGAGTGGGAGAAACCATAATAGAGGGAAACTTAAAATACACCACAACAACTCCCCCTTTTGTATATTAAACAAAACTGAATGAAACAAAAGTCTCTTATCAAAAGGAATTAAACTCGGTCCGGGGGAGGAATTCTGAGTTCGGGTAGGTGTCCCCGAACCACGGCTGACAGGTGGGAGCTGTCTCTGCCCAGGGTCGGTCTTCTGGTCTTCTAGTTCTTCTTCCTCCTGCTCTTCTTCTTCGTCATCTGACTCCTGGGCAGAGACGATGACAGCCGGGTTCACCGTATGGATGTTTAGTGCCTTTTCAATGAGGTTGGACACCACCCGCCTCAGAATTCCGAACATAACGGGGGCTAGAACAAGGATAAACAAAATTAACAATCCAGACCGGATAATAGAATAAACCCAACCCGAGATGCCCCAGGTGCCAAACAAGTCACTGAACCAGTCCCCAGTCTCCTTTTTCCAGGAGTAGCTGGGGACGGTGAGGCACCACAGGACAAGGATGCATAGGATGTTCATGGCGTCCCGCTTGGGGTCTCGGGCTGAGGCTGTAACATAAAAGCAAAGAAGGTTAATGGGGGTAAATTAAAAGGAATGGGTCTGTCTCCTCCTCCTCCAGCAGACGTCTTCCACCTGCTGGTGTTGCCTGTGATAGTTTGACAATGTACGGGCACACCCACTCAGCAGGAACCCATCTTAAGCCTGTGGGAGTCGCGACGCAAGCGTACCCCCGTCCCCGCGTGACTAGCTCAAATTCACCCTGGAGCTGCCATGTTTCAGGATCTTTGATGAGGACGGGGGGGCCTCTCCTTCAGCTCCAGCTGAGGGTTGGTCTTGAAATGCCACACAATGGGAGGGTTCAGGTTCTCAAATGCGCAGTTGAGAAAGTTGTAGGTAAACAACGCTTGTGCCAGCTGGATATGAGGGGATTCCACCTTCATCGCCGCTTGCTGGTGTTCAATGGTCTTCTTTAGGCTCTGGTGGGTCCTCTCAACTATGGCCTGACCTGTCAGGGAGTGGGGGATGCCGGTTATGTGTTCCACTCCCCATTGCTGCAGGAAGCTCCTGAGCTCCTTAGAGACATACGCTGGGGCGTTGTCCGTTTTTAAAACCTCTGGAATCCCCAACACAGAAAAGGCATGGATAAGGTGGTTAATAACATCCTTCACCTTCTCTCCTGCGTGGGCAGAGGCATAGACCGTGCCAGAAAAGGTGTCTACGGACGTGTATATGGCTTTCAGTCTGCCAGACTGGGAGATCTTGGTTACATCCATCTGCCACACCTCACAACTATGTAAACCCCTGGGGTCTGCCCTGGCACTAAGTGGTTCTGGCACTGGGGACATGTAGCCACAATGGCCTTGGCCTGATCGTGGGTCAGTTGGAATTGCTGGACCAGGCCAGGCGCATTCTGGTGGAACCTGTGATGGCTGACTTGCGCTTGTTCAAATATGTCAGGGAGCGGCGCCATAAGAACCAGGGCCACCAGGGCATCAGCTCTTCGATTGCCCTCGGCAATGAACCCTGGCAGCTCGGAGTGTGACCTGACATGCATCACGTAGAATTGTTGCTCTCGGTGGGAGACAAGATCTATTAGCCTAGAGAGCAACTTATACAGAGCAGTGTTAGACACCTCCTGCAGCACTGCATTCTCAGCTCTGGACACTACACCAGCTACATAGGCTGCTGAATCAGTAACCAAATTAAAGGGCTCCTGGAACCTCTCAAAAGCCCTGACGACAGCGGCCAACTCAGCTACCTGAGGTGATCCTTCAACCTCAGCAATATCTGCCTCCCACCGCTGAGTTTGAGGATCCCTCCAAGTCATGACTGACTTGTGGGATGCTCTAGACGCGTCAGTGAAAACTGTCAAGGCTTTTAGAGGTTGCCTGCTTTGGACCCTTTTCAATGATAATGAAAACTCGACATCTGAATTAAAAATTTTGCGGGCCGGACGATTAATTGAAATTTGTCCAGTGTAACTGTCCAATGCAAACTGCAGGGACTCGTTCTCTTGGAGTAGGTGTTCTAACATTGCTTTCGTGAATTGGCCCGTTGTCAATTGGATGGGTACGTGGATGATGTCGAAGTCGCACCCTGCCGACTCCCTGATACGCTGACGTGCTTTCCGAATTAAGTCAGCCATCAATTCCTGTGGCAAGGTCATTCTCTTGGACCGATGATGGCTTAGGAAGACCCACTCTATGATCAAGAGAGGGTCCCTTTCGCCCTGGTCCTTGTCCTTGGTGGAATCGTGCCATTAAAAAATGACCCCTGGAGGTGTGGCAGGGGGTACAGGTTGGTAGCGATGGGCCTGCCTGGCAGACATGTAACTTTGCACCGTTTCTAGCGCTTTCTCCGCCTCTGGGGTAAGAGTCTGTGGGGAACTTGGCCCCTCTCCCCCTTCCAATAAATTGAAAAGGGCAGCTAGGTCTTCAGTGGAGATGCCTAGCCACAGTCTTACCCAGTTTAAAGACCCACACAGTTGTTGGAGATCCGCAAGGGTCCAGACGCAGTTCCTGATTTCCAATTTCTGAGGAACAATGGTCCTCAGAGTCACTTGCAGCCCCAGGTACTTCCAAGGTGGCATCCTTTGAACCTTCTCTGTCTGGAGCTTGAACCCTGCAGCAACCAATGCAGATGTTGTGAGGTCAAGCGCATAGGCAAGCACATCGTCGGAGGGAGCACACACCAAGATGTCGTCCATGTAGTGTAGGATGATGGCATCTCCTACAGCTACATGGACAGGGGACAGCAAGGAAGAGACATACCACTGGCAAATCACAGGACTGCTCTTCATTCCTTGGGGTAAAACCCTCCAGTGGTACCTCTTCCTTGGAGCTTCTCGGTTGAGGGTAGGAACCGAGAAGGCAAACTGCGGGGCATCATCAGGGTGTAGGGGAATTTGGAAGGAACAATCTTTTATGTTGATAACAACCAAATTCCAATTTTGGGGGAGCATCGCATGGGACGGCATCCCTGGTTGAAGAGACCCCATATCCTCGCTCACTTTGTTGATCTCACGGAGGTCGTGAAGGAGCCGCCACTTGTCTTTGTTAGGCTTTTGAATAACAAAGACTGGGGAGTTCCATGGTGACATGGTCTCCACGATATTGCCTTTCTGCAGCCGCTCCTCTACGAGCTCCTCGAGCGCCTTTAATTTTTGTTTGCTTAGCGGCCACTGTTCCACCCAGATTGGTGTATCTGTAAGCCAATTCAGCTTCTGGGTGGGGCACTTCTCAATGACCGCTGCCTGAAAAAGCTGGGGGGGCTTGGGGATGTCAATTTTTGCCCCCCACTGGGCCATTAGGTCTCTTCCTCACAGGATTTCCATAAAATCCAAAACGAACGGGTGTATCGAGGCCAATTGCCCATCCAGCCCCTCAATTTGTACGATGCTCTTGGACTGTTTTGCGAATTGAATACCCCCTATGCCCTGCACTCTGCCGGCCACGTTTTGCAATTCCCAATGTGACAGCCATTCCCTAGTGGGAATGATCGTCACATCTGCCCCTGTGTCCAGGAGCCCCTGTACGGTCCGCTGTTCCCTGTGCAAATTTAGCCTACATGTGATTTTGGGCTTGTTCTCCCCAAGGGCCTGTGCCCAGTATACAGATAGAACGAGCTTCCTGCAGAGGCTCTCTGCCTGCTCCCGGTCCCATGGTGGTTCGGGGACCAGGATGGCTTGAGCAACAATCTGGCCCTTGGGAAGGAACACGGGCGGACGGACGCAATACAAGGGGAGCACGAACTGCCCCGGGTCTGATGTTACCAACCCGGGCAGCACCATGATCTCCTGAGGTGTGTGCTTTGTGTCCCCAACAACGATGTACTTACATCGCAGCCGGCTCCAGGTACCTGAACCCTTGGGGGACACCGAAATCAGATGGTGGTTGGAGTCCCTCAGATGTAGCAGTTCCATCAGCTGGAGCCTAAAAGGGGAAAAACACAACACAGTGGTCAAGACTGGGTGATTGACAGTTAGGAAGGGGAGGAGGGGAAGGAGGGACAGACCATAGGACCCATATAGGGGGAGCAGGAGAAACCATAATAGGGGGAAACTTAAAACACACCACAACAAATTATGCTTAAATGCAGTAACTGTTGTAATGCACAGACATCTGTACTCCACATGGAACTGCAAAACACAGAAGGTCGAGAGATAAGACAAATTGTAAACTGCTATTAAGAAAGTATTTGCTTTCTAGCAAAGGAAAAGCAATGCGAGGTAAACAGAACATACCAGGCTTCTGGAAAGGCTATTAGAAGTAATAAAGAAGTTCCAGGAGGAGATGTGCATATCAATTTTGTTATTTTCCCCTCCAGGGGAGATGGTACGTATCTTGCACTCATCTATCAGTAAAGTAGGAACAGCCTTGAATTCCTTTTGTCATATCTGTGCACCACCAGCTCTGCATAGGAGCCATAACATGTAAATCATGGGGGACAGTAAGAGCAGGACACAGCAGTAAAACCCTCGAGACAGCACACTTTGGTACATACCAGCCAGTACCTGGAAAGGCAAGGCAGCAGGGCCAGTAGTTCCACAGCAATAATAATCAAGGTGCCTGTTCCCTGGAAGTTTGCTAGAGAAGCTAGACTAATCTGACAGTGTCTGAATAGTTTTCAGACCTAAAACATGTAAAAGATCTTGGCATTCAAACTTCAGTTTAACTTAGAGACTCCACGACCATCCAAAGGCTATCACAACAATAAAATTGAAGGTAAAGCACCCCAAAGTCATATGTGTCTTCAGCTGCAGGACTGGGTCTCCCTGAAGGACCAGAAAGACTTTCTAGCTCAATAATCCATTTCTCTTCTGTCTCCATTTCAGACTAAAACTATCAGTCAGAGAAACTACTTAGTCACATCGTGCCTTCTAATGTTTGTCCTAGATAATTTCTTTCCTCGCATGAAGTCAGATAGAAAAGATATTATCTCCCGTTTTTTAACACCAGTAGTTCAAGAGATAGGCATTATTTAATGCTCATGGTAATAGACAGAGGTATGTGATTCCAAAGTCTTTCTCAACATCCTTCCACACACAATCACCACAACCATAACTTATAAACAAACTGGAACAGCCAATTACTTTGTGAGTGGCTAGGAGAGAAAGAGGTGGATCAGTCTATGTCCTTGGAAGCAATAATTTTAGAAGAGATGACCATTTGGACAGCAGCAGACCACAAAATTTATCAAGTTCTCTGCTGGACATTCCCTGTCTACCTGCATTTGAAGATATAGTTTTCTTCATTATCATTTTCGATGGACAAGGTAAAATCAGAATTATTTTATATATGTGACACAGAAAAAGAGCTCCAACATATAGTAACTGTAAGCACTAGCCTTGAAATTGCATATTTCTGATTAGCACAATGACAAAAACACTTTTAGATCACTTGAAGAGATGCAAACCCACCTCTTACCCTATACTTCAATATTAGCAGTCAAAAACTCCAGTAGCGTGTTGGAGGAAATTGTAATTGCAAGCAAGTTTTATCATGTAATTTTAATTACAAGCAAGTTTTATCATGTAAAACATGCACAAAATTGACTTCAGTACTTTAAGGCTAGCATGAATAATAACTATTGAAAAACTTGCAACTCTTTAACCCTTCAGAACAGCTACTAAAGCATATTTTATTAGTTTTGGACAACCACCACACTGTACATATCTGAAGCAGAAAGTGAAGAAGGTCACTACTGCAAGTACAAAAGGGAGTAAGCACCTTCATGGCTGCATGCACCACCCTGAAACAACACTTTCAGCACAGTCTCTTAGGTTCCAAGTTTTCTTACAGCTCATAAGCCCAGATCAATATCAAATTAGTGCACAATACCTTGCAGCTTTCATTAGTACTGCATATAATTCTAGATATTTTGGTAAAGTGTTAAAATACAAACTTTTAAATACTCCAATCTCCCAAACCTCTGAAGCAAAGTCAATAAAATTGACTGCTCAATTTCACTAGTTTAGCTATTTTCAAAAAGAAAAATACCAGAACTCACATCTTCACGTTCTCAGAGACTCTACCAAATCAATTCAAAACTCCCATTTCTCCTCCTTTGAAAAGATACAATATTTTTAGTTCACATCATTTTGCATTAAGAACTTATCTAATCTTTGCAACACACATGAATCAGTCTTCAAAAGGAATTCTGCAAAATTAGTGCTTTAAACAAATATAGTTTTTGAAGACAAAATTATGAAAAGACATACTGCTAATTCCTCATACTGTCTCTTTATTAGGTCATAAAATACAAATAACACATGATGCTCCCTCATTAAAACTCTCCATTCTATCCCTGATCCCTGCACATTGGAACAAAACACTAGGTTTTCTGCCTTGGACTGAGGAAATAAGAGTACAAGGCAGAGTCAGCAAAAATAATTAATACATATCAGGAATTTCAAATACACAGATATATGGATATATGCAAGTAAAATTTTCAAAAATCGTTATTTAAATCTATATTTAAGTTTTACCTTGAAAATCATTAACAGCTGATCAGCAGGGAAAAAAACTCTTGTCTGACCTGTATTCAGGGACTGCATTCCAAAGAAAGTTTCAGCGATCTACAAAAGCAACCTTATATAAAGGGGGAAAACAGTAGAAAGCAGAAGAAAAAATTATCTTACAAAATAATCTTCTCTTTAGGTTATAGTTTTTCTTTTTCCCTCATTGAAGAAAGATAGGCAAGACCTATATACCAAGTATCACTAAGTACTAGGCTATCTACAGAAGATAACTATTGCCATTACAAAGTTATTCATGCCTTTCCATAAAACGATGTTTATCAGCTGGCTGCATGCAGTTAAGCTAACTGATTCTACTCAGGGAAAAATTCCGTTTTTTTCTAGCTGCTCAGTCTTCTCACTTTGTCTCCTGGCTGTCTTATTTTCTTCCAGCAAGGTCAAAGCTAGGGCTGATCAAATAGTGTTTCTAAGTTTTCACTTATACTTTGGTAGGCTGAAAGTACCAGAGCAATCTATTTGTACAGATTATCATCCTTAATTTATCAGTTTCTTCCTACAATTATCTTGTAGGAATTTTTCTTCCTACAATTTTCAAGCCATTGCACCTTTCAAAAACAATTAGAATCAAAAAATTACAGGCCTACAATATTCAGCGAGTTAATAAGTCATGTAATTTCCTAGGACACCCTTTACTGAGCATTGAAAACAATTTTGATTTGTTTGTATAGAAGAAAGGTAACAGAAACATTAAATAGTTACCCATTTTCACAATAGTACCAGTGTAATTTCAGTTTTATTTTATGCTGAATCACACACACACCATATCACAATAACTTTATCCCCTGTAAGTTTTCAGGTCAGTCACCCTTACCTCACTATGTCCTGAAAAATACCATAGGAGTTTCAGCTGACACGGCAATCCCTGACCAGAACAGACTTCTTCCAAGGGATGCATGATGTAGCAATGGCATTATTGTGTGCCACAAAAACCAAGCAGCACCCTCATCCACTATCATTGCTGTTTGGAAGTCCCTTTTTAAAAGTCTTAAGCCAAACAAGACCGAACAAGTAAAGTATCCCCTGAGAATAAAGGCACTTAGACACTTAAGAGGTGAGCTATTCTATTTGGAGACAGATAATGAAAAATTAAAAGCTGGCTTGCCTTGAAGGTATTCCCTTCAGCTGAAAAAATAGCAATCAAGCAGAACAGCACCATCTTCCCTTCAGCTGACAGATTTCCCAGTCAAGCAAATTCCTAAACAATTCATGTAGTTTCCCAGTATACGTTCCCAGATCACATTCAGATGGGATCTTCCTGGGGAAAGGAGGGAATAAGAATCTTGCCTTTTGTTTCCTCTAAAAGGGATAATACAAATAAGCACTTACCACCAATAGGTATCACCTGACACACCCACTGAACAGTATACTTCCAGCTACTGATACTGATCCAGCTGAAAACCTGCCCTGTGAGAAGGAAATAATTCATCTTTTGTGGGAGTTGTCCCTTGTGGTTTTAGTGCACCATGCTAGGCAGAGACTGAGCAAGACTTTACTGCTTTGCTCAGCACAGCCACCGCATTGTGACACCAAGTGTTCAAAGTGCAACTTTCCTCAGGCTGCGCCTGAGCAGCTGCTGACCTGACACAGGTACAGGCGCTCTCCTTCCCCACAGCAGCATCTGTGCTGAAGGAGCCACACAGTCAGCTCAAGGAATTGACCTCGATGAAAACCTAACCAAGCTGTTCCCTGATCTGCCTGGCTGCAGAAATGCCAGTGCCAGCCCAACATGGAGGGCAAAAGTGTGCCCCTACAGGTAATCCTTTTGCAGAGAACCACTGATGTGTCAGCTTAGGATGATTGTGTACATGCAGCCTTACCACAACAATTCCCATATGAAGGGCCTCAAACATAGTCCTCACTCAAGAAGATTCATGGCAAATTCAAATTAATCCATGATCTTGACTCAAATTTCCAGCTATACTTTCGAGCAACACTGCCTGTATTCCTCCTTCTCCCATGTCTGCTCAGCCACAGACATGCTGTAGCACTAGCTATAACTTTCTCTTGGACCTGCAAGAAACTGTGTTATGGACATTATCTTCTCTAGCACTTGAAAACAAATACTGGAAGGTTAAGTCAGTCTTTCAAAACCCTATTCAAAAGTGACTGCACCAACTAATGTCTCAAGACATCTGCGACATGCAAACAACTGTGAAGACAAGTTCAGCCACTATTGTGACCCCATGAGTTCAGAGCAAGTGGAGCTCAGCTAGATATTAGCATTTCAGTCACTACTTACTTACAAATTTATTGACACAGCAGATTTCTTTCTCTAATCTCCAGGAATGAAAATACATGAACCCGTAAACTGCCACTTCAAACGAAACAAAACAAAAATCCCGAGTAAATGAGTATAGCACAGTTCAATTCACCAGGAGCTCCTATACACAAGTCAGTAGTAAAACCAGGCTAGGGGAGGTGGTTTGCTAGGAACACTGATCCCTTAAAGAAAGGAATGAAGGTAGGACACAGTAACCAGTTTCAAAAATATTGCACTATATTCCTCCATTCTGCAAAATACAGTATCTGAGTGGCAATAACTAGAACTTTTATCTCTGGAAGATTTATTTCCTTTCTCTTCCAATATCTATAAACATGCAAAAGATAGAAGCAAACTTAAAAAACAAAATTGCTGTAGCATCATTTTCAGTGATCACTTCTAGTATAACATACAAATTACTGTATTAAGACTGCAGCCTTTACTCTCTAAGATACAGGATTTTATCTTAAGTTTGCAGTCCCCAACATCTTTCCATTTCTTAACCATTTTGGTTTGCATCATATCCTAAAATGAACAAATTTCATCAGTCTTAATATCTATATATATATATAAAGGCCACATTGTCGAGAAAACACAGTTTCTCTCTACTTCCCCCTTTCGCTAACATTACATCTGAGGAATATCTAAACTATACATATTTTTTAAAAATTTAATAGCATATTCAAGAGATTTGGGGTTCATTTGAGCTTCAAAATGTTATAGTTAAAAGGTGACTGAATCAAATCACCCACAAAACAAAATACAACAATGTCATCTTTTGAGATTAAAGAGATCAAGTACTTGGAGCAAAATCCCTTTGCTAATTTCCAGACAGTTCTGGAATTCACCATCATTTTTCTTTTGGTAATATCAGGAAAGAGGAACTCCTCCCACTCTCTTTAATAACACTAATTCTGCTTTGATTATCCTTTCTCCATACAACCGTCATGAAAATAATAGAAGTGTTTTACCTTCAGAACTATTACAGAAACTAACTCACCTGTGAAGACCCAGCAGAGGCTTTGATTTTACTATTCCATATTTAGGGAGAAACCATGTGTGCTAGGGTAGAGCTAATTTCATTCAGAGTGACTGGTATGGGACTGTGCTTTGGATTTGTGCTGAACACAGGGTAGATAACACAGATGTTTTCGTTATTGCTGATGAGGGTTTACACAAAGCCAAGGCCTTTTCTGGTTTTTGTGCTGTCACACTGGTGAGGAAGCTGAGGGTGCCTGGGAAAGTGGGAGGAGACCCAACCTGGACAGGTGAGCCCAACTGACCAAAGGGATATTCCAGACCACGTGACACCATGCTCAGTATATAAAGTGAGGAGAAGAGGGAACGTGGGAACATTTGGAGTGCTGTCTTCACATGTGATGGAGCCCTGCTCACCAGAGATGGCTGAACAGCAGCCTGCCCATGGGAAAGCAGGGAATTCATTCCTTGTTTTGCTTTGCTTCTGTGTGGCTTTTTATTTCCCTGTTAAACTGTCTTTATCTCAACCCACGAATATTGAAGCTTTTACCATTCTGATCCTGATGGTAGGGAAGGGAGAGAGTTGGTGCTTGAGGCTTGGTAGCTGCCTGGAGTTAAACATGACACCATGAGGTTCTCCTGCTCCTCCACCTCCCATAGGAAGGAGTTTACTGGGTTTCCCTCATTTACCTCTAAATTCACAGCAGGAAAGCATGGAAAAGTAAGGGAGTTAATATTTGATGATTATATTTAATATGAATAATTAAAATTCAACTAAAATACTGGGGGGAGGGGAGGAAATAATTATATGATGTGTATTCCCAACTTAAACATACTGCTCCTGAAAGTTCACAACTATCTAGTTGCCTACATTTCTAGTTAAAAAGAGAGTATCACTGTTAAGAACATATTTGTTGAATAAATAAATCTAGGAAATGGTGACTTGGTACTGTTATGCTAAGAAAGAACAATAAATCATTTTACTTGTGTCTCAATAATAATGATTCAATTCTATGCGCAACAGAAGTCTCAGTTACAAAAATTATTATTTCATCTGGGGAAGGGAATATTCAGGAATAGATGCAAAATAGATACAGGGAAAATAGCAACAAAGCTCTTTAATCATGAAGACTACTAAGAAAGTTTCTTCTTTATGGGGCAGCAATAACAAGTCATTCATTGACCACTTTCCTTAAATTGAACAACAGACCGTCAATTAGAAGAGAGTTTATGTATTTTAAAGGATAAATAATATGTATCAAGCAAAGTAACAAATTTCACAATATTTTGAAACCAAGTTGCTGCTATGTCTCTGAATTCATCCAAAGTTAAGAACACTTTAGGAGAAACTAAGAGGCAATACATTTGAACCACAGCTTGAACCCCTGATCTAAGGATGATCCAGAAGATAATCAAACTCTCCCCAAATACCTGTTGCAATTAAGATTAGGACAGCTCAGACTGCATACATGCACATACTGAAGCTCTCCCCCATGGCTCATTCCAGAGCCACCTATGTGTCTGCTGGTTGTGTTGCTGCAGAATTCCTTGCTAACACAACCTGTAAGCAACAGAGACACCATCTGTTTGTAGTCAAAACCTACTAACACCTTTCCATGCAGACAGGCACTTTAGGAAGTATAACACTTAACTGAAGTAAACCTAAATTTCCTATTCATGCATATCCATTACTAACTACCTGTTTTCCCTAATATGCATCTTTTCACTATATAGAAACAGTGAGGAAGTACAAATAATTCTGAAAAATAAGTTATATCCTATTAAGTTATTAATTGGGCAATAGAGCCAAACACTTAGCTGGATTTCTGCATACAGTTATCTACTCTATATTGCACACTGTCCTTTTCAACTAAAAGGGTCATGGGCAAATGTTTTAGTTTTTGGTTTTCTTTTTTTTAACCTAAGTAGTCTAAGAAGTTAAAACTGATAAATAGCCCAGCTTCATAAAACCTGCTAAAAGTACATGTTTTGCAGATTAAACCCCCATGCAAAGAAAAAAAAAAACTCACAACAATAACTTAATAAATATAAGGATATCACAGTTATTCACTATATACAAAATTCAAGATTTGGTTTTGTAATATACTCATGCTCCTCAGGTGCAGACTTATTTGGGTAAAAAGGCCATGAC
This sequence comes from Chloebia gouldiae, assembly GCA_003676055.1. Lineage (NCBI taxonomy): Eukaryota > Metazoa > Chordata > Aves > Passeriformes > Passeridae > Chloebia > Chloebia gouldiae. The sequence continues at coordinate 2,215,792 of QUSF01000060.1, forward strand.
TGCAGTGGTATGATTCAATTATTACAAAACAGATATGCCTGCATTAAATTAAAGGCTTTCTATTAAACACAAAACATAACTATGATTTTTACTAGAGGCACTCCAGGGCTGAATGCTTCTGTGATGAAAACTGAAGGTGCACAGTAGTACAAGCCAAGTCCCTTGACACAGAAACTGAGTTTGCCTTTGGATGTGAATGGTTGGCAACAGCCTCTTTTTCTTCTGCAGTAAAATTGCATCTGATTGCCCAGCCTGGAATAGCTGCTCAACACCTAGCTGAGGGATTATCACCTACATTTTAATCAGACCTACATGCTTTGAAGGATTCTCAGTGTCTAGAAGACCCTCTGGGCAAGAATTAACAGGGAAACACCAGCCTGAAGCAGAGAATCAGAGCTTAGAAGAGGACCAACAAACGAAACACACAAAAAGATCTGCCTCTAAAAAGGCTGAAAAGAAGACTATCCCTCAGAATTTCAGCTTGCAAAGCTCTGAAGTGGTGGTTACAAACAGGCTATTCCCTGGTCACACTTCTGTTCTTTACATTCCTGTCATCCCACCACAGTGTTAAAGCAGACCTTGGAGCCAGCTTCTCTCACCAGGCTGGGTATCACTAAGTCTCTGCTGTGTTCGCAGTAGGCAAAAACGGAGTAGTAAGATCTCACAGCCCATGGAGAGGTGCTTCACACAGTAAGCACAGTCCGAGGAGGATGCCCTCCAAGTGAAAATAGTGGCTGGACTAAACTCCATCCCAGTCAGCTCCGGAGCAATTATCATAGAGCCAGATATTCAAGAACATCCCCATACAGACAGAATGACTATATGAAGTACAATTAATTCAGCACAAAAATAAATTTGAATAATACCATTATGAACTATCTCCTCCTCCTCACTGCATCATTCCATTACAATGCTATTGCACTGCTGCAGACATGCAGTTATTTTGATCTTAAGTACATTTGCATACATTAAAAGATGTGAATCTCTTAAGATCTAAATCTTTCAGACTGAACGCTTTCTTTCGCATTTAATAATCAGGAATATTACCTAACTTATAAAATGAAAGTGTTTCTCAAGAAAGCATTTTCTAAAGAAACTCAGTTCCAGGACATACTTCTCAAAGTCAGCTTTAACACTGCAGACTTTGTGGAAAGAGCCACCAGAAAGTCAATTAAAATAGGACACGACAAAAAGAAGGAAAGTTTGGGGACAAAAAGAAAAGGACCAAATATAGCAACACAATTTAAAGATAAGAGACATATCTATAACAAATAGCAACTGAGCATGGCCTGGGAAGAGGCATCAGAGTTTCTGGGAACACAAAGACAATACCTGTGAGAAGGATTGTGGAACGGCCTATCTGTGGGAGCTGCTAGTAGGCCTAGAAGGGGAAAAAAAAGAGGTAAAAAGGCAGCACACTAAAACTCCAGGTCAGAGGGGAGTCAGTTTTTAAGACTCATACACAGCTTCTTCCAGCTCTCTAAAAAAGCCCAGCTAAGGTGCCTAGCTCTGGGGACCAACAGCTCTTCTTCAGCTGGGAGAGGGGCACACTTTCTGCAACTGATGTATAACAGCCTTAAAACTCTTATCCCAAATAGAACATCACTGGCTTCAGGACTTCTTTCCCCTCCCATTCTTGACTTTTCAGATGTTAGCCTAAGCAACTTTATTCATCTTACTTCAAGGCAGAAAAGCAACTTGTGCAGGAGTTTACACAAAAAGGTTTAAGAAACTTAAATTCTCCTGGTAAGTAGATTTTGCATTTTTCTGAGAACATCTTTAAATTTTCAGACTGCAAACACACACCTGTGTCCACAAACAGTATTTTATAAAAGCATTCCACTCATTTTATCCACTGCAGGTTGTTGTGGCTACCCACTCCCTCCTCGATTCACTATGGCATATTAGCATCTTACAAGGGTGACAAAATCATTCATAAATTATTCAAAAACCAATTTCTTGATTTCCTTAAAGCAGTTGGGCAATTAGGAATATGTTAGTTGGAAGATACAACTAAAAGTTTTTTGGAGAAACTTGGCTCTGTGCAGTTTCTCCAACTTACCTGTCTCCTTTTCCCAGCATTTATAAAATAATATTTTAAATACATTTTTAAAACAAATAAAATTTTAAAATAAATCAAAGGAAGACTAACATTCTACTTGAAATGCCACTATGTCGACACTTTCTTTGATCATTCACAGTAAACATGGCCAAAGTTTTAATTTCTGCTCAACATTTATCTTTTGTTTTAAAATGTTTTTCCCCACCTCCCAGCAGGAACACAGACCCACACAACTTCTTTATTTAGCTGCTTTGTGTTTATTTTCTTCCTCAAATCCAGCTTTACTATATTAGTCTATGGATGTATCATTTAACTTCTTCTGCTCTACCAAAATAAGAAGGTTCAACCTTTATTTTGCTCTAGCAAAAGAGTTTAACATTCATTTAAGAATCACTATGTATCGAGATGTATAGACAACTCCCTTGCCATTAGCACAAGTATCAAGACCAGTCACATCAGACTCCTTTGCAGGTGGATGTAAGATGCATGAAGTCTGAAAGGGCGGCAGGTGAAGGAGGGGAATTGTTGTCATCGTGTTTTTCTGTGCTGCTCCTTTTGAAATGTGTGGGAATGAAAGACCGTTCCAATGATTACCTTTCAAGCACAAAAAAATGACCAAGGGTCAGTCAGCTAGAGCATTGTCAGTTTTAAAGACATGAAGTCCTTTAAACTTCACATTCAGTACTTTCTCTTGATGTGGAAATGAAAGGTTCAGAGCAACTTTTTTTTGTGTAGTGCCCTAAACCTAACATTTCAACTTAATTGGATATAATTATCAGAAGAAACTATTAACACAAAGTTACTCCTTGTAAAGCCTGAACTATCTCAGCAAAGAAAAAGACTGACTTCAACCAAATTGAACCCAGAAATCACATGCTGGGGACAGGATTAGTCCAACCACATTAAAAAACACCAAACTGAAAGAGCTCTCTGAGTTATCAAATCTACTACAACACACAACAGCAAAATTTAATACTTTCCACAAGATATAATTTAGCTCAAGCCTAAAACTAGCTAGATAGCTTTGTCTCTATATTCCCAGAGGAGTGTTGTTCCAGAAGCTGACCAGTTTAACATCAAGAACCTTCTGTAATTTTCAAAGTAAATGTCTTAATGTCCAAACTATTCACATTATTATGCCAACACTGACCTTGATTTTACATATATGTTCTCTTTTTTTCCATTACTGGAAGTGATAAAGGAAGCCAAGTTTTGGAGTTGTTCTCATTCCTTAATTCATCTCCCATAGGAAATGCTTTCCAGTTCCCATAATCCTTCCCTGAACCCATTCTTAGGAAAACATGTAAGACCAAACCCATATAAATCCTCAAAATATAAGTCTGAGTTGGAACTACATTACTGAAAACCAGTCTCACCTGGTTTTGGTTCCATGATTTATTTTCAAAATTAAAAAACCGTTATGCATTTAAACCACACTTTCATAGCCCTACGTGCCATTATCAGCAGCACATATTCTCCAATTGATATTCACAAAGATGGTTTCTCTTGTGATGTGCCCAGTAATTTTGATCTTTACTCCATTACAATTACCTGTTTCCAGATTCAGCACTGCAGAACTCCACCACTGCCTCACAGACTTAACGCCTTTCACTGAACTGACATCAGTCCAAGTGGTTTCTGCTTCACTAGCATTTCCTGTAAGTTCTTACAGCAACACTCTAATAACATTATAATATCAAGTACTATAATGCCACTCAATAACATCTATTTCTAGGTTGCAGTTGTATCCTTCAATATGCATGTTCTGCTATGCCTGCTATGCTATTACCTTATGGCTGCAATATCCAGTCTAATATTTTGCAATTCAAATTATTCCTTTTTATATCTCAAGCTCTTAGTATTTGCATAAAAGTGTTTCAGCTTTGCTTGCACTTCAGCTAATACACAATCTTAACTGCACTGAAAGCTGGCGCAGTCGTAACCAGTAGTTATACACTTGACTACTATTCTCAGAAATATTTATTGCATTTAACTTTTATTCTAATAATTGTCTGTTGTTCTGTACAGTTACATCACTTTATCTGCTGCAGCATCCTTGGATTTCTACCTCTTTTCATGTATGCTTTAAAGAAAAACAAATAGGCATTAGGCAAATCTATCACATTTCTCAATTTCAAGTTCTTCTACAGCAACAGCTTAAATTCTTAATGCCAGCAAGCCATTTCTCTGGAGAATGCAGTTTGATCTTATCTTTTCAAAGACTCCTCTTCCAGTAAATGCATTTTAAATGGTCAAAATGTTCAAATCCTCTCTGTAGGAAAAGGTCTCAAGTGATAAATCTCTGTTATCCTGTTACATCTTTGTTCTAAGGCCTAGGAGAGCTCTGTTCGATGCCAAGTAAGCCTACACATATGACATGCAGCTTTTCCAACCCCAATGCACTCTTACAAAAGAAATCTCCAACATCTCTGCAGTCATAAACATCTTGCTCTCCATTAGCCAGATTTCTCTTCAGCCTTGTTTCTTGTTTTTTAGCACCTCAAGCTTACTGAATAGACAGGTTATATTGATTTACCAGTGGAGTTCCCAGCTCATCTGTAGAGTTAGAATTTTGCAAATGCCTATCTCTATATTTACATGCCTTTATCTACATACATACCACTATGCCAGAGTCTTAAGTGACCTCAAGCCTGTAAGCTTTTGATCTCTCCATGACAAAGCAATAAAATAAACAAAAGAGGCTAGCAAGCTTGGAAAAGAGGTTAATTGCAACTTAGTATTTCTTTCACCTTCCCCCACTCCCAAAGTAAAATGGGGCATGACCGTCACCAGCATGAGTTACATGAAGCTTCTAGTGACTCATTCTCTAACCACGAGTAACAGGGGCAGGGAATCTCACAGAAAAATACAGGGATGATTTCTTAATATTCTCCCTTTTTAAAAGTTAGCAGTCGTACTCCTCTAGATACCAAAAATCCAAATATCCAACTAGAAATTTAAGGCAGTAAATATTCGAAGCCACAGAAGAGGATGTGACATTTATTCTCTCCTCACAGCAAAGCAATGCAGTCTCAGCTGATAAAACTTAAGGGTACTACCATAGTAAGAAAGCTCTGAATCTCAAATGATGGCTTGTCACTTTTCTTAAGCAACAATTTCTATACTGCTCATGAGAGAAATGGGGACAGTTGCACTTCAAATATGAGGATGTCTAGCTGTTCTGATTTTCTTCTGCAAAATTAGTGACTTTGTGTTTTGTGAATCAATGGATAGCTCTTAGATGCTATGATATAGATGGAGATAATCAACATCAGCATTTTTAGTACTTCAAAAGATACACTTGCAACTTTGAGGTTAGAGTCTTAGACTTCTGTGAGTCTGTCTGAACTGAGAGAACAGGCTCAATACTTCCAATAGTCTAGTTTAAAGCTTTTAAAGAAAGGTATCTGCATATATTAAGCTTTCTGGTGGAAATAGGAGGCTTAGTGTGGTGTAATGCTAAAGTAATTGTGCCCATAAACTTTAGATTCTGTACAAAAATACACTTGTTTTTTAATTAATGTAGTGTTTTGATAGTGTTCCTGTTTGCATCTTCTCTATAGAGAAAGTCAAGTGCTGATATAAACAAACTTTATGGTTGTATGCAACTGCTACTTTACTTGCCCTTCCCCCATTTTTAGCATGATATAGTAGTAGAAAGAAACAAAGTATACTAGCTACTGCTGCATCTCTTTTCCATTATGAATAGGATAAAGAGCTCAGTGGAAAAGAGAAAGATGCTGTGTGTCTTTAAGAGTCACACAATGTTATTGCAAGCTTTGTTACTAAGATTGAGAGAGCATGTAAAATGAGTAGAATTATTTGTAGTTACTTAAGTATGTGTGAATAACGTTTGTGCTTAACAGTGAAAACATGAAGACCAAACATCTTCAGAAAATATCTGATAAAAAGATTTGTTGCTTTTATAGAAGGAAATACATGATTTCATACTAATGCCAAATACTGCTACAAACACAAGAGGGAACACAGCTTCTACCACATCTCCTAATAGTGCACAACACTCATTCTCCCAGGGCATTTCATGGCCATCAACTGACTCTGTCAAGGAAGTCTGGCCCTCCTGCAAGCATCAATCTAACCCTGTTTCTTGTCTACTCATCATCCCTTTTCTAGCAGTTATTTAATTTCAGGCACAGTATAAGCCACTAGTTACTTGCCTAAAACACATATTCAGACACATCCAGTAAAACAAGAAGAGCATGTTTGATACACACTACATTTTTTTTAAAGTCAAAATAATAATCCTACTAGTAATTTACAATTAGTTTCTAGATTATTTTTCAGCAAATGACAGAGCTCAGACTTACCACATCCACCTGAACACAAACACACCTCCATATTATCAACCTTACTTACTGCCATTTTTAATCCAGCTTGATATTCCACATACTGGCTATATTTATAATACACAGGTCAGCAAACTTCTGGCCTGTCTTTGACGATCTTTTCTTTATTACTTATTCCTTTTCTTTAACATTCCAGTACCTTTTTTTAATCCAGCTGCAACTTTGAGATTACTTTGAAGATAAACTTGGCAACTTGTATTTCATAAATATTATAAAAAGGTGGAAATTCAACATAGACATGATGCAGGTACAAGGAAGCTAAGTGCTAGCTTGTAAAGAAGTTGCATGCATGAATTGATGGGATTAAAGGAAAAACTGCTTACTGAAAAGCTGAAGTAAGACTGATCATATAAAAGATAAGTGGGATATATAAACACATGTGATACCTAAACTAATCCATCTGGAATAAAGAGACCAACTCACTGATAGGACTTCAAGGCAGCATTAGATAAATGACTGAGAACATAATTCTGGTTTAAGCCTGGGATCAGACAGCAGGTAAGTCTCAGCATGCCTCAATACATCTGTATTTTTTCAGATACAATAGGAACCAACTTGTAACAATGCACAACTTTCTTATTATGACTTTTACAAATTTTAAAAAACACTAAACAGCCTATCCAACTCCAAAAAGCTCTTGGGCCAAATAGAGAAAATAGGGAGTCTAGATGTGCATTCTTGAATAAAAACTAATAAGGAAATTCAGTAAAACTTTTAAATTTACTTATCACATTAGCAGTTTTTTAAGTATTACAGCAATTTCTACAGCAGCCTCCATGGGATAAGATAATGCTATACCCTCAGAGGACAGGAAATACTGAGGCATCAAGTTCTGCTATTGAGGAGGAAAAGAAAAAGGCAAGCTAATCACAAAATAATAGGTAAGAGTAATGCAGTGCTCTCCCAGGGACACCAAACCAAAAAGCTGCTAAGACAAATAAAAAGAAATAGAACAAATTTTATTTACTAACATACAAATCCATAGTTTCTAACTTATGAAACTCATCAAGAAGACACAGATAGCTCAAGATTTCTTTCACAGCAAATCTCTGTAGATGCAGTTAGGACTGTTATAAATGGGGTCCCACATGTCCAATATCATAAACCACAAGATTAAAATTTAGCAGCAATTTTTAACTGAGGTATAAAATAACAATAATACAATCATATATAATGAAGTGGTTACAAAGAGTGATTTGGCAGTGGTTTGGTCAGATGAAGCATAAGCAAAACCCATCAGGGTATAGGGAGGGCTTCCCACCCTGCCTCCCATACAAAAGACAAAGGATCCAAACACAACTTAAATAAGGTATGCTAATACATATTCATCAATAGTTCCTCCTATTTTCACTTCTTGAACTCTACATCACTCTACTGCACAGCACATGCTCTCATTGTTGCTATGGGGTCTTCTGGTCTCTTTGGGGGGTCTTCTTGGAGGAAGGCCAAAGGTCTTCCTCACATGTCCTCCGGATAACCTGGCAGGTGGCACATGTGCACTAAGCTTGGTATAATACAAGTAAGCACTATGTTCCAAATAAATCTCATTTATTTCATAGATAAGACCACTATTTTAGACTCCCTGTCTGGAATGGTCCCAATTTATTAATATTCAAGATTGATCCTGCTCTCGGACTTGTCTTTTAAAATTCAGTTGATGCCAGTTTTGGTTTGGGAGTCAGTTCCTAACTTCCTCCATTCCCAAGGCCAAATCCAACTCCTGTATCCTGCTTCCCACATGTATTCTTGAAGAAACTCATCTGCTTCATAACATTAATCAGGTGTACTTTTCCAATTATTTTCCCAAATAACTGATATAATTACAATTTATTCAGGACAAATCATATTCATTTATCACAGGAACAAAATCTGCATATTGTGGATATTATATGCACAAGAGTGCATATTCACTCTTGTTGGGCTCTATGTTTTATGCAAAGAAAGAAGAAAAAGAAGACATCATAGGGGAAACTCTAAGCTACCAAGCACTGTGTAACCAAAGCCTCTCACAAATAAATCTGACATAATGCTGCAATAGAAAACTACAGTTATTTCCAAAGGTTTTGTTTCAATGAAGAACAAATATTAAGGCTATTAACAGACTCTTTAGAGCTAGATTCATCCTAAAGAGCAAATTTTTTCATGTAATAAGGGACCACATATATTTTTGATAATTCCCTTTGGGCTGCTACATGCAACATAATGCCTACATTACAATGCTTACTCCATAAGATCAAACAGCTTTCAGATACCTTTGTGAGTCAGGACAAGGCTAAGCACAGAAACAAAAACAATATATACATATATAACACATAATTGTCAAGTATGTGTTACAGAATTACTTCTAAAGGAAAAAGAATTACACCCCAATTACCTTACGTGAGCTTAGTGTATCAGGGCCCTGTCTTCAAAAAATTCATGTTTGTTGCTTCTGATTTTTTCCCCTCTTCTCTGAAATTTTCAATTTTCTACAGATCTTACTCTCTCCAACCAACAGCATTGAATTTAGCAGCAACAGTCTAAAACTGCTATACTTCTGGTTGCCACTCCTCCTTCCTTGGGGAAGGCACCACCCCCACGGCAAGAGGACAAAGAAAAAGATATGCTAATTCTCAACACCTGCTGTTCAACACAACCGAGCACCGGTGTCAACACTAAGTAGAACACCTGGCTGGGACCAGTAACAGCCAAAACATTTGTTTCTGCTGCCCAGCACTAACACCATAACTACCCAGCCAGTAACTTCCCCAGCAACTTCAGCAACACACAGCACAGCTCATTGCTTTCCATTCTACTGTACAAAGCCAGGGAACAGGGATTTCAGGATGCTTAGTAATAGAACTTGGATTTAATGTAATTATGTTCCTTTTAAACAGAGATGAATCATAATCCCTGAAGGTTATGACTTTCCATACTTGCAAGACTGCTCCTGACAGGTTTAGTTCCTGCAAGAGCATAGCTGATCACAATCATTAAACAAATACAAAAACCACACAATCAAGTAGATGAATGTATGCAAATAAACAATTTCCTACAATCTGAAGGGACTTGTTGCTATGCCTAGAGAATGCCAGAGTCTTATTTCTTAACCTAAAATTTAAGCAAAGCATTCAAAAATAAATTTCTCTAGCCTCCTGAAGTACTGATTATCTAAGTCCAGCTGCTTCAGTATCTGTGTTGTTTTCTGTTGTCAATTTTCTCTAGACATGTTCACTTTATGAGAGCACCTAATCAGTCCCACTGAGTCCGATTACAGACTAGACATGGCTTACTACAGACTGGTGTCCTTCTGTTCGCAAAAAAAAATGAATCATTCTTCAGATTGCTCTTTACAAGGAGGTTCTGTATTCCTAAAAGTCTTGGTAAATAAAATAGGCCTGGAAATCACAGATAGATGGGTGTTAGTGCTGGGATCCTGCAAATGCTTTTCTTTTCAATGACTGCTCACTCCATTGATATTCTTTTCAATGACTGCTCACTCCATCAAGACTACATAGCTTCACTTTTGCTTCTCTTTCACCCTAGTTCTCTGCTGCAAACATGCTAGCTAACTAGAAAAAGAAAGAAAAAACCCACATCCTATCTGAGTCTTCATGTTGAATGAGCCAGTGTATGGTATATGTGCAGAGTAAACATTTCAGACATATCAGAAACAGCAATGATTTACTTAATGAATTGTGAAACAGGGAATGCTCCTTACTCACAGGATTTTCATCTCAAAGGGACCTGGTCCTACATGGGAATTCTAGTCCTACATGTTGAGCATTGGAAGACTCAGACTCTTGGACATAGATTATAGACCTGACAGCTTGTTAATTTTCCTAAGGAGCTGTGTGGTGGTTTTAAAGTTGCAAAAACATTAGTGTGTCTGAATACCCGTGCTTCCCAGAAGGAAAGTAATTCTTCATTTCCAGAATGAAAATGGTACTCTAAGTGGTATGTTCTCTCACTTTGATGAAGAATGCCATTTCTGTACAGGCTGTCCCGACTGGAAGGATATGAAGAATGGAGTAGCTAATTAACAAACACTTCTGGTAAAGAGACAGGCAGCACCAGTAATTCCTTTTTCTGCTCCTTACACTCCACTGCTGCTACCAACAAAAATCAAGCTGAGCTGAATGCATGAAGGAGCAGAAAGCAACAAATGAACCACTTCATGAAATTTCCTTCAGGGAAAAAAAAAATCTCACATCAATGTATTATTGATAGAGGACAGAAAAAACACTGTGAGGAATCAGCCAAATTTAATTTAAAAATATCATCTGAAGAAAAAGTGGATGTTTAATTCTGAGAACATTTTCTAGCTGAGTTAACATTCTGAATAGAGTATTAATGTTGAGACAAGTGACAATTTCACATACATTTGAAAAAATATTTAAAACTACAATAATGAGTTAAGTATTTTGTCCACGGCTGCAGCAAAATCTGCGGAGTGTATTGGGTAGTGTATTATTTATTTTCAGAAGTAAGGAGATCAAACACACAACACAAGCATTCAAAGAGTTTTCTTGGAGCTCATCACTGTGCCAAGATAGAAAGAGCTGTAGGTACCCAGAAGCCCTAAGAAAAAGGTTAAAAGCTGCTGGTTATATAGGGGCACAGCACCCTCTGACACTGGGATGAACATGGAAGACAGCTGGCATGTAAGTAATGGAGACTTGCCTTCCACTAAGGGCATTAATTATGGCATCCTAGACAAAACCTAACTCCCAGACATATACCTAGAATTTCCTTTACAGTTTCAGATAGATACTGTTCTTCTCTTTGTCCGTAATGGTGGCTATGTAGTTCTGTTAAATGGCTTCTGCATTCTACCCCAAACATAGTAAAGATAAAGAAAAAATCCAGCAACAGAAAAACTGGCACATACCAGAATATAGTTCAAGTATCTGGTTGCACAGTGTTTGGAATCACTTCAAAGAGAAGAGTGAAGGAGGGGAATAGTATCAAAATTAAATGTTTCACTTCTCTATTCTGGACTAATCCTTAAAAGAATCCATAATGTGTCTGGTAGTAATTTAAATTCTCATCTCAGCAACCAAATGGTCCTACATTCACCCCAGGGAGAGAGGTGCTGGAACCAATCTGAACATAAGAAGCAATTTACCCAAAGCACCTTATGCTCGGACTTATCTGAAGAGCACATAGATTGAGGCATTAGCTCAAAACTGACATAAATTAGAGCAATGCCAATTGAGCCTCAAGGGAGAAACATAATAGCTTCATCTTCCACTGTCCCAAAATCCAATACTGTAATGCTGGTCTTGCACTCCAAAGAGGATGCTCAGGGGTGGGACATATATTTAGTGAGGAGGAAAAGAGCCCTCCAGACAAAATATATCTCAGGTTTCACAGTTACCTGGCATGGCTGCAGCAGTGCCAGGCCAAATTTTCACAGGAGACACCTGTGTCACCAGCTGCCATGTATCACAGACTGGGAACATTGTTCTAGGACATTTCATACATCTTAAGACATATTAGTAACATTTATGCTGTCTATTTACTACAGCAGAGCATGTAAAACAAAAAAGAAGAAGATGATAGTTTACCTCCTAATATCTGCTTAGCAGTAACCACATTTTACTGTAACTCTTTGCCATACCCAGCCAGAGATGAGGTTGTCTCTTTTTAGGTCTGACACTGTCTGGCAGCTGCTTTGCTGTTTTTCTTACATGACAGGCATCACTGAAGATGATTTTAGAAAATGCTTTTGTTAATTTGTTTTGTTTTCATTTGTAAGTCTTCAGCTTAAGTGAAAGACTAAATGCAGATTCAAGCATTCATTTAAATATATGTCAAAAGTTTGAAATGCTATCATACCAAAATACTTCCATCAAATCTTTTATCCATAGGAAAGGAAATACAAGGAGGCCTAACTTGAGGTCAAATGTCATTTATTAAATAAGCACAGGTCCCACTGACAGCTGGGTTCTCTGCCACTTTATTACATTTCCATGGATGCTGAGAAAACAATTAATATATCTGTCTAGCAATTTGCATTTTTAACAGAAAAGAAAGGAAGAAAGCTAATTTTTTAAAGGAAGAACGCAAAATAAAAGTGGTTAAAGAAATACTACAGTAAGTTCTGACCCTTAGATCACTGGCTAGAAAAGTATAATTTGCCTCTTTTTATGTCATCAGAGGACTCAATCCCATAGTACCAATTCTGCCCTCTTCCTTGGTAGAATCTGCTGAGTTGTGCTTCAAGGAGTGAAGAACACCAGACCAACAGTGATTGCTGGCAGATGGACACAGACTCCAGCTCAGCACTGCACTTGGGAGCAGTGTGACTTTTGTTGTTGATACCAAGTTAGGTGTTTCAGTGAGAACATTCAGGAAACTTTATTGGATGACAAGTCATCCAGTAGAATAAACACAGTTGTCCTGTACCAACTGATTACAGAATACTCATCATCCTTCTGTTTCATGGTGGAACTCAATACTACCTCGCAGTAGTATGCTCTTCTCTTCTATGTATGCTCTTCTGCCTGTCTTTTTCTGTCACATTGCTTAATTAAAATTATTTATTCCTGTGTTAGACTGAAAAATTACAGTCACATGGGAGAGACTGGATTTAATTTTTTTGACTATGACTTGCACAAGATTTTTGATAGACATGCAACTAATCTGTAGGCTACCCAAAATAAATTGCATAGAACTTTTTATCATAAAAGCCTCAAAAACTGAGGAAGAAATCGATGTAGACAGCAAAATCAACGAAAAGGTTGTCACTTCACCTCCAGTGACCATCCTTCTAATCCTTATAAAATATTCTCATCCTAACCCCTCATACCAACCTCCTAATTCATGTCATTACAGGAACTACCTAGTCTTTCTTCTCACAAAATTAATTTCCACCATTTCCCACATTAGCATTCTCTAACAAAACCATTCTGTTCCCAAATCTTTCCCAGTTTCCCAGCATCTTACCATGTTTGAGGCAGACATTCTCTAAAATACTCTTAGTTTAATCTATCCTACTATTAAATACAAAACAAACAAACAAACCCAAACACCAACAACCTTATTTCAGCCAGAAACACCATATTTTTAGTTGTAAAGAAAGTAATTAAACCCCATGCATTCAGTGTGAAGAATAACACTACATTTTAGATTAAGGCAGAAAACTACCACTACAAGAATGAAGAGGAAGAAATATTTCAGTATATGGCAATATATAGTCCGAACCAGATCATTATGTAATTCTTAACAATAGGGTACTACAAGTTAGCTGAAGAATAGGAAACTGAGCTGGTGAGCAGCTACCAGCACACAAGTGTCTCTGCACTTAGGAACAGAGGCAAAGGGGAACCAGAAGAAATCTTACCAAAAAATTCTTTAAAGGAAGAATTCAAATTCAAACAATAACTCAAAGCAAGACTATTAATAAAATCACCAATGTGTTCTGGTTTTAATAATAACACAGATTTAATATTGAAGACCTTAATTGAAGTTAATAACTTCATCTGATCTGAACCTTCTGTTCCAGTGAAATCACCAACTCTGACTAGCGAACTGCCCTGCAGAGTGAAATTTAAAGCAGATCCAAGGAGACAGCTCTTCCACTATGTCCTACTTCCATGAATGGAAACTAGAGCTGCAAAACACCAAGTTCGAACCCAGAGCAGCACAGAAATAAGAACTGTGCCAATGCAGACCTTAACGTAGTGCTGCCACAGATGACAACTTTCAAGTTTTGTTTTTCCAGATTAAGGTAATTTCAAAATCTACAAATATGGATGTTAATCTAAATTCCTTCCAACTCACTGTTTATTTAGTTCCAATGTAATCTAACTTCTGGCAGTCACATACAAAGGAAGATTTTATGCCTTATCCCTTAAGCAGAGTGATTAAGAAGCACCAAAATTCCAAAGGAACTATGAGAGATATCTTACCTATTTCATCTGCAAAAATGACTGTAAGCTATTTCTTATTACATTGAATTAAATATTAATATTCCTTAATGTTACTCTTAACATTAAGTTTAATATTAAATCCACAACTAAAAGTAAGACTGGAAAATTATTTGCAAAAACTTTTAAAGAATTATGCCCTTTAACAATATGTACTCGAAGTTGAACTCAGTTTCTATTACCAGGAATCACTGTCCCACTGAGCTAGCAGGGATACACATACTCTGACTCAAAAACATTTTCATTTTTGACATTTCCAAACCGCTGTCAGAGAGGCACAAGGTAGCTCAACTGTACACAACAGGAAAAGTGTTCATAGTTATAAGCACAGGAGCAGAAACTTCTATAAGAATCCTTATTTCTGCCTTTTGGCTTCCACATGTTTTCTCCCTTTCTAACCTTTTGGCACAATTTTATATATGTCCATTTATACAAAAGCACTCCGTTCTAGGCTCTTCCCCCCCAGCTTCAGTAATGTAACTAATGCATGTATATATGCCAGTAAGAATGGCAGTAATTTATGAAGTAATGCTGCTATTTTAAAATACCATATTATTGCAGTCTGGCTTGCTGTGACCCCGAGTCCAGTCCAGCTGGGGCGAACATGATAAAAATAGAGGGAAAGGAACAATGGAGTTGTCTGAAGAATAAAGAACTTTAATAGCAAAATAAAAAACATAGAAACCACACAATCTTAGGGGCAAGATCCAAAGAGGAAGGGGTGCAGCAAACAACAATATATAGGGGTATTCTGAAGGCAAGGGTCCAATCACACGCGCAAACTAAGAACATGACCTTGTATGTGACAGGTCATGAACTAACTGAGAACAAGAACCAGAAATATGACCCATTATATAGTAATTCCATTACTCTGTAAGGGAGTACCAACTCCCCTGGCTACACTTCTCTCCATGACCTGACCAGCTATCTCCCTTTCAGCATCCCACTTCCCATAGTCTCGGGTTGATGCCTCCTGTATATACCACCGAGGCTAAGCCACTATTCATCCCAGCCAGTTCCATTCCCACATCATATTTTGTAACAATTTAGCATACCAAGTACAAATAAAAATGTTCTTGAAAACTGAAGGTTGAAATTATTATATAGATTCATTCTGAATTTTTAGGATTACATTGACTTTAAAGTTTTAGATTTGGCAGCTAAAGGTACAACACAGTCTCAAGTTCACACATCTTTACATTCACCCATCTTTACTTGAGCCATTGAGTGCTTCCCTAGGCAATCCAGTCCAGAAGTTTCTATTTCCCTATGCTTCTCATGTTACCAGATGTTAGGCTGGTAATGCTATAGCTACAATGGTACAATTACAGACAAGGCAAGGCTTACAGTCCAGGACAGCACCCACACTACCATAAGCTGCATAACCTCATCAAACAGAGTTTGCTTCATTGCAAATGATGGTCACAGAATCACAGACAAGTTTAGGTTAGAAGTGACCTCAAAGATCATCTCCTTCCAATCCCCCTGCCATGGGCAGGAATACCTTTCTTTAGACCAGGTGGCTCAAAGTCCCATGCAATCTGGCCTTGAAAACTTCCAGAGATGAGGTATCCACAGATTTTCTGGGCAACCTATTCCAGCATCTCACCACCCTCACAGTAAAGAATTTTTTCCTAATATCTAATCTACACTTGCCCACTTTCAGTGTTAACTCATTACCCCTTGTCCTGCCACTCCATGCCCCCAGGGTCCTGTTCCAGCTCTCTTGCAGCATCTTTAGATTGCTGTAAAGGTCTCCCTGGAAACCTTCTCTTCTCAAGGCTAAACAGCCCCACCTTTCTCAGCCTGTCTTCACAGGAGAGGTGCTCCAGCCCTCTCATCATCTTTGTGGCCTCCTCTGGACTTGTTCCAACAGGTTCACATCCCTCTTATCCAGAGCTGATGCAGCACTGCAGGCAGTCTCATCAGAGCAGAGTAGAGGGGCAGAATCCCTTCCCTTGACCTGCTGCCCACAGGGCTCTGGATGCAGCCAGGGTATGGTTGGCTTCCTCTGCATCCTTCTCTCTGCCCTAAGGATATTCCAATAAATAGGAAAAAAAATTCAATTCCTGCTACAGATCTCGGCTTTCCCCTTACTTAGGAGTGAAAAATATGATGAAAAACAGTATCAGAAATTTGGCATAAAATATATTTTAAACTCACAAATTTTGGAACTCATGCTGTTTGTACATTTTTAAAGCAAAGCCAGAGAAAGGTTCTAAATGTTGCATTTATAGATAAAATGTTAGTTTCTGTAGAAAAACTAATGGGCTTTCAATATTATTCTTTAGTAAATGGGTTAAATAAATTAGAATTTTGGGTTTGGACTTTTTTTTTTGGTCATTGTTTTTAATTAAGTTGGTCCCTTGCTTGGAGCAGCCAGAGTTGTTTACCCACAATGACCATGAAATACCCTGTGCTTGATGGTATAATTATCTCCTCATTGCCTGGTAATTCTTTTAAGGCTTTTTTTTTTCCAATGTGGCACAGCAGACAAGAAGAATAATCTGTCTCTCTCAGTCTAATCTTATGAACTTCCTTAACACTGTCCCCTCCTTCACATATGACAACTTTTAAATTGATGGATTAAGGCAGTGTCCATTTCCAAAACAGTATAAATTATTTTATTTTTTCAGTTACCTGAACCACTGCAGTCCATGACCTGTACAGACACCTGCTGCCTACAGACATTACAGGATCTGAATTTTGTTTGTTTGGCTGCATCATCTGTCAAACGCAGAAAATTCTACTGTCAAAAGCATGGCAAGTTCCATGCACCTCCCACCTCAACATTGTCTGATTCTGTTAGTGGTCTGGCTGTGACGAGAACTAGGACGAGATGAGGTCTGAAAGCTATGAATATCCTTCACTGGGCTAGAATGGGAGCAACACTATTTGGACAGAAATAGAACAAGCTGAAAGGTAACCATCCATGAAGAAAAAGGAAAATCCAGTTCTGCTGACAAGCGGGCAAGCAGGCTGTAGTATGACAGAGACTTTACTAGCTTTTGGTACTAAGAAACACTTCTCATTAAGTTCCAAAAAAACAACTATATGCACCTTTCATTAAAAAAGAAAACACAGATTGCTCAATAGTATGTAAAAATAGAATTTACTGTAGTTGAAAGAGGCAGCCAGCTTATTTTCTCTTAGACACAGAAATTCTCTAAACACAAACAGGAACAAAACAAACTTTCAGGTAAGATGTAAAGTAGCCAAGCACACAAAGACTCATCTTCATTGTTAAAGATTCAGGAAAGCTGCAGCACTGAGACTGGTTATGGCATACTCCTTTTCCCAGCTGGTAGGCAAATTTCTATTAGCCCTGATGTTTTTATGGCTTCCCAGAGGTGTCCTGCTCTGTAGACACCAGCTCTCCTCCAGGTCCCCACTGTCATTCAACAGAGGCACATCTTATCTTGCCTGTTCAAGGATTCAAAATTCCAGTCTGACACTAAGCCAAATAAGGGTTTCCAAGATGAAACCTTCCTACCAAAATATCAGCACACTTGGGTTTCTCTTACCATCTCGTCCCTTCTGTGCATTTTCAGAATCAACATATGAGAGGCTAAATTACTGCTAAGTTTTAAAATTTCATTTTTAAGTGAAGGTTTTATCTATTTTTAGAAAACAAAACCCAAAAGCCAAGATCTTCTGAAGTTCTTCCTTGAGCTGCAGCAAACCTACAGCAGTGCAAATGGGACCAGAATCTGCTCCCAACATTAAGGAGAGGTGAGAGATGTGTGACATTGCTGACTACACAACAAAGGCTTTTTTGAATTATTTATTACAGCAGAACTAACATCATCTGTGTCTAAAGCTGCAACACTGCTCCAAATACAGAAATGAAAAACTAGGGTCAAAACTGACAGGCTGGTATTGTCTTTTAAAATTGCTTAAAAATATATCTTCTTGCACTTCATAGTTCAATTTCCAAAAAAGTATTTCTAACTTAACCTTCAAACTTCAGCGAGAGACATTGCTCTTCCAGAACACAAAAAAAGATTCTCAAAGCTGATGTTTTTCAGAACTTAAGAAGCATCTGCCAAGAAAAATTCCCACAGACATGGGCTAGATCTTCCTCAGTGTTTTATTTAAAATGGGCAAACTGATTTATGCTTTAGTGTTTTGGCCCTCCTCCCCATCTGGAACAGTTCATGAGGATAAAGGTAGCTCTTCTTCTAAAAGGGTAAAAAAAAAAATGCCCCAAGAAATAAAGAGAAGGCATAAACATCAGATCTCTGCTTCAGGTAAAATTCAAAAGCATGTAATTATTTTAACATACCAAAATTGATTGTTAAGGTAATTTCAGAGCACTGAAAATGAGTAATCATAACTTTTCTTTTGAAAAAGAGTACAGTTTTTCTATATTTTACTCTTTATATAAATCTTTATAAATATTCATAGATAAGTCCAGGACATCTCATTAACACAGTGTTCAACAAGCAGACCAAGTGCTGAATTAGGTGTTTAAAATAATTATTACGAATTCTCAGAGTAACATGGAAACAATTGTAGCATGTTTTCTAATGAAATATCAGATTTCTTTAAATGTCGTAGCCAACAATGCTACCACCTAGAAGAAGGATCCACGATTTGGTTCTAGTAGACAAAATAAGTGAAGAATTCCAGATGGGTTGACTTCCTTTTGTTTCCACTGCTCAGGTAAGACGTGACTTGTTTCCAGAACCTCTGGAAACTGCTTTGCTTAGGCTAGGGTTCACCACTTTGCTTCCCAAATCAGCATCAGTAATTCCTTCCGTTTTCACCCATGGGTTATAAAACACAGCCCAAACTGGACCACAGGATTTAATTTTTCTTATAATCATGGTTGCAGTGAGATCTTTGGACATCAAATCAGACAGTTTATTTCTGGAATATGTTTTATACAGGTCTAAAGTAAGCTACCATTTAATATTGTTTCAGAGTCTCTATTCCTTTCACCCTGTGACTCAGTCAGTGTTTTTCCATATTCTGCTTTTGTCAGGGATCTGCTCTGTCAGGTTTGCACACATCTTTAGCTCAATCTTCAGCTGCAAATTATTATTAACATTAACATTGTATTAATATTGCCATTCACAATCCTTCTTTTTTGGTAAACTGTGCTTAGCATGCTTTTACTTTTGTGCAGGATTACCACAGCTTGCCATTCAATCAACACCAGTAAAAACAAACAAACAAAAACAGCCAGGAATGCTGAATCAAAACAATCCAAACTGAGACATGACATCTCAATTTACAATTGGAGTTCAAGCAATAACTAAGATTCAGAGCTGCCAAGGAGAATTTATGCCAGGTTTCCTTTGCTGAAACTATGAATGATAAACGTTTAGGCCAAATTTCCCAAAGATTACATGACCATAGAGGGTCACTACTTAAGGTGCCCTCCAGGATCCATACATACATTCAGTAAGTCAGCAAGCACAGGTTTACTTGACTATCTACATTTTATACTGGTAAATCTTTCACATTATCTTCAAAATACTGATATGACAGATATCAATGGTACTGAACTTTTTTTTTTTATGTAAAAACGATAATGGTATGAACTAAAAGAAAAGAAGGGGGAAGTGTTTCCTCACTAAATACTCCCACTGCTTCACAGTATTTTTGTGTCTTCTGCTTAAAATAAGTCATTATCAAAAGTTGGGATTTTATAAGATGTTAATTCTTCAAACATATTCAGCATATCCTGACTTGTACCTTATATATGTACAGTCATCTTCATTTACCATCAGATTAATTACTGATCAATTTTAATACAAGGTACTAAAGATATTTTCATGTGTATTTTGACAGCCTAAATTCATTTAATAATCTCAGCACGTGGACAGCTTGGCCTTTTACAGTACACAGCTCCAAAGAAGCTGTTGTGACTAGGCTTTTCACTTTTGTCAGAGAGAAAATCCAATTTATAAAAACACAGAGCTTTCACGGTGTTACATCAAACTGCTTTCTCATTTCACATAACAAAGCAGTTCAGGAACTCTGTACACATCCTTTACAGGCTGGGTCCTCTGATCTCTCTTGCTTTTTATGCTTTAGTAGGGAAATCTATCTCTAGGCTATCGCATCTTGATGGCACAGAAACTGATTTAAAGGTTTCTGTAAATGTTACTTTCTCCACCTTGATCAGAATTTTTGTCTAATCAGGCACTGCTGAAGGAAAACTTTTAAAGGACTCCAAACTTTACTAACAAAGGATGTACTTTGCTCACAGACAACTGTCCTAACTCCCACTGCCACTTAAGCTCCCTTGCAATGCTTAAAGAACAGTAAGATGCATTTGAGCTTTTTAAGACTCACAAATCTTAACATTTTTAAGAAAACTTATAGCCACAGCAACTGGGGATGGGGGAGATGTATATATATATCAGTTCACACATACTCTCACATTCTCTAAGTTAAAGACAGTAAACTCCAACAGTATATGCAATTTGACATCAGATTATGTACAATTCCAGTATTTTTGTTTTAAAATTAATATATGCATACCAGATCATCCTAGATAAATTATAAATGGCTATAATACAGCTACAAAAGGTTCAAATGAAGACTCATTGTTTCATCAGTTGACAGCTTCTGTCCTACAGTTAAAAATATACATCTCACATAACATTTTCAACTGTGTGTGGTTTTCCTAACCAAAAACTGCAAACACAAGCCAGTTAACCACACTAAAAGTGTAGACTGAATTTTCAGTATACCAGCTATCTTACAGTAAGTAGGTGCCCAAACACATTCCCTGACTCAAACAAGGCAAAGTCAAGAAAAATTAGGACCATAAAAAATAAGTGACCCCATATTTAAGAAGAGACTATGCAATAAAAATAGTCTTCTCTACAAAATGAACCATAAATGTGGCAGCTTCTATGGGGTTCATAAAGAATTCCAAATGTTTTTAGGCTTCTTCATATTTTACACTGCCACCTAGTGTACGCTGTATTGATATATTCCAAGCTTCCAACTATTGCCACCTGTGGTATCCAAAACCAAAACAACTTCTACAAAAACAGCTGTCATCACTTGTGTTTGTCTTACCTGGAAACTCTCCATTCCTAGTAGAAAATGTTGATGCTATCCAGCTGAAACAAAATAGCAGAACTTAAAGTAATCTGACATTGACAGCAGGAAAGCCAAAAAATATTTTCTAGAGTTAAAAATATATAATTCCTAATTGTTGTAGCTCTATGGCTAAAGAATTATCAAATATTAATTATTTGGAAAAATGTTTAATGTAGATTCGCTGAGTGAAAATTAATGCAAATTAAGCATCTGCACTTGTATAGAAACTACAGAACAAATTGAACAATATTTCTCAATTGCAGGTCGAACATTTACTTCAATGTTTACTTTTTTTTTCACCAGCTGTTTCTTCCTCATTTACATTCTCTGTCTTTATTGCAAGGTTCAATGGGTGGGTCACCATCTGATGATCCTTGTCACAGTACTCCTGTGGAAAGAGCTGCTGTGCAGGACTACAGGGGAGTTTGCTTTACAATCCCTTTTCACACAGAGGCAACATCATGGAATTCTCATTTCCAGCTAACCCAGAGAGGCTACGCCCCATGGTCATTCTAAAAAAAGCCACCAAGTTCTGTGTCATGACCGGCAGTAATACAGAAATTCCAGGTACAGCACAGCACTATAGCTGCCTTTTGAAGGGGGAAAAATAATACCCACCCCACACTCTTACTTGGCTAAAGCAAAAAGGCACTTCTTGGACACTACAATTTCTAGATTATTAATTTGAAAAATTAATTGAAATTAATTATCATCAATTGAAAGTGTTATGTTTTTAACTTTATTTTTCAATATTTTAAAATATAGTTTTATATTTTATATTTATGCTATATTTTTAAAACTATAAAAATAGCAGACTGAGGTTATTGTGAACATCAAATGCACTATCTCCTACTCTGTGTAAGAACCCATGTTCTCATTTACAGAACAACATGGAATAAACCAATAAAAATTATTCCAAAATTACATTTCTATAGCAGAGAAAGTTATTTCATCTTAAAAAACTCATATTTACTGACAGATGTTTTCTTTAGCCACTTACAAAAACACAAAGCAAACAGAACCTGTTACTGCTGCTACAGGAACACCATACAACACCAGAGCTGATGCATTCTGCTTAATGCTCCATCTGCACAAATGCACAAGATACAAAACCACATTTAACACCTAGATTTTACACCCATTTGAATGTTTCTGAGCCATTTTCATAATAGAAATATGTACCCTAGGTTTAGTGCATCTTACTAGCATTGCTATAATACACTAAGATCACACTTGATAACTAAACAAACAATACACAAACTTGATTGTACATGAACAGCTGTCAAAATACAATAAAAGCTTATTCCCTCCAAGACTTTCTTCCTCTTAATTGCCCTTTACATATCCACCTCTTACAGTCACGTTAAAAAACAGGGTCTTCATAGCACCTCATATTAAGAGACTTCAATCTATTTGCCAAAATAGTGTTATTGCAGCAAGAAACTCCAACTGACAAGAGTACAGATAACAGAATGAAAGAAATTGATCCAAATGAAAGTGGTTTAGTTATTAATATATGTTAAGTTTAAGAGAAAGTTCCCCCCAGACTGGCTTTACTGACATACTCAAGATAAATTTTCACTGAGGTCATGGTGAAATTTCATAGAAACAGGATACAAAACAAAACAAAAGACATCCATCAAAAAAGCACTGATGGATTTGATTTTTAATGCCATGGCACCCAGTAACAGAGCATAAACTCAGACTGCCAAAGTGACCTTGATAAACAGCATCACATTTAACACTTTGACATGGTACTATGTCAAGTAAGCACCTTTAGCTTGAGTTTTCTTATGTATTTCCATTTAATAGAGCCTGGTTCAACATTAAAAACAATCTAAAGGAACCTGTGGGGCAAATTCACTGACAAATAGGAAGACGCTTAGTTTGCCAGACTGAGACAAAAAGGCTTTTAACATCCAAACCAAATTTAAAACCTCCTGTGCAGAGACAGAGCTGAAGTGACTGTAAAAAGAACACTCCAGCCCAATCTCTTTGGATTCTGAAGAGTGGCAAGTTCTTTAGACTTTGGATCTGTAACACTTGAAAAGCAGAAATAATTATACATTTCTTAAAAGTCACACCAACTACACTGACACCAAACAATTCAAAATCCATTACTGAAATAGGTAAGCAAATTTTATCATTGTAAACTTGAAAACCCTACAGAGTAAGCAGATACAGTTTGTTCTATTCACTCCCTCTCAAGACATATTAATAATCATACCATGCACAGCATAAGATGTTCACTTCACTTTTCAGTATGTTATTTCAGCTACTGACCTGACCAAATCAACTGAATCTTCATTTGCAGATTATGGAGAAAATGGACTAGAGAATTCTACATCAGTAGCTCATACATTTTTTTTTCCTCTTCTAGCAAGCATTAAAAGCACAGTTCTCCAAATACCAGGAAACTAAAATCCACAAACCTCAAGACCCCTTTAGAATTGTCAGTATGGATTTTGTCAAAAGACAAACAAGTATTTTTAATTAAAGAATTTTTAATTAAATATTTTTAATTAAAATCCTGTATGACCGTGAAGACATCTCTGAGCTGAAGTCCAGCACCAATTGTGCAATCCAGCTGGCCTTTCACAATTCGCCTCATTTTCTGTAATATATCAACTATCCAGGACAGGAGAGCCTGAGAAGTTAACTGACCAGATCCTTACCCAGCTGAGTTAAGGAAGAATTAAGAATTCCCTTAAAAAAAAAAAAAAAAAAAGGCAAAATCAGCTGTGACTGCTGCTGGATAAAGAGATGGAGAAGTCAGGACAAATTACAAATTTGTAGTGAGATTGCCAGGTCTGTAGGTGAAATCAGAAAGTGTGGGGAGGGCCCCTAAACCCAGGGTAAATAGTACACAAGACACAAGGCCTGATGAGGCTAGGACTGCCAACTCATCCCAAGTAATATTCCACCCTTCCATCCAGCTCATGTTTTAAATCAAAGTGAGATTTACAAATAAATTTAAAAATCCAGGGAAGAGTATTTCATAGAATTTGGGTTATATCTGCCCAGATAACTTCAAGGAAAGAATCCTCTCTCAAAAGTGTAATAAATAACATTCACCATTCATCAATAATAACAATAAAATATTAGTGTAATACAAGATATTTAATAAGCGAAGCAAAACTAGCCCTTCCTAAAAATTTCCATCAGTCAGAGCATTTGACATACAGGAAGTGCTATGAAAATATAAGTTAGGGAGATATATGTAGCTAACTGTGTTAGCTATACAATGTTTAAGCTGTTTACCCAAGTGTTTAAGCATGAGGCCTCAAGTCATCAAAAGTTTTGAAGAAACTTCAGTGTTGGGAGTAACTGTCCATCTTCGGATTTGTCTCAGTAAACAATCTTACTTCCTCATGTAAATCTGCTACAAAAATTCAAAGAGTATTGTTTTCATATCTCTCTGCAGAAGTCATATGCTAAAAATATATATCCATAACAAGCTAAATAATTCAGCATACCTATCAATGTCACTATTTTGCCTCCAAAAATTCACAGTGAATTTAGGCCTAGGCCTACTCAAAAAATTACTTCACCTGCAGACTTTCTCACAGCCTCCACTCACTAATGTCAGTCAGCAGCACTGTCCTTTACAGGCTGACTTCCATGCTCCAGGCAGGTCTTCCACTCCTGTGGTTTTTGTTGGGGTGTTGGGTTGTTTTGGTTGGTTTTTTTTACTTCTTCTTCTTCTTACAGTACAGTAGACTTCTAGGCACTAAGCAGAGTATTAATCTTGCCTTTTTGGTTCACAAAATCTTCAACTAATGTGAAAACTTTCCATCAGATCTGAAGATAAGGAGACTATAGATCATAAAGGAGGATATGTAAGAGGTACTTGGATACAACTGCTCAAACGGATATACCTTAGGCAGAGGAAGACAGAGTTCTTTGATCAAAAAAACTAAAGCAGCTTCATGGATAAGTCTCGCCAGAGAAACAGCAAAAGAAGGATCAGCTGCACTTCCAAGGTTTCAGGAACCCATGGAGAACAGGAACTTGAAGCTTCAGTCAGTCCAAGAAAGCCAGTAAAAGAAAAGATGTATTTTCAAGAAAGATTTAATTCTATCTTGAGTGCTCTAAAAACTGTCAGAAAGTGGAAGGGGATAAAAAAAGCAAAAATAGGGCTCTGAAGTAGTAACACTGCCACATGCTGCCACTAATGCCATCAGAGCTGTAAAAATCCCACAGGACTAATTGCTGTTCATACTGATCTTGCGACTTCTATCCTAATTTTGAAGGAATTATCAATATGTGTGAAGTAAACAACATTCAGTCTAGCATGGGTAGATACAGTAATGAGGGCTTATGTACACAAACACCATCCAATATACAGGTTCACAGAACAAAAAACTTGAGATACTGCAGGGCTTTAAAGCTAGCTTAAATTTAATCAAGTAAAATAAAAACAACATTGAAAATAACAAAGTGACTAGAAAACTGCCTTTTTAAAGACTTCTATCACACTTGCAAATACTCATCTGAAGTTTTGTTAGCAACCAACAATTTACATACTTTTTCTTTGATACAGACCGAGAAAGAGACATTCTCCCCATCATTCTTGCTATGTAGGCATCATTTACATACAGAGAGTGCCTGTAAGCCAGTAAAGACTAAAAATATTCTCATCTTTGAGACTGAAAGTCAGATTTAAATGGCATATGTATGGCCTGATTTTAGTATATCTATTTAACACATCATTAATGGGTAAATAAACAAGTACATTTCTTCTGGCAAGGAAGATAAATGGAAACATAATTAGGCATCAGATGAAAACACAGCTCCACAAAGACTTGATCCTATTATTTCTATTTTGGATAAGGTACCGGGTTAGTTTCAGGGAAAAAGGTGGCACTCCCAAGCTCTGCCATCCACGCTTCAAATTCTCAGCGTCATTTCAGAAAAAGAAAACACAGCTCTACTCGATTGTAGATCAGAAATTGATCATCCCCACCCCACCTCTTCTGACTGATAAAATTTCAAGTTACAACTCTGCTCAACTTCATTATCTATAATACCTTTCTTGTGGTTTCCATTACATCTCGGCAGCCGCTGCTCTTTGCAAGATGGGGATCCTATAGCTCAATTACTCCACCAAATTAACTCTTAGCGTCACTACTTCTGTGGGTCGCTACTTCTGTGGGTGACGAGTATTCCCATCTTTCGAAGGCGACACACAACCTTTGCAGGTAAGGTCCTGGAGACCTCCCGATACCCTTTCAGAAGGGCCGCGATTACAGCTGCATGGGGGGTAGCACCGCAGCCAAGGCGACATCCCGGCTCCCGGCGGGCAACGCCGTCGCCGTCGGGAGAAATTACGGGAGATCCCTGGCGCGTCCTAGCCAGAAGCCACCCTGGCAGTTCGGGTCCCTCCGCACTGCCAGTGATCCCTGCAGCGCGGGCGGGCGGGCCGGGCAGGGGTCTCCAGCTCGGCCGGGCGACCTGCCTTCCCTCAGTGCCGGCGCTGAGGAGGCGGCAGAGCGGCAACCGCGCCCGGCGCACGCCAGCCCGATCACCTCTCGCCCAGCGGCGACCGCGGCTCCCGGCGAATGCGCCTTCTTCCGCTCCCAGGGCTACGCGCCCGGCGGGCTGTGACCTTAAGAAACTTGTTAAGGGAATAAAAGGGAGGGACTTCGCCGGATCCCATTCTGGGCTTCTGATCTCTCCTGACGCGCCGGAGACCAAAGGGAAAACAAGGAAACAAAACCCTGACCGCATCAAGAGCCCTGCACCCCTCCCGAGCGGCAGTACCTGTCCGGCGGCGGGGCGGCCGACGCGGCACCTTCCCCTTCTGTGTACGGGAGGCGCTCGGTGGCGCGCGAGCTGCTATTTATAGTCTGGAGCCTCCAATAGCGCGACGGACGGCGAGAGGAAATGAAGAGCTGAGCAGCCGGAGTCGAGCCCGCCCGCCGCTCCGCTCCCCGCCCTGCTCCCCGCCGCCAGGGAGAGGTGCTACTGGCTCTGGCTACGGGCGCTCCTGCCCCGGCGCCGCCCTCAGGAGTCCCCTCCCAATGTCACCGCAAGCGGGCGGTGGCCCCGCAGGTAACGAGAGTAGCTTCCAGCCGCCTCTCGGGGAGCCCTGCGGCCAGCAGGCTGCGCGGCGCGGCTCGGCTCAGCTCAGCCGCGCAGAGGTGACCCTCTACTGCTGCTGCTGGAGGAGGCGAGACCGACGCTGGGGTGTGGGAGGGAGACGCCGGCGCTTGCCATTCACCTGCTGCGGCCCAGAGGGAGCCCGACCTCCGCGGCCGCCTCTGGGAGGTGCTGCTGGGGGCCCAGGCAGCCCGAGGGGATGGATGGAGCAGGCTGAGGTCGCTCCCGAGGAGGCCGGCGCCAGCTCGACCCTGGCTGGCGAGTTCCGCATCGGCATTTCTCGGGGCACGGTGGCTCAGGGGAAGGCAGGAGCGGTGGGAAACGCTAGTCCTTTCCCTGTCCTGGAGCTGGAAAGCGAATCTCTAAAAGGCAAGCAAGCGGTTTCTCGGAGCCGCCGGACCAGCTACCTTCCAGCCTCAAAACTTTGAGGGGGTGGGCGATGAGGGTTGCCTGATCCTGTCAGGGAGGAAGGTGGGAGAGCTGCACCTCGCCTCTGGCCGGTGCTGCCGATCCAGAAAGTACTAATAGCATCCATACATCCGGCCTTTTATTCATGGCATCTGAAAACTGGGTTTGTAGGTATGGCAACAGAGGAATTAAGACAAATAATTTGTAAAGCATTTTGCTCACTTGATAATAATCTTTTTTTAATCCAGTTTTTTTTTCTACTTCTTTTGTAGTTATATAAATTCTGGTATTTGAAGCTTCAATCAATCCTTTTGAGACTACTTGTGCATTATTGCAGGACACTGTCTGGGATTTGAGCAGTAAACTCACTCCTACACCATCATTCTCCAAGCAACTGAAGTTAATACAGCTTAGACAGTTACATTAGCCTACTCAATATCATTTGTTTCAGAGTTGGATTTTTAATGTTTCCTGTGTTGTAATAACTGCAGTTATTACAGGTACCAGCACAAAGCCTTACAAAGCCTTACAATGATCTGTGCGAAGCAAGATTGATTCAGCTTCAAGAGCTTGAAGTCAAAACAGAGCTACAGAGATACAAAGCTGGGAGCAGAGACACAAAGATGGGAACTAAATAAATAGCATTATAAGCTACAACGAATTGAAAGGAAATCCCTGAGAAGGCACAAGAGATATTTGACCTTGTCCAAAGATCTAAACAAAGTAATACACAAAAATCTAGCTTGGTGGAACTACCTACTTATATAAAGCTACTCATGCATAAATGTTTAAATAAGACTCGTATTGAACAAATCATCATTATGAAGTTAAACTACCTTTTCAATTCAGAGATTAGTCTTTGAGCAT
This sequence comes from Chloebia gouldiae, assembly GCA_003676055.1. Lineage (NCBI taxonomy): Eukaryota > Metazoa > Chordata > Aves > Passeriformes > Passeridae > Chloebia > Chloebia gouldiae. The sequence continues at coordinate 2,244,576 of QUSF01000060.1, forward strand.
CTGTCATGAACAATATTTTGCTTCTCACAACAGGAGTTCTGTCACAATCTTCCTTGTTAAATTTTTAATGTTCCATAGTGTAACACTTAGCAGGAAAGATCCTGCTGACACAAACTGGTAGCAGTAGACTCAGGTTGCCACCAATGACATCTGGATGGTGAATAGGGAGCTTGAAAAACTTGGCTATGTGCAATTCAGTTGCATGGGTTGTTCCTTTCTCTGTGCTTCCTTAAGAACCAAATACTATGGGTGTTTAGTCTGTGGTTGCTTTTCAAATGAAAGCAATCCCAAACTCCTGTATGAGTTCAGAACGGAGTACTGAGACTGTAAAATTGATGTTCTGTTAGATTTGGAGGCAAATGCAAAGACAGCCCCTGACTTCTTTTTTCATTAATAAAATCTTGACTTTGTATAGCATTGAGCTTTATTAAGAGCGGTTATCAAAAAATGTCTTGAAGAACACTTTTTCTTGGGCAAGACTTTGTTGTACAGGCAGTCATACTGCAGACCACAGGAAGGAAAAAGGCTAATTTTTAGATTAGTCTTATGTTAAGACTCAAGATGTTACTGGAAAATGGGTATTCAGGAATCTGCCCTATGTCAGAATGGAAAAAAATACATTAGATAATCAGAGTTTCATCCAGCTCTGAAATGTTTTATAATGGATATATAGTCTAAAGTTCTCTTTTGCCTTATAGTCAAAATTTTCAGAGCTTGAAAATACACTTAATGATAAAAAATGGTATCTAATGCACAAAAATACTAGCCTCAAAATTATTTGGAACATTTTTCTATGCTCCCTACTTCTGAAAATCACATTTCCTAAAGTGCCTAGATATGGATTTAGGATGTCTAACTGCATCCATTCAGGCTTGAAAATTTTAACCTACCTCTACCTATGCTTCATAATAAATGTATCAGAAAGCTTCAGGCAAGCTATAAAAGTATTCTTGAAAAAGCAATGCAGACTTCAGCAATTAGAAAACAAGACACCAACCTAACAAAGTATTTGACTGTATAATTCAGCTCATTCTAGAATATGGAAAGTAGCATCCAAAACCCAGTTTTTAACAGACATCTGTAGTAGGAGAAAAAAAAATGAAACACCTCCATATTATGGCAGTTTTACTATTAATATCTTTCCACTATTCCCCAATATTTTCCAAATCAGTGTGCTTATTTTGTTTATTTATTACTTGCTCTGAAGTCTTCCTGTCTGCTATTTCCCCAACTCCTACATATAATGTCCTATATTGCACCTTATAAATCGAAATCTTTATCAGGAGTCTCTAACTTAGTGGAAAAGGGTATGGATAAGATGAGAGGGAAAGAAAAGGAGAAATTAAATTGTGACATACTTAAGACTTCCTAAGGGGACAACAAGTGGAGCTATTGGAGCATATCCCTGCTCTGCTAGCCAGAACCAATCTAACCAGTTGTAGTCTGGCTTTCAAGGTTTGCTGTACCCAGGCCAAGGCTTGGGATCAAAGACAACAATAAATCATTGAAGAACTTCAGAATGAAGAAGAGAAGTTGACCTGTCAGCAGCTGGAGTAGAACTTCTCTACTGGAGAAGCTCTAACTAGTAGTTGAAGTCTCCCAGTACACAGGGAGAAATAACAAGGTTGATAGGAATTTACTAAATCTTCAAGGAAAGGCAGAAGTCTAAGCAAGGAGAAATGTAAATATTTATTGTTGTAGGTCTTTGCACAGAGTACATTTTGATGGATAGAAAGGGTTTGTTTTCAAGAAGGTCTTTTTGTGTTATCTTCAATTGGCATTCAGTATAACAGTTTACCGAGCGTAAGAGCTAAATGTACACAAAACGCAATTGGGGCTGTCATGCTAACCTTGTTAAGAAGCAGGGCTGTGTCAGGCAGAGAAGTTAAATTTAGGCTCAGAATCAGAGGGACTGATGAGGATCTAAAGCATACTGTATTTCCAAGCAATTAAATATCTTTGAAGGCAGAGTTAGGGTAAAAATCGAAGGCTGTTCATTCTCCAAACAGTTGATATGAATAGCTGCATGGGATAATTGCATTGCTTCTTTATACTACCCACAGTACAGCAAAGATTGTTGAATTTACACCAGCTTTTTAACTGCAAAGAACTAGGGAATCAAAAATTAAATCTTAATGAAAGCATAAACCTTTCCTCCATCAGTGCAGGATCATTTCCACCCCTTAAAGTCATCTCTTGCTGGAACCAACAACCCTGCCTGAAACCAAAGGATGCTTCTGATACTGAAAATAAACCTAAGGCACTAAATGAAAATCAGCAAAAACCGCCTCCTAGCAGGACTGAACTTGACTGGTAGGGCTTCCTGCATAACAGTGTCTTTCTAGATTACTGCACAAAATTGAAATCCTTGCACTGTCAGACACTCGACAGAATTAGTGACCGTAAACTTCAGTTTAGCTATCAGTGCCTCACACCTTGTTACTTACATTGATGGTGGACATATGCCAAAAAGCTACCTTGGTAACCTAAATATTGCAAGTTATACCAAACATGCATATTGCAATGCAGCTACCAAATGACTGCAGAAAAAGTAAGAAGATGATGACCTAGGTTCTGCAGGGGAACTGTAACCATGACTTACTGAACAAATTGAAGCCTTGACTTTGCAGGTTATTCTGAGTGGGCGATAGATTGTAGCAGTGGCTCCACTGTGGCCTGTGCAGACCAGTGTCAACATCAAACAACTTGCAGGATCAACATCCACCAGAGGAAGAGCTGTGTAAATAGTAACACTGAGGTGAAACTGAAAACTGAGAAAAATACCTTACTACCAAATACAGAAGGAAGCAGTGTCAAAGGAAAACATTTCCTCAGTTGTCTGAAATGATCACTGACCTTTCATCAAAATGCATGGAGGAAAACCAATACAGAACCGCTGGAGAAAGCACTGCAGAGAGAGTATCACACTGTGGACTAAATAAAAGATGGGGGTAGGGCAAATGATAAAAAATCCCAAACCAAAATTATTTCTTATGCTGCCTAGATTGTATCTCCTGCTGAAAGGTAAATTAATTTGCTTTCTTTACTTTTTGGCAATATTTACTGTGTTGGTTGTACAAGAAGGGAATGATTGTAACACAGTAACCGTAATGTTTTTCTACACATTCGATAAAACATGCAACTATTTATCATCAATCTAAACAATAACTTCACTTCTTGCCCCACTGCCAGGAAAAAAAGCAGTTCTAGAAATCCCAGAAAAAGCACTGTTGTTGCACTATTATTGTTCTTTTTTTCAATAGCCTTTTTCCTCAGTTTCAACATTTGTTGTAGTGCAAAGTTTTGTGTAAAACCAAGGGACAAGACACAAAATTACAAATGACAGAAAATGTGATTTTATCACTAATACGAACTTGGAAATATCCAATTCATATGACACAAAATGCTAAACAGCATAAGCCTTCTCTATTGTTCAAACTGTTTAATGGAGAGACTTTATTGAAACAGCCTCCATGTGAGGTATCATTTCTTAGAACTTGTATAACCACTGTATAGTGTTCTCTGGCCACTTTGACAATATTGCAGCTGTGTGCCCAAGCCAAATCTTGATTGGATTTGCCAGACAAGACAGACATGTGCAGATCTTGTACTAAATACTGTGGGGCTGCTGCTTAAAAAACTGCCAAAAAAACCCCAACCAAACAAATTTTAAAAATCCCAGAAATGGAGTTTTAATTTCATTTTCTGTTCCCTTTGCACCACTGTGAATGACTAGATAGCATGCAAGGCTTAAAAGAGTCAAGATAAATTATTGGACAGTTCCATTAGTACAAACTCTGTAGACTTCAGGGGTCTTTTACTGACCTATGCTTAGGGCAGAAGCCATAGTTTTTATTAGGTCTACTAGTACTGGATGCCATTTTTCAGAGCAAACGCCCTGTTACTTGATGTTGGACACTTAACCTCTGCCAAAAAGTCGCATTGCTCAATTTTATCTCACAAGGCAAAACCACTTCAATATCTTTCGGCAATACTTGTTTGGGACGGAAGGTGAAAGTGCAAGCCAGCAGATAGTTTACTGTCTAAAACAATAAAGCCATCAGACAGGCTGAAGTGAATGCTATACATGGTTCCCTTCTTGATGACAAGATTTCACCATCCCTTTTTTCACATTTTCTATGTAGGGTGAATTTCAAGGAAGGTTTGTACATTGCCATCACAGACCTGTTTTAAAGTATTTTGTTGCCCTCCACCACAAAAAAAAAAAAAAAAAAAAAACCACTAAATTCCGCCCCCCTCAAAACACTAATAAAACACCTGTCAAGAAAATTCCTTAAAAAAAAACTCCAACCCACAAATCACAAAATCCAACCCCATTCCTATAGCTTTGAAAGCAATTTCATGGCATTTTTTTTACTCCACTACAACCATCCCCATATATTATAGTTCAGACTTCCAGTTTCATTCTGAGAAGTTAGATCTGTAACTATTACCTACCTAGAAAAAGAATATTATTAATCTTGTCCCTTTTTAATTTTGCCAAAAATTCAAGAGAATCTAGCTTTGTCCTAAACTTAATGCCACATTCCCTTTGCCTCAGCATTCAGAGACAAAACAGTCCTCTGGGATTGCAGAGGCTATAAAAACAGGTGTCCCTGCCAATGGCCAGCTGTTCCCAATTCTCTCATTTTTCAAAGGGACAATTTTTCAGACAGAAGCCACATTTGCACACATTTGCCTTGCTCTCCACTGGCGTAATTGCTTATATGATATTATATTGAAAACAAAAACAACTTTCTCTCAAACCATGACAGCTTTTTTTTTTTAATTTCCATAGTGTACATTAAAAGATTTTATGTAAAAGAATATGAAGCCCTTAGAGCTTTCCAGTGCTTTTGTTGAAGTAGTTCACACAGTAATTCACACTCTCCTTTGAAATAGATTTTGGCTTCACTTGTGGCAGCTGGTTGAAGATGAGCAACATCTAAAAACCTGAAAATTCACAAATGCCTGCCAGATTGAAGTAGCAAGATGATAGGATACCTTGTCATTGGTAGCTTGATAAAAACATTATGAGAACTCTATTCTTATTTAATATGTATCTGCCTTTACAGCTGCAAAATATGTACACCCTTTTATGTACACCCTGTGAATTCACAGCAAGAGGAGTCCAAGAAGATCCCACACTTGTCTGAGGAAAGACAAACACTTGAAAACTAAAGAAAATAATTTAAGATTAAGTTTTAACAGATACTCTCTTCCATATAAAAACAGGGGCGTAGAGCTTGAATAGAATGTTCAGAAATAAAGTGTGACAGAAAATACAAATATAACTTTTGGAAGTTGCATTCTTTTCCAAAGCCAGGGACCTCATAAATCAGAAAAGCTGGACAGGACAGAATGCACATCCAACCAATATGATCAATGCTACGTTCTTCATTTATTCCAGAGAAGATGGCAGTTTATATATACTTCTATATAGTTTACCGTTTACAAAGGAACTCTGATTGGCAAGCTAACATTGTTTACCTTTGCCTTAAGGTGGTCAAACTTTTCACACTACAGCTCTACTCTAATTCACACTCGGATAGCTCATTACTTTGTAGTTACCTTAACATAATTTCTAACTGTGCCACAAGCTCTTAATTTCTAACTGCGCCAGACAGAGGCTGGAAGGCCTCACAAGGCCCAAATCTGAGGCCTAGACTGGGGTAGCTCAGATCTCACTCCAGACATAAATCATGCCCTCTCTCTCAGAAATTCTGTAACTCTTTTCTCTTTACAGGCTATCCTCTCTTGCCCTGAAGGGGGGTCCAGGTATAGGACAGATGCAGTTGACAACTGAGGGAACACTTTGTACAAGTCCATTTCTCTGCAGAGCAGCATTTTTTGCCTTTAACTTGGATCCTGACAATTTTTCCAGGGCATGATTCATGTAAAAAAATCCTGGAATATTAAATTTCACAGTTCCTAGGTGGATTCCTGACATGTGTGCTAACAAAAACCTTAAAGCTGGGGGGAAATCTGTTGCCCTGTGCCATGACTCTCCAAACCTCTCATGTCCATCTATGTAGAGCAACCATTGGGGAACTCCCTCAGAGAACATACAGCTTCCAGCACACGGTTTTCTCTCACTGTTTATCATCCATACATCAAGAGGATGTCACTGACAACACAAGTAGATTAAGCACATCAAATATTGACTGGAAAAATCAAGGACTCATGAGGCAATACACAAGTCAGCAAGCAGGCACATTTGAATAGCAGGTAGAGGGATGTTGCAGGTATTGCAGGATGTTGCACCCCAAGGGAGACATTTGAGCGAGGGCCTGGGTCACTGCTCCCTGTCGTACCAGGAGCAGCAGAAGCTCTGCCTGCGTGCCACAGAGGTAAGATCCTACCACTCAGCTAATTAGCAACATCTTATCTCTTGAAGGGAAAAACCCCTCTTTGCTCTTTGCTGAGCTTCTACCAAGCTCCTGCTAGCAGACTTTTCTTCTAATCTGGAAAAGAAAACTACAGTTCTGATACCCATTGTTTGAAAATTGCTAGCCCCTGTTGTAATGAGACAAACTTTAAATCACAGCCACCTTGATTTCAGGAAAGTTTAACTTATAGGATAACTTTTTATCACCTTTGGTATTGCCTTATTCATGTAACTGTAATGTACAGCCCTACCTTGGACAATGATTCTCCTTCTGTTTCCTACACATTGGCAGACCACATGCAGACTCTCATCCCTGATCATTTTGTACTGGTCACAGCAGGACTTTAAAGAGGATATATTTTACTACACAGATGAGCAATCATTTTCAAACGCCTTTGCAGTATTTTCCTACCCACTGTGCTTCAATTCACAATTTGATGCCATTCAAAAATAGCAGTCTCTTGTCTGTGTATCATATTGCAGCCTGTCTTAGGGTAAATGCTTAATCTGAAATCATCACCACTTAATGGTGTATCTTTTTCCCTGTACTGCAATTTAAAAGAGTGATACAAAGAATATTTTGGACAGCTTAGTATATGCCTAGCTGATTATGTCTCTCACTTCTCATCTCCTGATCTTTAACATAATATTAGATTTTGACCCTGTCTGTCCTGTAAAAATTTGTGTGTAACGTGAATCAACCACCTAAGGCTAATGATGTTCACTCTTAAAGTTGGCTGTCTGGTCTGCTGGCTGAGGTCTGTTTTTTCCACTGTGTTTAAAAATATTTTCTGCCTTTCGCTGTAAAGTAAATGAAACAAATGGAATAATGACTATGTGGTGATTGGTGGTGAGAACAGTGGGGTTAGTTTCATCTTTGTCACTGATATTTTACTTAATTGTTGAGAGTTTCACTTAACTTACATGAATCAGAACTGCGGCAGGTCTTCCCGGGACCAGTGTCCTGCCGGAGACCCCGCAGAGGGTTCAGCGGCAAGAGAGGGATCCCGGCTGCCGGATAGCTGCAGACAGATGATGCTTTCACCAGGCGGGATGTCTCACGCAGTGCTTTATTTCTCGTGGGTTCCAGAAAGGAAAGGTACAGCGAGGGGCAGAGGGGTCCAACCACATGGGAGGGGAGCAATCTCCGAGAGCCCCGACCACAGGGCGGGGTAAGCTATATAAAGGGGACAAGGGACAGGAGTGGGCAGGATCTGAGGGTCCAACCAGGTACGAGCAGAGGAGGGGGGAAAAGTGAGGTGACATTGTTTGAACCAATAAAGAAGGGGAGAGGGAGCGGTTTCAGGGGAGAGAGCCAATATCCATGCATATAACTTAGAACATACTAGAACTTAGGGCTGGGGGACAAACTGATTGACAGAACTTGGTTGTCATAGAAATGAAGGGTGGCCGTTAGGGGAAGGTGGGAAATTATAAATCTGTTGATTCCCATGGGAGGGCAGGTGGCCCTTCTCCCAACACCTCTCCCACACAGAACCACTTGTAAAATAGCTGTAATACCCATCACTGGCATCACAAGGTAAGTTAAATTTAGGCCCTGGCTATAATTAGCTGTCCTAGATTGCAAGGCAAGATGGATTCTATTTGCCATCTGTTGGAGGGGTGGCAGTTGTCTTTTGTAAATTGGTCAGTTTTCTTTATCTCTTCTACAAACCAATCCTCCCTCCAGGGAGACATCTGCTGTTAATGGGCTATTGAGTGTCACAGTGTCACTGATAAAAATTACATCATCCCATTATGAGATGCTCCACCCAGGGGGAGGAGCCAAGCATTCCTAACTGGATACAATCTGAGTTTTTGGGACACTAAACTCAACCTTCCCACTGGATTCCCAGAGGAACAGCTGGGCCTCTCAACTGGACCTTCAGAGGAAGACTACACCCTTATACAGGATCACTGCCCCAACAGAACCACATCTGCCACCCCAGGAGAACTGCAGCCATTCAAATTTGGACTGCTACCAACACCCTGACCAATAGGGTGTCAGGTTGTATTCTGATTCTGTCCATGGTTTTTCTTTTGAATTATTGCATGTATTTTGTTTCTTTTTTTTTTTTCCTAATAAATTGTATTTCTGACTTGGAGTCTCTCACTGGTTTTACTTTCAAACCAGAAGATTAGCCTTTCAACATTTGTATCCCTTTCAGGGTATAAGAAAAGATTTTTGTCCTATGTGCCTTATTTTGACCAAGGAAAATTAAGTCTGGGTTAAGTGTCATGGGGAACTCTCCTTTGTGTACCATTTCACAGTTGATTACCTCAAAGAGCTTGAGAGAAGGTAGAATCATGTGACATTGCTGCCTGATAAAGGATTAGGAAGAAACCATATTTCCTTTGAGTCTCCAACAGGCTACTGCCTGTTTCTCCATGTCTAGGACAGACTGGCCTTTAATTGAGTGGTTAGGGCAAGTTAAAATCCTCAACCAACAGACTCTAGACAAGAGTAAAGTGTTATTATTAATTTTAAGAGGAACATATTTAAAATAATTGAAGTAATGTTTGAGGTCATATGAGAAATCAAGCCGATTTTTATCAGAGAATTAATATCTGTCATTTTCTCTGGTTAACAGAAGGTGGGTTTCAAGAGCAATCCCCTGCTTCTTCCTGACTTTTATCTAGGTCATCTTGATACATGCAAATATTCCACTGAATTAAATGTAGTTACTCTCATGTAGCTTTAGGACCTCTTTCTGCAGTTTGACAGTAAGGATATTTAACTCTATGCTTTATGTATTTGTCTGCCAACATTCTAATATTTTGCTGCTATCACAAAAAATCAAGGATTCTGTGTCCTGGAGCAGAATCACACAGAGAAAATAGTTATAACTGATAGAGCACATCTGGTTAGAGAGAAGCATTTGTTCTTCATCCTTCTCAAAAAAAAAAATGTTTTGGTAGGTACATAACTCCAGATCATGTTAATTTGCTTGGCTCTATTTGCTTGCTATAGATAAATGCCTTCAGAATAAATACTACTTCAGCTATTTCAAGGTAAATTTACCTATGTGACTAGCACTATTTTTGTTAAGTCTATTTAATAAAAAGTAATTTCCACAGGTAAAGTATAAACCCATTACAATATAATATTTACATTCATGAGTCTGGGGGCTTTTTTTGTTTGGTGAAGGATCTCCTTTGCTAGTTAGCTAGCATTAATTGCTAAGATGTTAACTTCAGGGTTATGAAAACATTTTAGCAAATGTGTATGGTGTTAGTAACTCTTTAACCACTTCCTTCCTCTTATTTCTGGGGACAGTGTGGGATCAAGTGGTTTACATATATATTATTTGTAACTCAAGCATGAAAAAAATTAAAAGTACAGCTTCTTACAGAGGTATTAAGTCAGCTGCATTTGATCCATTGTCTCAGAGGCTGTTTATTTTTTCCCCCATAACAAATTCAGAGAAATTCTGTTGGATCCAGCTAAAGTATTCTGAGGCTGCAGCAGCTGAGTAAGAAGAGAATTCGCCCACTCTGCAAGAGATGAACTTGTAGCTGCCTTCCTACCAATCACGGGTGGAATTCACCTTGCACCTTTCACATTTTGTTAAAATTACCCCACAGAACCTCAGGAAACATGAACTGAGTAGCCGAACTCTGTGGTGTGGGCTGCAAAGCGAGTGAGAGATGAGCTGAGAAGGAAGTATGGGGGTGGACAGCAAGGTAGAGGCAAATGCTGTGGCTGTGCTCCATCGTTCCTTCACCCTCAGGCCAGTGTGACCACATGCACTGTGGCTACCTGTCCGCTGCCTGAGCTGTACATGGCTCCACGTGCTTTGTGGAGAGACTTTAACCCTCCAAGTCAACCTCCAACCATTTGTGGGGAACACAAGGTGAGATTAAAAGACAGGAAACAAATACTGGCTTCCACAGAGTTATTGTCCAGCAGCCTTTGCCAAGGGAATCTGGGGAATGTTTCCTCCTGTATAAATACTATATTTCTAATGCAAAGTAAATTAGGACAAATACTGATTTTCTTTAGGATTTCCGTAAAATCTCATTCCAGATTATACATATGTTTTATTTTTCCTGCCTTTTGTATTCTGACAGTGATCTGCCTGAGGAGGTTTCTTGCAAAGTACATAAATCAAAGAAAGAAAAAGAAAACTGAGAAGAAACAATTGCAAAGCAAAAACTATGTAGGAACTATGAAACTCTGGATTTGTATATTACATTTTTGGATGCAAGTTCTCCTCTAGGTGAAAATAATACTCCCAGAGGGGAAGCTTTTTCCGAGCATTTATTGGATGTAAGAAATTTTTGGTGTAGATTAAACAGAGTCCTTGAGATAGAGCTGTTTCACCTCTGTCATGGTCAGAGGACATGCAGCATGAGCCCCAACTTGCCTGCAAAGGACAGGGGGAACAAACATCTCTCGTGGCTGGCTAGAAAATAAACACATATACTGGATAATGTTTGTACCACAACACTACTTCTATGCTAGCCATTCATTTTCCTCTCCTTAATAAGGGCAAGAGTTAAAACATGGGGAATGAACAAGCATTTCACAATTAAAGGTGAGAGTAGGATGATTGTCGCCCTGATTCTTAAAAGATTTTTCTAAAGCCTTCTGAGTTTACATTCTGTGGGAAAATTTTCCCACACAGTTTCTGTTAACAATATATTGTTTACATCCTTTCGTGGGGGTGGAGAAAATTTCATGTATTAGTACTATATCCAATAGCTTTAGAGAGGTGGCCCAGTGTCGGGCCAATCCTCTACCACCTTAAGAAAAATATAAAAGATAAAATCAAAAAATAAACATCCCTTTTTTCTTTTACCTCACAAATAGCAGTGCTTGCATAATACTTTCACATGTCCTACAGCAACAGATGATAGCGTACAAGGGAAAAGCCTGTGATATTACTACTAGTAATGAGTCCCCAAGAGCTTAAGTCTGTTGAGTGCTTTCACTGCAGCTTTACTTTCTGAGGAAACTGCTGCATGTCATCTCTCTTGATTATACCTGTGGAAATAGATTTCTTTTCATGCTCATTTTCATATTAAATCTTAGAAACTAAGGAGTGATGAAGGACAAAACTACAGATATCATGAGGGAAGGTAGAAGTACATCAGGGCTTCTTACCATTCACTCTTCTTGTACAGTTCAATGTATATTTGCGTGGCTGACAATAAGATAATAATTTAAAAAACTGGAAAAGTGATATGACTGCAATCTAGACAAAATCTGAGCAAGGACTGAGAAGCACATGACCCAATGATCTTCAAGGTGTTGCAGTCCTTCATTTAGCATGGACATTTATTACTTCAGCATGTATTGGCAATAGCAGCTTTGCTTTCTGTTCAGATGCAGTGCATGATACTTTCCTTGTGACGTGTCTTGTTATAAACAAAGGAGATGGAAGATTAAAGCAACAACCATTGTCATATCAAGGAATTGCTCCCTCAGACTTCAGGCTGATAGTTGCTGTGCTGTTATACTTTCTATAAAATGTAACAGGATGCTTTAAATCTCAGAGTACAATTTCTGTAAATATGGTTGTTGGAAAAAAAGAACACAAAAAGCTATCATAAACTGTCAAAATGGGGGAGAGTTGATTTAGATACAGAGTTTATTAATTTCAGCACAGATGTAATCCACTCTCATCAGCATGGAGGCATTTAGTCCCCTTACTTTATGATTTCTAGAAGACAGTGTGTAGAAGAGAAGTAAACCAGCCTGCTGTTTGGAAATGCTATTTGGATAAATCCATATTGCCACTACAGTGCATTTTAAAAAGGTGACAGTGCCATAATAAAAAGGTATGTATGTATTTGCTCATTGGCTACACAGAATAAAGTATATTTCTCAATTGGCATTTTGTTTAAGCCTTTTTCCTGTCTGTGAGATCAGGCAGTATGCATAGGAAAAATATTTGTTGCATTCTGTAGTACACTTTATACAGGCAACCCAATGTCTATGTGTCCAATTCAATAATATAAGAACATTCATGAAGTTCCTTTATTTACTGATCATGTAAAACTGCTAAGGACAAAAGAAAAACAAACTATTCCCAGACAAAATAGTAGCCTGCAATATCTGGTGCAGTGTTAAAGCAAGACTATCTTCTAAATAAAGATAATGTTAATTTTTTTTTTTAAATTAAGATGGTATACAGAAGGGAAAAAATTTAAAAAAAAATTTCTTCTCCTGCACCTAGTGCCTGGGCTGAAATGCATATTTTATTTCTATTTGTTGATGTTCAGAAGTATTGGCAAAGATTCAAAATACCCACAGCTGAGGAGAAATGCTGCCATTGATGAAGGCTCAATTTTGGCCCATATAAAATGATGGCATAACAGATATAGGAAATATCTATAATTCCTTTCAAAATCTTGAGATAGCAATAAAATATGCCTTGGTTTCCCTGCATCACTGTGCAATAGAATTTATCATAATGTTCAGTATTTATTGCTTCAATTCAGCAAACAGCATTTATCATTTCAAACTGAAATGAAATAATTACATATGCAACTTCAACAATCCTTGTTTTCTCATCCTTGGACTTTCAAACAAAATCCAAAAGGAAGCTCAGAGAGATACAAGCTGAGAGAGAAAACAGCTGATGTGTTCCCCATGAAGGAGGAACAGAGCAGCTTGTTCAGCTTCTGTGTAAACTGTAATGCAGTGCAGGGTGTCTGTCCCTTCCCTTCCATTCACTTTCTCAGCCAGTGGTTGCCATAAACAACTCTGCAATATTGTCATGTTGCAAGCACACTAATCATGGCCCACATTTCGGTGATAGCATAAACAGCATAAATGTCTGTTAAAGCCACAGTAACAGTGTCAGCACAGGAGCCAAGACAAGGAAGAACAGGAACTGATGAAAATGGGGCTGTTTTACAGAGATCATTCTACTTAACAGATGAAGCTTCAGCTCCAAGAAGCTGCTCTCCCCTTTGCAACTACCTAATCAAATTGTCACTGTCTCCTGTTGAGATGTGTTTCTACAGCACCATTATTTCTTCTTCTCTAAATCAACGTTTGATTATGCCAGATAATTGATTTATCTGGCTTTTTGATATAACTGTCATTTATTAGAATAGTAAAGAGATATGGGAGCAGGTAGAACACCCAAAAAGAGGTGAGGTGAGAGGAAGTTAGTAAAAAATAAATCATTTTATGGAAAATGTCCATGGAATAAACTATTTTAAAAATCCCTGGGGTGTTATTTTTGTACATACTATATAGTTTCATATAGAATTGTAACGCATAATACACATATAAATCACATAGAAATAAGGTGACTTTTTGGTGGGAATAAATGTTTTGTTAGAGCAAATGCTAGGATTTGTTTTATTTCTTTAGAAATAGAGAGCTGAAAAAATACCCACAGTCAACCATCTTGAAGAATACTTAAAGGTAAAAGGTGCTAGGCAGGCCATTTCAGTTGATTATTTTCAGTTTAACAGTGTAAAGTTTAGTGCTTCTTAAAAAATTGAGATGCCATTACATATTAATATTAATATAGAAGCCCCAGACATAAAACTACATTCAGTTGTGTAGTCAAGGACAAACACAAGTTAACAGAATGAGCTTTCCTCTAATTTTTCGAAATAGAAATTACCCACTTCTGCCTGAGTTGCCACAAAACATCAGACTTCAAGAATAGATAGCAGTTCATTTTACCGCTACCTCACTCATAACTGGGAGAGGAGCAATATGTGCATATATTTTTGCCTCTTTAGCATAAAAAAACTAGGGAAACAATTTTTCTCTATAATTTCTGTAATCTCCTGTTCCCATACAAATAAGCAAGATAAATTTGCTAGAAAATGTTCCTTTTTCTTACTCTTCAGCTGAACACTCACTGATGTGATTACCTGACCATGCCTAAGCAAAAACATATAGGTGACTACACACCTATGTTCAGTTTGTTCAACCTTTTCTTCAGAGAGGAGATCACAGCATAGGGAGGAAAATTTTGCCATCCCATGACATGGTCCTGCCCTGTATGCACAGTAGGGAACAGTGGCACCATACAGAGCAATGACTTAAGAGAAGCAGCAGCAGGACACAGCTCCGTGCTAAAACTTTCCTAGCAGCAGCAAAAAAGAAGGGGAGAGTTGTGAAACAAATGGTGCCTAGCAGTAACACTGCCTTTCCTATAACACACTCTTTTTCAGCCACTTCAGCTCTTCCATCTGGAGCAATGTTTGCAAGCTGGATATCACAGCCTCCTTACTCTCTGCTGAAGGGGGGTGGCCCGACAGAGCCTGTTCTCTCAAAACACTTCCACCTAAATCCAGGCTCCTCATTTACCTAATCTTAGTAAGACTCCCCATACCAAAGGCATGTATTTTGGTCCCTGATGGATGGTTCTGCAACCCAGTGCTGGATGGGTAGGTACAAATGGATACAGAGTTTTAGTAATGTGCTAATAAAAAAACCCAATTAAGATCAAAATACCTTCCACAAAGTTAACATGAAAAGTGACATGTTGAGTTACATTACACTAAGGAATAAATGGCAAATGCCTGCTTATCTAAGTGGGACTTTCATGAATAATTTAGCATGCTTGCTAATGATAATGAAAGCATTTGTGCCTTATATATTAGAATTACTTCCCCCTTTGGCTTTGCAGGACAAAAGCTTTGCAGATTGTTGCACACCATGAAAGGTAGCTAAGCAAGGCTTGATTTTTATGTTGACAGTCTACTGCAATTAAAGGTGGGTTCTGGTTATTTGCTTTCCCACAAGCCAACAAAAAATGGTACTGCAGACCTATATCATGGTAAAAATATATTTTATATTCCTCAGTTAATGGTTATCTTTTAACAACACATATCTAAATGTTAAAACCAGCCAAAAATCTGTAAAAAGCAACTCTACCAGTTACATCTATTACACTGGCCTGGTGGAGTCATTAAACAAGAGGCCTGGCTTTAAGTTTCAAATTCAGCTGATACATGTAGTATCCCCTTAATTTTAAGGTTTGTATCCGGGAGGGTGAGATCAAGCTGGTGGAAAATAATCAAGTCTTTTTATAGGAAAAATATATTGACAGGAATAACCCAGCCAAATTAAAAAGGGAAAGCAGTGTGGAGATGGGAACAGACTATAGGTTAGTCAGTTTATCAGAGCTTCTAGAATTTGTAGCTCACCCAAGAGACATTTTAGTTACAGGCTAATGAACTGGAAAAGATATTTGAAGAAAAAGGATATCTTAGTTGATATAGTTCACAATGCATTAGTTAAGCTTCATGAGTCTGATGGACAACAAATTATTGTTGAAACAGCTCAAATCTAAAGAACATTTTTCTGTGTCATTTGTTTCAACTTGTTCTTCTTTGTCACCTAAACTCGAGAAAGTAGCTCTGCAGCATGCATTTATGGGCCACATCAGTGACAAGTTTACTCCCCTACTATCTCCCTCATACTTCTTTCCTGTCAGAAATCAAACAGGCAGGGACTACCTCTCTTGAACAGTGGCAGATTTAAGCTGGAACAGCCTGCTGTTCACTAATTTAAGATCATTTCACATTGTTCTGACAGCATAGAAAAGCCTGAAAAGAATGTGAAAGGGTAACTTACACTATTTTTGTTCCCTGTTTTACTGCCAGTGATGTATGTTCAGAGTAACCAACAATCCAGACAGAAATGTTCACAGTTACAATTTTATTGCATGCACAGTATTGCTACAAAGATATAACTTGGGATATTTGGTCCTGTTGCCAAGAACATAGGAAAATTTACTAATTACAGCCTAGTCTCTATAGCATTCCCTGGACTATCAGACAGGGAGCCTGCAAACCTAGCATGGCCTGCAGCTGGAAATTGCTTTGCTATGTTATGGAGCAGCAGAGAATCTTAGAATGGTTTGGGTTAGAAGGGACCTAAATAGTCATTTAGTTCTTGCTGTGTCCTCTCACTATCTGTCTGTGTAAGAAGTCATTCACCCACTTTTGTATAATTCCCTTTAAGTACTGAAAGAATGTTACAGAAGAACATAAGCAAACCACACTGGAGTATGAAAAAGATCCAGATAACCTAGTATTCTGTTTCTACCAATGGTCAAATGCAGATGCCTGAGAAACATGTTTCTCCTCTGAGACTCTCCTACCATTCAACCTTTGCCAGCTCAGGGAATTCCTGAAACATAGCTGGTTTCTGGACACTGAGTATTCCTTCACAGATTTTCCTTATAAAAATTCATGCAATATTCATGCAAATGCCTGTAAACTATCAGCATATACAAGGAAGTTCCTCAGTTATGTATGTTATCATATCCTTTATTTTGAATTTAGATTCTGTTATTTCTGTTTCATATCTTTTTGTTCTTGTGGTGGATGAAGCTGTGAACGATCTATCATTATGCATTCATCATGTCACTAGCTGGTCTACATCCCTCAGGCTTTTCTTTTGTCAGTCTGAAGGATTCCTGTCTGTTTAATCCTGCCTTCAAGTGAAGTTGTCCAATAATTTTGACAATCCTGTTGCCATTTTCTGAAGCTTTCTAGTTCTTCTAGATCCTTTAAAATGCTGGGACCAGAATAGCATGCAGTATTCAGAGGTGGGAAATTAGTCTCTCTTGTGTTCTCTGTTCTTTTCCTCACCATTTCTAATGTTTTGTACAGCTATTAGTGTATTAATTCGGTCTGATTGGAAAAGAGCCTCAGTTTAAGATTTAATTTCTAAATTAACTTTTTTTGACTGCAGTTGGGCACTGATGAGAAACCTACAGAAAACTATCTATATTACAAACTTGGAATCTTATTCTGTAATACCACTAGTAAAAAAAGAGTTTGTATAAACTTAGGGGTATTTTTTCCTTTCACATTTGAGTTACCTTAAATTTCAGTTGCCATTGTGTTATTATTAAGCTTATGGGATCTTTCACCCATATTTCTTTCTTACTCTCTCACATCAGTTAGTGTTATTTGCAAAGTTTTTCGTATCAGTGCTCATCAGCTTTCCTAGATTTTTTATGGATATACTGCACAGCATGGATCCTAGCACTGATCCTGCAGAACTCTTCACTATCTCTTTCCACTGCTATATTATTCATTTAGTCCCATCACAGAGTCACAGAATGGGTCAGGAATGGACCACAGTGGGTCATCTGATACAACCTTCTTGGTCGGGCAGGGTCATCCCAGAGTACATGGCAAGGGATTGCATCCAGACAGTGCTGGAATATCTCCAGTGAGGGAGACTCCACACCTTCTCTGGGCAGCCTGTTCCAGTGCTCAGTCACTGCACAGTAAAAAAGTTCGGGTGGAACTTCCTGTGCATCATTTTCTGTCCATTGCCTCTTGTCCTTTTGCTGGGTACCACTGAGAAGAGCCTGGTCCACCCCCTCAACAGCCACCCTCCAGATTTTTATATATTCTGATAATGATCATTCAACATTTTTTCATCCATGCAAAGATCTTTCTCCTCATGCCATTGTTGCAAGGTTTCATTTTCTCTTTATACATAACCCAAAATTGTCTGGAAATCCAGGAGGACTACATTGACTCAGTCGCTTTTAACAATACATACACAACTTTTGTGAGATATAGTTTCTCCTTACAAGAGGGATTTCTCTCTTCACCAGGGTACTATATTTCTCCAGCCTTTCTTTTATACCTTATTACTGGTCCCTAATTCCTCAAATCTAATCTGGCAGGTTTTAACTTTTCCCATTACAAGTACAATGGAATGGCTGTGATTGAATTATTACTCTTTTATTACCTATTATATCTTCTGTAAGTCCCTCTCCTGTAATGGTGACATGCCTACAGGATTAGGGCATTTTGAATATCCTGTTGTAACAGTTGTCTATTGATCACATTGAATGGAGTTTAGCACCATTGAAGGAGAGGTGGTCTCAGCCACTTGAGTTGTTATAACAAGGAGTAAATGAAGCCTTGCCTCATTATCATAGAGGTTGAGTGCTCCTTATATGTTTTCCCCAGATTATAATTTGTACTGGTTTGTACAACTACTAGTGTATTCATTTTATGTGAATGGAAAAGAGCCTCAGTTTAAGATGTACTGAATTTACTGACTCCTGATGTTTTATCTCCTGTAGTCCTGATACGTGGCCTTGTAAGTTTGAATCTGGTCCCACAACTTCTATGTCTGCTCAATTCCTCTTTGCTCCACCACTTAAACCAGCATGTGCTAGAAGCCTGATATGGGAAATAGTAAAGGTAAGATGATTTCTAGAAAGCTGTATAAGCTTTCTGGAATTGATTTTCTTTTATTTTATTTTCTTTCACTGAATTGATTTTCTTTTACTGGCACATAGACATAGTTATAAAGAATTTGAAAGATTGTGTTACATGAATCTGTCTAACCATTCTGAATCTATCCACAAAAGCATTCAAAAACTAAAGTATCTAACAGCTCAAATAAAAAGAGACGGTAGATTTGTTCAAAAGATAGAACTTTACACCTTAGTTAAAGGAACTTTAGGAACTTTTAGTAAAGAAACTAAAGGAACTTTTTAGTAAAATAGGTTTATATGTGCTAGTAGTTTTAGTAATAGTATTAGTAATCGTACCTTATATATTTCAATATGTGTGACAAAAGATAGACAAAACTATCAAGGACATTTTTATAATACAAGAGGAAGATGTAGAAAATAAAATCACAGAAAGTTCTCAAGATCTTACAGAGACAGTAGATGCAAGTATAGATAGAGACAAAAGCTTTAAATTAGGACCTTAGAACAGATGAGATTATTGGAACAGTAAACAGTAACTACTATCAGTTTTAACTTATATCCTTTGAATAGACTAAATCTTTTACAACATTAAAAATTGCTGTAGTGTAAAATAAAAACATTTAAAACAAAAAGGAGAGGTGCCTCAAAAAACCAAAAACCCCTCGTATTATAGTAGAGCTGTGTAATGCAAAGTAGCTAATAAAAAGTTAAGAAAGTTTCTTTTCAGTTGTACCAAGAGGGGGAAATGTTGGAAAGAGTAAAGATAAGATGATTTCCAGAAAGCTGTAAAAGCAGGCCTTAGAAACAGAAAGAACAGAAAACACAGAACAAGCTGCAGCTGCAGAGTCTGAAAGTAGAAAAAGTTACAATAGCACAGCAAGCAAGGACATGAAACAACAGCTTGAGTTTTAGGCTTGGCTAAGATAGACCTTAAGAGTAAAGAAAAATATGCTTAGCAAGACAGTAGAAGGTTTAAAGCTTAATAATGGTATTGTGTATTGTTAATGAAGGCATACAAGCAAGTATTGTGTGAAGCAGGTGTATGTGTAATTTAAGCGATTGACTAGAACAATTGTCTGTAAGCTCTAGCAATATGCTATTGGCTAGAAAGTTTTTTAAATGCTCTGTAACAAAAAAATCTTTGGTTGCTGCTGGCTGTGAGCTGTCGCCATCTTTCTATTGTCTCAACCATGTAATCAGGCTGATGTTGCAATAAAGCTCAAGGAACATATCTCAGCAGTCCCGTTCTGTTCCTGAAAAAACCTAAACACAGCCTGAGACTCTGTTCTGCTGTCTACACTATTCTGATTCCAGAGTGCGTGTGCTTGTATTACAATCTGTGCCTGCACAGACCCAGTGTTTGTAAATTCTCAGACCAAACAAGCTGGACATGACTACTCTCATTCTTTGCTAGGTACATTTCTTTCCTTTTTAATTCCTCAGTGAAAAATATCTACATAATTAAGACAACAGCTTTCTCTCAGAAATAGGAAAATGGCACTCCTTTGAATACTATGACAAAATCTAAGGACATACACAGAATCTGCTCATGTCCTTCTACTCATGAATGAGTAATAATGTGCAGACACAGAAAGCTATTGCTTTATGCACCACCTGAAAGCAAACTATTCCCACAATTTTCTTGCTATCTCCTCATTAAGCAATAGTAGTCTTTGTGAAAGTTCAGGAATGCATTTGGAAAAAGGAAATAAGATCAAATGCCCTTTATCTATCCTGGGCTGCTCAGAGGCTAGAAAACCCTTTCTTAGAGGATTTCAAGGATGGTAGTGGAACCAGGCACTTGAACAAGAATGTCCAGGGTGATGGGAAGCCTCCACTACTGCTTTTGAGTAAAAACACAACCTCAGTCATTTGCTTTTTAGGTTAATTATGTAAACTCTTTCCCACCATGTTATAATTTGAAAAAAAAAAAAAAGCCAGCACAAAGAAACAGTCTAGAGATTTCCTTTCTATAGAAGTATTTTTTTTCACTCTGCCATGGAAAGCAAAAATTTGGCCCTAGGACAGCAGAGGAGAGAAGGACCTCAAAAAGCTCTTGTCAGTGTCTCGGCTCAGCTCCCATTGAAAGAACTGAGTCTGCTGAGTCTACTGAAATCAGCCAGCTGATGAGCACTTTTGAAAACACATCTTTGTCTCAGACAGACAGTGGTGGAGCTGGGCATAAAATTTCTGAAATTTACTTTGCCTAGAGGGAAGTCAGCAAGCCCTGTCTCTCAAATTCCATTGAGGGACAGCACTCTTCTTTTCTTGTTACCATACCCTTATTGTAATTCAGTGTAAAGATTAGTGATAGCAGCATGGCTGGACATTTTTAGGCCACAAATATGCTCTTACATAATCAGATTATTTAATGTTTTCATAAATATGTATTTCTTTATCATAAGAAGATATGGGATTTGTTTGCTACAAGAAGTAGTTGTTATAATTTATTAATAGAAGTCTGGCTTTTTTATTCAGAGTCAAGGTTTTTATGACTCCTGAGCCAGTGATGCCCAGTAATTATATCTGTAGCATTTGGCTCCTGTTGATATAGTGCTGCTGTATTAGAAGGATTACTTTTATATATTAGTGAGCCAAAGAAGATTTTTCTTTTATGAACATTGAACTTCTGAGAGGCTTTTTGAATTAAAAACAGTGAAATTAATGCTTTGAAGGCATTTTCATTAAAATGCAATCTTGGTGGACACTGTGTAATGAGGTTTGTTGGTAAGTAGGCTCTATGTTGGAGGTTTTTTACATTTGCTTTAATTACAAGTCCAGGAAAAAAATGCTAAAAAACTCCCAAAGCTCCCCCAGCTCTGAGTTTCTATACACAGAAAAAAACACAGGCAGCAGATATAAAGGGAGAGGTCTGCAGCAGAGCAAAGACAGGGACCCAGGCTTGCTCTCAGGTCAGTGCCTTGATCAAAGGGCTATTCACCCACCTTTGATTCACTTTCAAGTCATGTGGCTTGGAGTTTCTGTCCAACTTCAATTTCAGACAAAGGTCCTGTAATTTTTAACTGCTGGTCTGTCAGAAAATTATTTCCCTAGAGTTTCTTCTGGTTTATTTTCCTAGATCACTGGAAAATGCTGTTCACCTTCTGAGGTAAAGTCTGAAAAATTATAAAATTGTCCAGGATCCCTTAATTCTTTGAGTCTTCCCACACAGGAGATGGTCAGCGTCCTTCTAACAGGAATCTAAACCATAGGGGATCAGATGCCTTGAGATATTGTTATGGACACATCAGACACTTTCAATGTAAAGAAAGTTTTAACAGTGGAGCACACAATGCAATATATATTCTGCTCATTTTTCCTTTAAATCTTTGCTACCATATACAGTCCAAGTGCTTAATAATGGTTTTAATCAAGTGAAAAAATGCTTCTCTAGGTCAATATTCTTGATAATGGTGAACTCACTGATATTTCTCCTTCTATAAATATTACTGCTGTTAAATTCTTTTTTAAGATTTTTTGATCCTATTTGTTACAGAGAGTGTGTACTCTTTGGCAAAAGAGATTTCCCTAAGGGCAGGATAACAGTTAAATGAAATGTAAATGCAGGGATGGCCTTAAGATATCATACAGCACAATACTTTAAGTTCCTCTACATTGTGTTATGGTGCACATGAAACTGACCCAAATTTACAGTGCAGAATTAGGTTCTAGTGCAGAATTATGTGGTGCAAGTGCTTTATAAATACCGTAAAGTTTCAACATGTGCATACTACCCAGAGAGAGAATATTATTTTGGGATAATATTTCCAAACCAAATGGCAGTTGTGTACATTTCCTCTGCTTCCTCCAAGTCCAGAAATAAGGAAATTGTTGCCACTTAGTAATTCTGATCTCTAATGGTGTATCCTTGGCCATAGCTTTTACCCCAATTTAAGACATCATATTAGTACTTTTGTTTGACAATAATGGGGAAATAAGCTTATTATTGCAATCAGAGCAAGTCAGGGAATGTTTAAAATCTAATAAAAATAATACAGTAAGGATACCCAAGAAAGAGAATAGTGTATAAAAGTTCATTTTCTTGGTTGGTAACTCATCTAAATACACAGACAATGCCCCAGATCTGCTGGACATAGAGCCTGTGTATTCATTCATGCCTAGCAAGGATAATCAGCAAAACACACTTCCTACAGTTATTGAGGAGAGAACATGGGATGTTAACTTCTGTTCCTCCATCTCACAGCTGTTCTTCTCACCTGTGCTTATGTGCAGAAAACCCCTCAGAATATAACCTTCTGTTGTAAGAAACAATTTATGTACCATATATTGTGCAACAAATGTTCAAATATCCATGACATTGACATGTATTATTTAGTGCTTTTTTTTTTCCTGATCAAATTTGCATCTCTAAGACCTTGATTTCATTTTGTTGGATTCATGTTTTTCAAAATCTGCAGTTGTTTCACATAAAACTACAAATAAATTGTCCTTTTAAAAATCCAGGATATATATAATCTGAAACAGTCCACTTTTCATGCTAAGGACTTTTTTACTTAGCCTCTTGTCCTAATTTACATAAAACGTTTATATGCCACCCTCTAATTTCATGGCAATTTATTTTTTTCTTCTATATAGAAGTGAAATAGCAATCTTTTTGTTTTATTTTTCTTTTTTTTTTTTTTTACTATAAATTGAATAACAAATCTGTGGTTTTGTAGCATGAAGTGAATATCTGGCTGATTGAAAAGGCTCAAAATGATTCCTTAGGAAGTTTGGTATATATACTTTTTTTTAAAAAAAGGAATGTCCTTTTTCTACAAAATCGTCCCTCCAGATAAAAGTAGTATTGCTGAAGTGGTTTGGACATCGATTTACAATAGTGCTGCATACTTTTTGAAAGAAGGAGGTTTAGAGGCCAGTAGTCAGAGGAAGACTGCTATGGTTTTTATAAAGTCAATAACACATTACAAAAAGCCCTGCACTACAGAAGGGTTCGAGTTCCCTAATGGGAGACCAAGTGGCATTCAATCATATTCCTTAATGTACCTGGTGCTTGAGTTTCTGTCTCCAGACAATGATCATGGAGGTGGCTTAAGCCAATCCTCCTTTCCTTGCAGCTGGCTCATGATGAGCACACAGGGCCAGCAGCTGCCACAGCCGAAGCACAGAAATCCAATAATTCCCAATCATCTGTCCACAGGCCAGGTAGCCAAGCCTGTGGAGGAAGAGTGCCAGGGAGGGGATGTTTTACACGGGATTTTCCACCCACTCCTTTTAACACAATCTCCCACTTCCCTTGGAATTCCACTTCCCTTGGAATGCCCACACCTCATCATGGCCAGAAATAGTAAATTTAAATCTGTTTATTGTACAAGTAGACCTTAAGCCAGTTCATTCCTCCTCTTCAGAGAAACAGAAATGTGCTCCCACAGAATGCACTGAGGAGGGAAGATGGTGACCTGAGCACCAACATCCCTTCCCCATCTATCCCTGCCTTTTTCTTGGCTTTTGCACAGGCAGCATTGACTACCACCTTGCTACATTCCAGTGTTCTCACCACATCAACAAAATATATATGACTACAGAGAGGAATTTAGGAGGCAGAAAGGATTTCCACCAAATTGCTGAAGAGAATAGAGAGGAGAAACTTTGCTTACTGTGTGTTATACCTTCATGCAAAACCTGAAGGCAGTAAGAAGCCAAGGAGAAGGAAGTCCACAGTTTTTGTCCAGCAGCTACCTCTGTCTTTAACTTCCCATCTCCTTCTCTATGCTTCAGTTTATGAAATTGTAATGATAGTAGTAAAACAAATGCAAATAAATAATGGATGGATGATTACATCTGGGGATGAATAAATTATGGGCATCAGGATGACTTTCAAGAGTAAGAGCTATTGCAGTTCATGCTTGAGAGGGGCTGTCATGGGGGTTTCTCCTGGATCTGCCAGCCCTTGCACTGTGATGCTGCTGGGGGTGGCTGGCATGGGCAGGGATAGGGACAGAGGCAGGGGGTTTGCTGCTGGAGGCAGGGTGGTGTCAGAGGCATTCTCCTTCAGCTAAAGCCCTTGTGGGAACTGCAATAGTAGTGGAAGAGACTACACATTTCAAAGGAGAAGAAAAAGCCCACAGTAGTCCAGATTAGTCTGAAGTACTCCTACAATTTCTGCTGGCACACAGAGAGAGTTGAGCAAGGCATCTGGAATCAATGACTTCCCAGGCTCTCCAGTAGCCCTTCTGCCAACCACATGCCCAGCTTCACAAATGGATTGCTTCACTTTCCTTTTTTTCCCTATGGGGTTTTCCACTTCTTTCCTTGTAGCTGAAGGAGAAAAATTAAGATTCTGTGTTGGTATAAATTGTCCATATATTTCAGTTTTTCCCAGCAGAGGATCGGATATTGACCTGGAAATATCAAATAATAGGATCAGATTTATTCCCCATTCAGAGATGGCAGAAACAGTTGGAGGGTTTCTGGTAAAGGAGTTGAATGAAGCCCAAGCCTCAGAATGGTCTGGACCATCATTTTTTTGCTTCAAAATAGGAATGAGTCTGAACCAGTTCCTGGTTTCTCTTTGTTGGGATTGGACACCATCTAAATCTAAATTCCTTGCTACATCCAGGGGTTTGGGAAATGAAATGTAAGTACCGGAGGCAAAAAGAACTATTGTAACTATTGTTTTATTTTAGCTATGTCCCTAAGGCAGGTGCTCCTGAGAAACAGGGATTTCTCAATGTGCATGATTTCTTGCAGTCTCAATAAAACTAAGGTTTGTATCAGAATATCCTGCCACATGTACTAGGTCTTGGATGTAAATCTGTACAGACACACCACAGTACATGAGGTTCACATGTTGACCTTTCTTGCTTCCTTGTACCCTCCCCTGTACCAAATCCACAGACTGAAACTTATATTTTATTTATATATGGTTTATGTTCCAACTGCCCCTCAAATTCCAGCTCTGTATATTGCTCTGTACTTCTCTGTTTATTTCCATCCCATTTCTTCAATATTGGTTTCATATTCTGATCACATTTAATCTAATAGGAATAATGAATCCCCCAAATTATTTGATTTCTACAAGTTCTGGGAATATAGATGGTCAAGAAGAAAGGAAGCCCTACAGTGAGTGAAACCACACTCACATTATTAGATATTGCAGAATCTATGTGAAGAACAAGGGGGACAGACACACAGAGACACGTCGAAATAACATGACAATTTGGAAAACATCTCATTAAATTTACACCTTCTAAAATCTATGCTAAAATCAACCAATTTTTACTGACAACCAGCATTAGTTTCAGTGCTTATAGGTGTTGTCTTACCTTGGGTCCTACTTAATCTCTTCCTTCTATGTCTTTAATACTAAATGACAAAGCATTAAGCTAGAATTAGTGGAACAGACACTGATCAGAACTACCATGGTCTCAGTACCTTGTCCATGCCCCTATGATGTCCACACCTGTCCACAACTTTTAGTTTAAAGCAATTTCTACAATCTAATAAAATTCAAAACAGAAAAGGGAATATTAATTTTTTCACTCCTTAACAAAAGTCTCTCTGTTTTCTGTAGCATCTTATGAGATTTGGTGTTCAGCTCAAAGAGATTTACCTCTTACCTGCTTGTAAACTCTCCAGCAGAGTAAGGAAGTTGTCTTCCCTTGAGAAACTTGATGGACTTTAAACTGCTCAGTGCATCCCAAGACACTTTTTCAGTTTCTTCTGGTAGCTTCATTGACAAAAATATGCCAAATTTCAAGAAAGCAAAAAGTGCTCTGAATTTGTTACCTTTTGGTGACAATTATGGTTTTGTCATCTTGCTATTTTAGCTTTAAGTCTTCGAAGCTCATGTCTTTATTGTCATAGAAACACTCCACTTTTCTTTTAAAAGCTCTTCCTTTAAGGTTTAAAATTCTCTCAATGCAGATCCACAGTGGATATTACTTCTCTGAGTCTTGTGTGTGTTGATGAGAAAAGAGCAGCATTTTTAATATTTTTGATAATAATAATGATAATAATGATAATAATAATAATAATAATAATAATAATAAGAAGAAGAAGAAGAAGAAGAAGAAGAAGAAGAAGAAGAAGAAGAA